>CM040619.1:52409503-52545515 GCA_022817965.1 Solanum lycopersicoides | reverse complement strand
TCTGATTGTGTGGACTAAAAACTTTTGTAGTTTTCTACTCTGAATAAATTAGACTATGCAATTGATTTGATGAATATGAAAACTTCACTTACTAAGTATGTGTTGTACTTTTGATTTTCTATAAATTTCACTGTTATATAGAAACATTCTAAATACTAAGTGGTATGTCTATTTGTGAGTAGAGGAAAAAGACCAGTGACTTGGAGTTGGTGAGTTTTTGGAATGAACTTTGACACTATGTAAAGATAGTCAAAGAGAATGAAACTCCATAATTTCTTCGTAGAATATATTTTCAAAAGAGGTTTCATACTGCCAATGACATTTTGATAGTCTGGGAAAAAATATTTTTGAGATCACATTTAAAATTTGAGGGTTCTTTGCTTATGATAAAATAAAATTAGACTTAGTGTCTGATTTAATTTTGGAGCAAAACATATGAAATTCAATGATATTTTGTATAATGATAAACCCACAAATTTTTGGAGTATATTTGGTATTGTAGTTGTTGAGTTTCTCTATTACTAGTATATGGTGTACTAGTATGAAACTACCAAATTATATGTATACTTTTTCAAAAAGATTGTGTTCTTTTATGAAAAAGTGTCACTTAAAATGTTGTGATTTTTCATGTAAAATATGTCTATTATATATAACTAGGGAAACAACCCGCGTTCGCGCGGGCCAGTGTGTACTCCAATTATATGGTTGTTTAATATGAAATTATAATTGTCGTGTGAAGTGGCTACAAAATCCTTTGTCAAGCATCATAATTTATTTGTAAATCTCTCGGAAGTGTGCAGTAGTGTGTCATCATTGCACTTTCGCATGTCGTGGAGCAATGGCAGTCCATGTTTGGCCGTCAATCATTCCATTTATGAATCAATATAACGTTTGAGTTCAGTTGGTTGTCCTCAATATAAGTATCACTGTATTGTCCGCACCTCATTAGTAATTGTATTGTAAATCTGTTAGTAAGTAATAGTACGTTTTGTATCATATCATTATTTTGCAGTCGCAACTGGATGTGTCATTTGCTGATGGCCTTTGAGCTCGTTTGAAAACATTTCAAGTCCATTTTTCTTACATTTAACTATAATTGGTCTAGAAAAGTATTTATATTAAAAAGATGTCGACATGTTGGTGCTTATCAAGTAATTCCTAACCCAAGATGTCATTATAGATTTTCCCAATTGTATAAAATCAAGTGCCGGTACTATAAGATGTAACATATTGTGTCTTTTGACATGTGTACTTATGCAGACAGTAGACTGAAATGTCCCCCATTTGTAATGTTGTTATTCAAATAGTAACCACATTGATTTGTGCCATAAGTTGTAATAGCAAACTCCACCTTCTATACCAGTATTAATTGGTTTGATTCAGCGTACACCTAAAAGCAGTTGTATGGTACGATGGTATTCTGTAATAGCCACTTCAAATTTCTCCGGAAGTAGAACGACCCCAATAGGAAAAAGTGAATGATTAATTAAGAGTCTTCATCTTTGTCCTTATTTAGTAAGATGCATGTCCTCTTCATGTTAAGCTTTGTGATGCTCTGGATCACATTTTCAATTTCCCCCCTAAATGGTGATTTAATAGATTTTTCTTCCTTTCATCGTATGATGGAACCTTCCTAGAAGATCACTTAATTTTATACACGAATAAAAGTCATTGTTAGTCATGTTAAATATGATAATATAAGAAGAACCTTCAACAGAAGGAACTTCTAATAGGAATATGGTGGATTCATATTCTCTCTAACCTTTAAGCAAAAGGTAATAAATCTTTGTTGATTGGGTAGTCAACAGTCTGGAAGAAGTAAGAATGATGGACAGCAAATTACCAACTTTTTAGATGGAGAATAAGTTAATGGAAGAAACAAATAAAAAACACTATTGTCTGCCATAGACCTCTTCAAATGCTTAATTTAAATGGAAATATTTCTCTGTATTAAAGCCTAAACAAACCAAATAGTATGTTGCTAATAGGCCGTGCACATGAATTCAAAAGAGTTAACACTTGTATCATTTCATCCCCAAAGAAAGAATTGAACAAAGTAAGTGTAGGCCGTGCACATGAATTCAAAAGAGTTTACACTTGTATCATTTCATCCCCAAAGAAAGAATAGAACAAAGTAAGTGCAACATACCATTAAAGAACCATCGAAAGAAAAGGCCGATGACTCCGTTTATCAACTATTTTATTCTTTCGGCTTACAAGATTCAAATAATGGAGCACAAAAATTAGCTTCCACTGTGAAGTTACTCCAGTTGTTGTCTTATTGGTTAAGCCTACACACAAGTCTTTAATTTCAGTTGTTATTACAACTTCTGGCAACATATAAACTATGTAAGCTACTGAGCTCTTAGTTTTGTTATAGCAGCTGCTTATGTATTTCCGGGTTTAGCTATGGCGTTTAGAATGCGAACACTGAAATGTGATCCAGATAGATATAACTTGAATAAATAGACATAAAGTCAAGCAAGCCAATTATGTTCTAATGAACAGAAAAGTATACTAACAACAACATAATGAATGGAGGCGGCTGATTAACATAATATTATTCAAATGATATTTCATAGGCAAGAAGCAGCCCCACTTGAGAAACAAACAATCAAAACTAAGACATCCTTATGGGGACATAGAGCATTGATTTGGAAAAGCAACACTTAAAAGGGATAAAAATCTAAAACAGCAATAACTCTTTACACTACAAGCAAATAAAATAGCAAATACAACTTAAGACTTTGGTAATATCTCATTTGAATCAATTCTCTAAAAATGGATTAGAACATAGAATAACTAATCTCATTGAAAGCGAAAACAAAATTAGAAATCAATCTTTTTAATTTGTGGCAGATTCATATCATGTAAAGTTCACCGATAGGAAGAAGCTACATAATAGAGCTCAAATATGCAAACTTAACATTATTCTTTCGGCTTACAAGATTCAAATAATGAACCACAAAAATCAGCTTCCATTGTGAAGTTGCTCCAGTTGTTGTTCTATTGGTTACACCTACATGCAAGTCTTTCATTTCAGTTGCTATTACAAATTCTGGCACAATATAAATTGCGTAAGCTACTGAACTCTTAGTTTTGTATTAGCAACTGCTAATGAATTTCCAGGTTTGGCTATGGCGTTTAGATACTGACCTGTGGTAATGTGCTGAGGCATTTGTTGGGTTATCCCACATCGGAAGTGGAAGGGGCTGGTGGTCAATTTATACGTGTGAGGGAAAGCCTCAACCTTTGAGCTAGCTTTTGGGTTGAGAAGGCCCAAGACCACCCAACATTGGTATCAGAGCCCAGGTTGTCAACAAGTCTCAGCCCACCGGGAGAAACTGGGTTGTCGCTCTCTCCAGCCCAAGGCCCGATGTGTGAAGGGGGAGATTGTTGGGTTATACCACATCGGAAGTGGAAGGGGCTGGTGGTCAATTTATAAGTGTGAGGGAAAGCCTCAACCTTTGAGCTAGCTTTTGGGTTGAGAAGGCCCAAGACCACCCAACAGCATTCACCTTGCATCTCCATCACGAATCCTCATTTGTATGGTTAGTTATCTAGGGGGCATGAGTCATTAACAAAAGTTAGATATGGCAGTTTTTCTCGCACTTTGTTATAATAATCAGTCTATTGAATGGTTAATCGATAAGAAATACCTTCTCTCTTACCACTGTTATTGCACGTACATTCTGAAAGATTTTCTGGTAAACAATATTTTGTATGTATTACTGGTCATCCGTGTCCTCGTTCGCGTTGAGTCCGTGTCCTCGTCCGCGTTGAGGATAGTCAATATTGCTCTAGTTGTTACACGTGAAATAGAAACAATGTCTTCACAGACTCTTCCTCAGCATCCGCTTTGTCAAACTCTTTTGAACCCTTATGTCTTCACTTTGCAGTTGATCCCAACACCGCTAGAAATACTTACGCCCTTTTCAGTTCTGAATCCACGTCTTTAGACTTGTATAACAACCAGTGTGAAATCATACAACCTACTGCCCTCCTTCTTTTTCTTGCCCCGCCATAGAAGTTGTTCAGCACACCGCTAAAATATCCTATGAACACTCCATAAGTTCTCTAAATTTACATTCTGTCACAGTTACTGCAGTTATTTAGATGACTATCAATTGGAAGTTACAAATCTCCCTTTAGTTTAACATCAACTATCCCAGTAACAATTTTGATCTATGAGTTGACTCTATAATTCAACTAAATTGAGTATAATTATTAATGTTATTAGTGTTCTATAAAGATTCTAGAGGGTGTTAAATATCTCAGTATTTTCAGTACAACACCCCAATTCAGTTTAATTGTTCCAGAAGTTTGTGGTGACTATTTGTGTATTTTGGAAACTAATTGCCAAAAATCCAAACTGGAAAATCAGTTTAATTAGTATCAGTTGGATTTATATATTGACAACAGCGGTGGGTTAGAAAGTAATGGACATTTTTGTGGAAGTGAAAAAAAAGCGAAATCAGTATAAACTATGGGTATCGCTCAAACATCTAGGGTTATGTAAGACTGATGACAATACAAATATAACGAAAGAAAGAATATGGAGGAGAGCATTGGAATAGATATGAAATTGAAGCAAATAATATCGATTGTACTATGTAAAATCAATAAAGCCTGCGTGCAAGAAAGAATGGAGAAGAGAACAATGGAGTACAAAAGTGATTCAAATAATGTAATGTTAAGAGCAGCGTACCTAGAGTAAGCGCAAGAAATTGTTGGATGGCGGGGCTGTTGTTCCATTGCGGTGGAGGAACCGGAGGAGAAAGATCGCAGATGGAAGAAGTAAAGAAAGGATAGAGAGGTTTTCTGGAGAAAGGAATGGTTATAGCATGTGAAGGAGGAAGATTTAATGGAGGTGTTATTCGAAAGAGCGAAGGGGTGGCAGTGAAGAGTTACAGTGGATGGGAGGGGATACGTCTGAATATAGGGGAGGGGTATTTGTGGAATTTTCAAAAATGAAAGTGAATGCTGGATTGTGGTGTTGCCACGTCACCGGGTTGAGGTTTTCCTTTATATATATATATATATGATTATTTGTATAGACATGAATATTGATGAATAGTCATTTGTCATGTTTTGTAAAAGAAGCATTTGGACTATATCGCCTTTATTGGACCCGATGAAACTTTGTTCATGGCTAGTTCTATAACAATCAAACTGAAAGTTATGGAAAGGTCCTTATGAAAAGGAAATTTGACAAGGTGTTGACTCTAAACAATGTTTGTATCACACAAAATTGTAAGAAGTTGGAACAAAATATTTGAGAAAAAAGCTAGCTCATGAAGATCTTTTCAAACTCAATATTTTTTATTTGTTTTTACTTGCTTGAGTCAAAGTTTGTGACATGAAAACTTGGGGCATGTCAATTTTAAAAAAAAAAACTTGTAAGGAAAACTAATCAACTTAGAAGTTTTGTCTAACTTTGAGTGCAATAAATAAAAATGTCAAGTTTGTGTAGAATCTAAGTATGCTGATCATTCTTATAAATCTATTAAAAGGAATTTTAATCTCTTAGAATTGATTTACACTGAAATTTGTGATATGAATTCAATACCATCTCGTGGAGGGAACAAGTATCTTTACTTTTATTGACAATTGCATTAGAAACGACTATGTCTATTTGCTGAATGGTAAGGATGAGCTATAAAACGTCTAGACAATATAATATTGAAGTTGAAAATTAGTTGGGAAAAGGATAAGAAGTGATAGGGATGGAGAGTATAAATCTCATTTTGCAGAAATGTGTTTGAAAAGTGAAATTGTACATCAAACTGCTGCCCTGTTCACCTCAATCTAATGAAAAACTGAATGTTGAAATAAATGACGGATGCATTATTTATAAGTTCGGGGTTACCACAAAACTTTTGTGGAGGAACTATCTTTACTGTAAAAGGAACAACAAAAAGTTGTCTTTTCATAAAGAAAGCAATTTTGTTTGTTCAGGACACAATCTATTCCATATGAGAAATGGAAAGGAGGGAAATCTAACTTGAAATATTTTCAAGTGTGGGGGTGTCTGCCCAAAGTCCAAGCTCCTATTACTAAAATGATTAAAATAGGACATAAGACTGTGGACTGTAAAATTGGACTTGAGTAACTATGAAAGGTCTAAACGACCTTGGAAAGAATAAAAGGAGAATGTACTTAATAAAGAGATTCAAAGGTGTAGTAAATGTCAAGGGAGATATACTTCCTTCGAATATGATTTTGTAACATTTCTTGTGTCTTCTGTAGACTCATTCTTTTGGACCGATGGTGTCAATAGTACGATTGGTTCAATCTTAAGCATTTCTATTTGAAGTTGGTTGATCTTCCTCATGGAAATAAACCTTTGGGTTTAAAGTGAATCCTCAAAAGTGAAAATGAAAGTCAATGGAATTGCTTACAAATATAAAGCAAGACTTTTTTTCAAAGGTTTTAGACAAAAACAAGGTCTTGATCTTTTTAATACATACTCGTCAGTAACTAGAATTACATTCATTTGGATGTTAATTATGTTAGTTGTGGTATATGACCTCCAAATTCATCAAATGAATGTGAAAGCAACTCTTTTAAACGGATAATTAGAGGAAGAAATTAATATGGAATAGCCCGAAGGTTTTGTGGTTCCTGGTAAATAAAAGAAAGTGTGCGAATTTGTTAAGTCACATTATGGACTTAAACAAGCACCCAAACAATGACATAAGAAATTTGACCAAACCATGTTGGCAAATAGAAGTGATAAATGTGTTCACATTAAAATCACAAGGTGATTGTTTGTTTGTATATTGGTGATATGTTGATCATCAACAGTGACAATAATGACATAAATGCTACTACACGAACGCTAGAAAGCAAGTTAGGAATAAAATATCTTGAAGTTGCTGATGCGATCTTAGGTATAAGAATCCTTACAACTTCATAATGTTTAGCATTTTCACGGTATCATTGCATTGGAAAGGTACTTGACTAGTTCAAATATTTGAATTTAAATATTGACAGGTCTCCAATAAATGTGAGCTTTGCATTTTAAAAGAGTGAAAGCGAAAGTGACTCACAATTGGATTGTGCTAGAGTATTGGAAAGTATGATGTATATCATGAAGTGTGTGTGATCAGATATATCATTTGTTAATAATGAAATGAGTCGGTTCACAAGTGATCCCAACCAAACTCATTAGATGACAATAAATAGAGTCTTGGAGTATTTAAAAAATACTTAAAACTATGTGTTGCATTATAACAATATTCAACAATATTTAAAGGATATAGTGATACAAATTTGATCACCGGACAAATGAAGTAAAATCCACGAATTGATATATATTTACTTTTGGTAGAGGAGCAGTCTCTAGGAAATATTTCAAAAGAGACATGTATCGCTAACTCTACAATGATCTTTGAGCTAGGTGCTCAAGATAAGGTCGGTGAATAAGTTGGAAGACTCCAGAATTCTTGATAGATATTCTATTTTGGCCCAAACCATTGGCATTAGTATGCATAGACTTTGATAGTCAAGATGCAATAGGTAGGGCATAAAGCATGATGTATAACGAAAAGTCTCGTCATATAGGACATAGCCATGATACCGTTAGAAAACTACTCTCTACTGGAATTATCAGAATTGACTATGTAAAGTTAAAGGATAATGTGTCGGATCAACTTACAAAAAGGCCTAACTAGAGAGAAATTTTAAAGATCATCTAAGGGAATGGGTTTACGGCTTAGAACAAGTCATCATGGCGGTAACTCTATCTAGCAGACTGGAGATCCCAAGAGCTAGATTCAAGGAGAAAAACAAAGTTGTGAATGACGGTGCGACATTGTCAACCAGCTCAATTCATTCTCATGATGAAGACAATGCTCTTGAAAAGGATACAACATTAAGGCTTGTTAATGAGTTAATAAAGCTTAATTATTTTAATGATTTGCTAAGTTTGGCAGAGTTGACCAAATAGTGTATCTACGCGATAACACGGTTAGAAATCACCTATGTGGATCTGAAGTATAAGCCACTTCAAAGAGAATTATTGTCAAAATCCTATTTTCTATACACTCATGAAACCAGGAGGTGTTCATGGCTGAAACGAACAAAATCGTAAGAACCATAAACGGTAAAGGGTTAATTGTGTGACATATGATTGTCTAGGTATACACCAAAGCTCGACGGTTCAAAGATATCGCATCTATCGATTGACCAAGTATATCTGACATATGTTCACTACAAAAAGTCCAAGAGGAAACCTACTTATCCAGATGCAATTAATTCTTGCTTTAAAAGTATACATACTTGTCCGTTCTTTGTCTTGGAGTCATTCCCCATTCATGCGGGGGATTGTTGGTTTTTAGAAGGTGTGAATGAAAAATAAAGAGTTGCGACTTTTATGAAAGGTTGTGACTTTTATGAAAAGTTGCGACTTTTATGAAAAGTTGCAAATTTTATGAAAGTTGTGACTTTATGAAAGGTGACGACCTTTCTGAAAGATTGTGACTTTTCCAAAGGTTTGTGACCTTAAGGAACAATAAGAACCTTTTCGCACTACCCTTTGCTTTCTATAAATTGAGGGATTTCCTCTCATATTAAAAATAGATTTTTTTCTGGACTTCTTATACTACTACTAAATCTACTATTCTAAGTGTACTTTACTGCCGTTAAGTGGCTCGCTGACACCAGCGTTTTGAGCATCAATACACTGGTGATTGAGATCATTTTATCCTGGGAGGACATATTACAAATCAAACCTCGGATACTAGAGGGGAATAATTTTCTTAAAGGGACATTGTGCATTTAGTGAGCTTGATCTTCTTTCTGTTTTTCCAGATTCTATTTTATTCTAAGCATCTTAGGAATACAATATGAACAACAACTCCAAGTCAATTTTCCTAGTAACATGGTCATAAAATAAAGAACTAACAGAACAATTCATAAGATTGTTCTCATGTGAGTCAAACCTCAACACACTACAAAAAGAAATAAGTCAATTAAAGGGTTTAAAATTCCAAATTGCGGGGCTTACTAACCCCCGCTAATTTTTTTGGTGGTAGTTTCTAAGACTAACACAATTGCGTCTGTCGTTATCACTATGTAGCATTTTTTGAAAACCGCCGCAACCAATGTGTGGCGGTTATTTGTTTCATTTTCGGGGGTTGTAAACCTCCGTTGTTTGTTTAAATAAATTTCATACCTATATTTTTTGGGGTGATGAACTTCCGCAAATTTTTTTGACAGACATGTATTTTGCAGGATTGTAACCTCCGTAGTTTTATGACAAAAAAATTATGATTAATTCATTTTTTATATAATTAGATTACAAAAAATATAAAGGGAAAATGAACAAGTACCCCTAGACTATGACCGAAATTTCAAAGAAACACCTTAACTAAACTAAAGTCAATAACCCCTCATAAACTTTTTTTAAATTTTTTTGCACCTTTTGTCTAATGTGGCACACTCTGTGACTACATGCAATTGAGGCACGTGGGAGATATTTGGATGTCACTTAAGCCAAAAAGGAGATGTGAGTTATCTGAACTCATGCTCATCCCCAATTTGGTACTTAATACTGCTCCCAAAATATACTAGCTCTTATGTTTTTAAAATATACTTCTTTTGTGATTTGAAATTAGTGCTCAAAACTTAGCTCAAAGGCTATCTTGAAAATCTCAATTTCCATGCTTGCTTCATTTTAGAAAGCTATAACTCTTTTCTCAAAACTAACCCGAAGGCTCTTTGAAAATATTAGTTTTCGTTCTTGTTTAAATATGAAAACGTTTATTTTAAACCTCTTTGGGAATACATAGTCCACATATACTTCTTTGAAAAAAGAACTTCAACTTTACTCTTTACTGAACTCAACTCTTAATTCTTAAAACAAAGTTAAAACATTTCTAAAGACTCTTGAAAACTTTTAAGAACTTTGCTTTGACTTGATTCTTAATTTCTAGACTTGACTCTTAACTTCTTTGACTTTGATCTTAACTTTACTTGAATTGAATTATGGATTTAAGGTTCATGATATCATGTTTATGGAGGATGTCATGATGTTTATGTATACCTTAAAGTGTTTGGAATCAACTAAGAAACATAGGTACATCACTTAGGAACTAGTGCGAAAAGGTGGGGAAAGAATGGGGAGAACTGGCATCCTTGGTGCTCTGAGAGGCATGGTGCACCAGCCCTCAAAGTTCAGAGACTTTTTTTGGCGCTCTGTCTGGTGAGATGCGACAGAGGCCAAAGTTCAGAGGAAGTTTTGTGGACTCTAGCAGGCGCGGCGCCCCAGTCCTTGCCTAGAAAACCTCCAACTTTTCTCCTTCGTTTATCATCTCTAAACCCTCCAAACTTCCATGGTTGTTTTCCCAAACACTTAGGATCATTAGTACTATCAGAATACACTTGATTCAACCCGAAATAACACCCAGAAAAATGAATCTAACCATCAAGAAACTTCAACTAAACAACCCACAAGAATTCAAACGAATTACATCAAGAACTCAAAGGATTTCTTTTCAAAACAAACATTATTTCGCTGAATTAAAGCATGATTGGCACGTGGGTGAACTAACCCAACACTGTATGATCTCACATACCTTGTAGGATCACCACCGACGAATTCCACTCTAAAAACTTGAATGTCCTTGGCGATCTCTTGATTTCTTTCCTCTTTTCTCTTCTTTTCTCTCTTCTCCAAGCCCTAGCGTAAGTTCTATCTTTCTAAATTGAACAAAGGTGTGGTTTTACCCCAATTAATTCCTAAAAAAATAATTAATTTAATTAGGTAAGGAAAAGACAACTTTGTCCTTCCAAAATTCGGATTGGATTTTCCTTAATCCAACAATCCAACTTCTGAAAGGTATAACTCACTCCTCCGAACTCGAAAGCGTGCAAACTTAGCAGAGTTGGAAAATTTGTTCTAAGATATTTCCATCCATATCTGGAACTATCCCTAAATCATCCTGAGCTAGAAGTTATGGTTGTTTGAAGTTGACCAAAACTCACTTTTTAACTTAATTAAAATTTCCAGATTTTCTTATTCTTCCCAAAAATAAGTATTTTTAGATTTTAAACTCTTTTTTAGTTCTTTCTAGTTGCGAGTATAAGGATTTTAAATGATTGTGAAAACATAAAGAATCTAACATTTAGAAATTCTATCAATTATTTTGAATCGTAGAACTATATGATTTTCACATATATTTAATACTATGATATTTCGTCAAGAATATATACCCGAATCTGCCATTATAATTCTTGACTTGATTGAGCGGAAGTCTTTTCTTTTGGTTCTTTAGAAGTTATTTCTCTCTCTTGCCTTATACTTTATGTATAGCTTTGATGGATAAGACTATATATTTATGACAGAGAGAGGACCCTTTAAATAGAGTGTGTTTAAACATCATTCCCACCTTTCCATCATGGTGAGTAGTGGAGATAATGGATAGTTGGAAGAGGTAATGGGTAAATTGGAAGACTTAATGGGTAGTGTAAGTAACTTCTCCACTTCCCCACTTCCCCACTTCTCCACTTCTCGACTTATCCAATTAGAATTAGAATTTATAGTAATTAAATATTAAACCAAAATAATATTAATGTGAGTGAGTGAGTCATAAAACTAACATTCTCCCACTTGACACACGTAACATCATTTACTTAATGATTTAATAAACATTTCAATGACAATGTGCACATATACTAAATTCAATATTATTTGTTGTTATTAAGTAAATCAACTAATATGAGTCATGGCGGTTGTACACCACTTTATTTGGCATAGTTCCTTCCATGCACTAAAATATTAGTCTATTGCCTAACACAACATTTCAAATACATAATGGATCCACAATAATGCTTAGAATATCTTTATCTAAAACAAAACCTGTCATCATTATTCTCAATATAACGTATACAAGAGAAAACAAGTAATAATCGAAACATATATATAGTTGAGCTCAAAGTTTCAATTGCATAAACATAATATAATCTTTACATAAAGTCATTCATTGCTATTAATAAGACACATTCTTTCAACATGTTCAACAAATGTTTTGGGCGGTAATCCTTTCGTCAAATGATCAGCAATCATAAGTTTGGTGCTAATATGTTCAATTGTCACTTTATGTTTCTGGACTTCTTCCTTAACTGAAAAGTATTTCAATTCCATATGTTTGGCACCCTTAGAATACTTATCATTTTTAGAGAAGAAGATTGTTGCAGTATTATCACAATAAATTTTCAGCGGCTTGGAAATACTATCGACTAGTCCAAGTCCTGAAATAAAGTTTCACAGCCAATTAGCCTGAACTGTGGCCTCAAAGCATGCCACAAACTCAGCTTCCATAGTGGATGCAGCTATAACAGATTGCTTCGCACTCGTCCATGATATTTCTCCTCCAGCTAATAGGAACAAATACCCAAATGTGGATTTTCGTGTATCCACACAACCAATATAATCTAAATCTGAATATCCAATCACATCAAGATGATCAGATTCTTCTATAAGTGAGCATATGATATTTAGTTCCTTGCAAGTATCGCAACACTTTTTTCGCAGCTTTCCAGTGATCCATTCCTGGATTACTTTGATAACGGCCCAACATTCCAACAACGAAATTGATGTCTGGTCTAGTACATGTTTGGGCATACATTAGACTCTCAACTATTGATGCATAAGGAATATCATTCATTTGCTTACGTTCCAATTCATTCTTTGGACATTGATTGAGACTAAATTTATCTCCTTTCTGAATTGGAACGGGACTTGATGAGCATTTTTCCATTCTAAATCTCTCTAACACTTTATTAATTAGGCTTTCTCAAACAAACCTAATAATCCTTGTGATCTATTTTGAAATATTTCTATTCCAATCACATAGGATGCCTCTTCCATATCTTTCATTTCAAAAAATTTAGATAAATATCTCTTGGTATCATGCAACAAACCAAGATCATTAGTAGCAAGCAAGATGTCATCAACATAGAGGACTAACATAATAAACTTACTCCCACTAACCTTCATATATATACACCGATCAACAGTGTTTTCCTTAAATCCAAAAGTGACAATAGTTTCATTAAACTTAAGATACCATTGTCGAGAATCTTGTTTAAGTCCGTATAATGACTTCTTAAGTTTACACACCATGTGTTCCTTTCCTTTACAAGGAAACCCTTCAGGTTGATTCATATAAACTTATTCCTCCAAATTTCCATTTAGAAATGTTGTTTTCACATTCATTTGATGTAGATCTAAGTCATAATAAGCTACTAAAGTCATTATAATTCTGAGTGAATCTTTTCTAGAGACAGGTGAAAATGTTTCTTTATAGTCGATGCCATCTTTTTGAGTGAAACCTTTTGCAACAAGTCTGGCCTTGTGACGTTCGATGTTGTCAGTTGAGTCACGTTTGGTCTTAAAGACCCATTTACACCCAACTGTTTTGCAACCTTCTGATAATTCAACAAGGTCCCATACTTCATTTTGTTCTATAGATTTCAACTCATCATTCATAGCATTTATCCATCTATCAGAATTATTACTTTCAATAGCTTGTGAAAATGAAACTGGATCATTATCAATTCCTAAGTCAATTTCTGACTCGTGTAAATATAGCAAATAGTCATCAGAAATAGCAGGTCTCTTTTGTCATTGAGATTTTCTTAATGCTACTTCTTGTGGTACATCTAATGCAGGTTCATTAATTATTGCTTCATTGAGATTAATAGGAGCATCAATTTGTTGTTCTTGTTGATTGTTAGGTTGTGCAACAACTTTAGGAACAACATCTTTAAAAGAAGTAAAAGGTAGAGAAACCCTCACCCTAAATTCTTTAATTTCCACTTTACGTGGTTCTTCACTCCCACTAACTTCACCATTCTCAATGAATCTAGAATTTCCAGTTTCAACTATTCTTGTACTATGATTAGGACAGTAAAATCTGTACCCTTTTGATTTTTCTGGATAACCAATGAAGAACCCACTGATTGTTCTTGAATCCAGTTTCTTTTCTTGTGGGTTATAAACTCTAACTTCTGTCGGGCAACCCCAAACATGCAGATGCCTTAAACTAGGTTTCCTACCAGTCCATAGTTCAAAATGAGTCTTTGGGAGTGCTTTACTAGGAACCTATTAAGTAAGTAAACGACAGTCCTTAAAGCATACATCCACAATGAAAGAGGAATAGATGAATTACTTAACATACTCTTAACCATGTCCATTAATGTACGATTACGCCTTTCTGCTACACCATTTTGTTGTGGTGTTCCAGGCATTGTGTATTGAGCACATATGCCATATTTTTCGAGGAATTTAGCAAATGGACCTGGGTGTTGTCCAGTTTCATCATATCTTCCATAATATTCACCACCTCTATTGACCTGATTATTTTCACCTTTTTATCTAGTTGTCTTTCAACCTCAGTAATAAAGACATGTAAGGCATTTATCGCTTGAGATTTTTCATGCAACAAATAGACATACCCATAAATTAAAAAATCATCAATAAAAGTGATAAAATATTTTTCTTTACTGAAAGATTTAATATCAAAAGGACCACATATATCATGTGTATAATTTCAAAAAGTTGTGTGCTTCATGTGGCTCCTTTCTTTGTGTGTCTTGTTTGTTTTCCTTTAATACAATCCAGACAAATGTTAAGGTCTGTAAAATCCAAATTTGGAAGAATTTCATTCTTAACTAATCTTTCCAATCTTTCTTTGGATATATGACCTAAACGTTTGTGCCACAAGAAAGCAGATTGTTCATTCACCAAAATTCGTTTGGTTCCAATATTATGATGCAAAGTTAAGAGTGTTTCTTCAAATATATTATCAAGATTCAGTTTGTATAAGTTATCACAAAGAGTACCAGTACCAATGAGATAATTATGTTTAAACAAACTAAAACATCCATTACCAAAATTAAAAGATTATCCAGTCTTATCCAACTTAGACAAAGAAACTAAATTTCTCAAAAGAGGAGGTACATAACAAGTTTCAAGTAAATCTAAGTGGCGCCCAGTATCAAGGAGCTTTAACTGGAGCCTTCACTCTATTCCCCATATACACATATCTTTCATTCTGGTTTATGGTTTGTGTTGTAAGGAATCCATGCATCGTATTAGAAACATGAACAGTACAACCAAAGTCAATCCACCAAGTATTATAAGGAACTTCAGTTCAATTTAATTTGAGACATGTAAAACACTAGGCTTACCTTTCTTCTCGAGCCATGCCTTAAATTTCAGGCAATCTTTCTGAAAGTGTACAGATTTTCCACAGAAACGACACTTATCATTCTTATGTTCCTTCTTATGTACTTGAGAGGAGGACTCATTGACATTATGGTGCCTCTGTTTTCCATTAGCATGTTTCTTTCCTTTCGTTTCAACTCTTTGATGACTTACAAGGTTAATGGAGTGGGTTCCTTGATTCTTGAGCCTTACTTCCTCCTGAACCAACATTCCGTGCAATTCATGCACGTTCCATTTGTCTTTCATGGTGTTGTAGTTCATTTGGAAAGGGACATACTCAGACGGTAATGAGTTGATAATGAATTGTACAAGGAAATTTTGTTCCACTTCTAATCCCAAAGACTTAAGTCTTGTTGCTACGTTTTTCATTTCGATGACATGCTCATGCATGGTACGTGAACCATCAAACTTCATGGTGGTCAAAGAACCCATTAGTGTCCCAGCGAGAGACTTATCAGCAGTTTGAGAGGATTCTTCCACGAATTTTAGAAAATCTTTTGAATTTTTTATTTTGGGAAGAGTAGTCTTAATGTTGCTCGCAATATTCATTCACATAAACATTATGCCTAATCTGTTAGATCGATCCCAGTGCTTATATTGAGACCTTTCTTCAGTACTGCTAGTTTCAGTAATAGCAGTTGGCTTCTCAGTGTAAAGTGCAACATCAAGATCTAAAACTTTGAGATGGAATTTGATCTGTTCGCACCAATCTGAGTAGTTAAGACCGTTAAAGGTCGTAACAGAGGAAGAGTGCGAATGAAGAGCAAATGCTACAAATATAATATACTCATTTGTTAATACTTTGAGTTATGAATTTTAACTTACTATCAAATTCAAAAATGGTTTATAAATTCTTAAATGTATATTGATGTCCTCCTTTGGGCGAAACATCAAAATACAACTAGACATAATGATGCTTAGATGTGAATTTAACGTAATTTAATAATTTAAATGTGTCAATCAATAATATTTATTATCTTTGGATAAATAAATAAAACTAACGACACATTTAAATTATCTCATTAATGTTTAATGGTTATAAAATAAAATAATCAACCTTTGGGTGATCCCTAAATATCTTTCAACCAAAAACTTCAATATATCCATAAGTTATATCAGTTAGAAGCATCAAAATAATGGATAATTGAATATACATTTAGTCATTATTATTTTGAATTAATTCTTCAATGATTAGACCACTTTGGTGATTAACTAATCTCATATGCATAATTTCAAAATAAAATACATCATGATAGAGAGTAATTATTTCACTTAATACTACCTATTACCGTTTTCAAATAAGGAAAACATTAATTTTATGAAAATCATTAGTTCTTAAACCATGCTCTGATACCACATATAAGGATTTTTAATGATTGTGAAAACATAAATAATTTAACATTTAGAAATCCTATCAATTATTCAGGATCGTATAACTATATGATTTTCACATATATTTAATACTATGATATTTCAGTCAAGAATACATACCCGAATCTGCCATTATAATTCTTGACTTGATTGAGCGGAAGTCTTTTCTTTTGGTTCTTTAGAAGTTGTTTCTCTCTCTTGCCTTATACTTTATGTATAGCTTTGATGGATAAGACTATATCTTTATGGCAGAGAGAGGACCCTTTAAATAGAATGTGTTTAAACATCATTCCCACCTTTCCATCATGGTGAGTAGTGGAGATAATGGATAGTTGGAGGAGGTAATGGGTAAAGTGGAAGACTTAATGGGTAGTGTAAGTAACTTCTCCACTTCCCCACTTTCCCACTTCTCCACTTCTCTAATTATTTAATTAGAATTAGACTTTAGTTAGTAATTAAATATTAAACCAATATAATAATAATGTGAATGGGTCATAAAACTAATAGCGAGATGTTACATACATATAGAGTTCAATGTAAATTTTGTATTTAAAAATATAAATATGAGATCGATGGTTTATAAAGACACGCATACAAAGATAGAGAAGAAGATGATTTTTGGTGATATCTTAAAGTTTAAACTTTCTCTTGTTCTTTTTTTTTCGATTCTTTTTTCATACAAGTAGTAAAGCTTGTTCTAAGTTTTGTATAATTTTTTTTGCTATCAAGTAAAAAAAAAGTCAAAAGCTCATTAACCCTTTGAGGTTTTTATTTATCATTTATGTCCTCCTACAAAGTACAAAGTTCAATAATCTCAAATATTAATACAATGTTACAATATAATATGAAAAAGAATATTAGTTTGACCCATTAAATCCGACTAACCCCTTAAGAGGCAATGGTTGGATCAACTAGTATTTTCTCACATAACCCCAACCCCTACACCAGACCTAAGTGTAACTCAGTCAGTCCTAGAATCGAGACCGTTAAGGTTGACCTTTAATGGACCAAGTTGGACCAAACCAGCCCAATAGTTAGGTTGAGCTCAAATTATTAACTTTTGTTTTATTAATCATCCAAAGCCTACTAATTCAGATTTCCTAAGCTTATTAGGAATGATTAAAGCAATCTCTTTCAAAAAGCTCTTCATATTAAAAGTTTGATTAAAAGAATTATATATAAGAACTGAGTTAACCCTTGAACTAATACCTACATGTAGCTCGAAGGGCACCAATGATTACAATTGAGTAGGAAAGAGTTCATAACCTTCTACCAAATGATACATGAACAATAAATATAGAGTAATGAAAATTTCATTTGTATACTGGGATAAGTCAGCCAAAGCACCTTATTCACAATATTGTTGAATCATCAACTAGATTGACATGTAAAGAGAGAATCAAATTAATTACCTTTTCCTTTTAGTTTTTCCTTTTTAAATAAAATCAAAATAGACAACACAATCAACAATTTCCCTTGATTTCAAATTTACTAAATCTGATTACCTCATACATGGTAAAATCATAAATGTGTACAAACCCCTTACTTGGTGAAAGTTTGACTTCACATATAGGATTGTTTGGGGGAAGAAATTAAAATGAAGGACTAGAATAGATAAGGGAAAAGTTCATAGAGTTACAAAACATTTCTATTTTCATACTATTTGGCAAGCAAAATGAATGACAATAATGTCCATTACATACATATAATTCGACCTAAAAAAACTCTAGGTTCTATCGAAAATCTTCCTTGGATCCATCGCCTCTCATATTAAGGGTAAAACAGGAAGAAATGTCCCACATTTCCTCATCGAACATATCGCCATTATATTGTCTCTGGGAATATAACGGACAGTTAGAAAATTGAGGGCCCGTTTGACCCTATGTTCTTCTAAACAAAATTTTATTTGACTTGACCTTATGTTCTTCTAAACAAAGTTTTATATGACTAAAAAATTGTCTACATTACTTTAATTGTTGTCTTTCCAACTAAGTATTCTTCAAGGGAAAAATAGATTAGCTATAAAATCCTACTAGTAGTTTTATGTGTCTTCTTCAAATACCATTTTCAGAAAATTAATACACTCTAGAGAGGAGAAAATTGGAAGAAACAAAATGAATAGCTCTAATTCATCCCCTTTTGAGACAAATGAGCAGGTACGTATATATGTGTAGCTTTACTAATTTTCAATTGTTATTTTTTGTTAGTTTTAATATTCTAGAGTTAGGTATCTTATAATTGGATTTTAATTCATTCGAAATTCATTGTTTTATGCTATATTTTGTGTGAGATATAATTCTTACCATTTTGTTTATGCATTTGTATTTCAAAAAGGAAATTGAAAATTATATATTTCCTTTGATTGTTGATAAAATTTCATGAGGCACTTTGATATCATCTTAATTGATTTCTATAAAACATAGCAATTTTTCAAGAAATTGAATTTGGATCTACTATATGAAGTTGGGTTATGACTGAATTTGGATCTAAATTGTATATATTACGAAGTTTTCCTGAGTAATTTTATGAGAGAATTACTTTCTTACTGTTATTTTAGATAATATTTCAATAGATTTAATCAGTCAAGAATTTCTACTAATTAGAGGGTATAATTGAGTGATGTAGCAATTTATAAATATTTCAATCATTAAATTTACTCTTGATTTTATATTTCAAAGTCTTTTCTTTATAACTCTTTCATGTTAGATATGTATAGATGTCTTTACAAAATAAAAGATGTTTTTTGATGATTTTATACCACATGTGTAGTAGTTGTTTATTAATAAAATAAAATTAAAACATTCCTAGTAAGGAAGACTATAGAAGGGGGGAGACTATAAGAAGGGGACTAGACCTTACTTACATATCCTAATAAGGTAACAAACCTCATCCAATTATTAGCAAATATGACTAAAATGAGAGTTAGAACGCACTAGGTATATTGTGATTACACATTTGCTTATTACACTTTATGATGATATGTTTAAGTAGTTCAAAATTATAAAGACAAAAAGAAAATAGAGTCATCAACCCCAAATTTTTAGGCAACTATTAATGTGTAAAAGGATATAATGTCTCATTTTCTTGCCATGTTATAAGGGAGGCGGGAGGCGTCGTGTGCGTTAACGACTTGTTTGTATCGTAAAATTAAACGTGTAGCGATTTTGTAATTTTAACTATAATCTACTTTGACTTCATATACATATTTATTTTGTCCCATGCTATCTAGAATATGTCAAAATTTCAACGGTTTTGTATTCTAGTTGTCCATGCTACTTCTTTTCGTATTAGAAAGGGAGCATTTTCACGACATAGAAATGACAATTTTACCCTTAATCATCCCATAAAACCCTATTTTGCATGTCTTTGTTAAGTTCTTTCGTTCTACTTCGTTCATGGACTTGATCCGAACTGCTCTCTCTTAATTCGGGCTTTGGAGCCAATAGTTATACTTCAACAACCCTCCTAACCATGACAAGCCAACTTCCTATTTGCTACAGACCAAAATTACTAGTATGTTAGTCGTATTATTTTTGCTTCAAACCCTTTTTTCAACCTATAAATATATCATCATCTTCTTGACAAATCGATATAAAAAGATGAAGTAAATTAAAATTTTGATTCACATGTAACTCTAAACTCTATTACATGTATAGTGGGATCTAAGATAAAATAATATTTCTATGTCAGTTATGGGAAGATACCTGACCATAATTGATTAATTGTAGGCTTGATTTCTATTGAATGCATGTGAATAGGAGCCTTCAATATGCCTAGCTAGTAAAGTATATTTTGTATGAGATCTATTGTGGTCAAAGATACTCCTTTATCTTAATATTTTGAGTTTGGAAGAATTTACTAATATTATTTCCTAATATTTTGATTGGCGAATTTATTAGCCCTATTTTTAAAATACCCCTATTCCTATTAGGGAGGTGAGGCAAAAAAATACTTGATGAATCCTCCAAATTCTCTAATATCAAATTAAAGTTGATATTGCTTTCCCGGCTCTCGGCTCTATCTTTCCCTTTATCCCGTGCCTAGGGAATATATGAATGTCTTTCTCCCGGCTTACTATGATTTCCGGGTGGGAAGAAAGTCATTGCCAGCTCTTTCAACGAATATGCTCTTGGGCCGCAAAAAGAGCATCTCTCTATGTCTATTCAAAGATCCGAGATTGTTAGTGTTGTTGGTGACATTGGTTCCCCGTCCCTACTCTCCTATCTCTCTTACCCTGGTTGGGCTCTGGCTTAGTGTGATTAAACTATGAATCGAGTCAGGAAAAAGAAGTTCACCTCCAGGCTTTAAAGAAGAGAAGAAAGACCAGGATTCAAGGAAATGCTTCTCATAGTCATTCCTTTATTGAATACTTCTATATGCTTGACTAAATAAAAAAAATCAAGCATACCGATCGTAAAAGAATCATTCATTTAGTATTGATGTGCATCATCAAGGGTGTGATCATATGGATGAAATTCCTTCATTCTTAATAATATCTCATTTGAACCTTCTAAATGGTGAAGGCTTGTTAAGAAACATTTTCCCCTCAATGGAATCTATGTGATCTAAATCTAAATTAATGTGTTCCAAATGTACCAGATGTATCTCTAAAAAGAAGAACTGCCACAAAAGCTCATAGTAGGTGATGTGGTTTCTCTCTGTAATGGAAAGATAAGGGATGAGGTTTATACAAATTCCATGAGTACTAGGATCGTTTGGTGTGCAAGATAAGATTAAATATCCCACACTTAATTTTGAGTTTGTTGACGATGTAAAGAAGTAAAGTCTTAGTTTCGAGATTAGATTAATATTCAACATAAGATGAAACCTCGCGGAAAGGTCAATAAAATCATAACATTCATTTCTCATTATACATAAAGAAGTGAAGTCTTGTTATAAGAAATGTTAGTGATCGTGATTCCATAGATATAATCTTAAGGGTAGGTGCAGCAGACAATCTTCAAGGTCAATCTGAGGCTTACATGGAGGAAAAAAGGATAAAGATATATTGAGGTATTTTAAAACAAGAATTTATCATGTTGTTGTGCCTAAAAATGAAGTAAAAAATCCAAGTATACAAAAGAGATTTGTGGGATATGTCTTGGGAAATTTAAGTATGAAGAGACTATTGGGACACTTGGGTGCGAACATGAATTTCACACATGTTGCATCAAAAAATGGTTGTTAAGGAAAAAAATTGTCTCATATGTTGAGATTCAGTTTCCCTCTTTCCATCAACAAAGACCGTACAAATTCATAGCCATTAGGGATTTGTTTTACATTGTTGTATTCGTAAGTTTTTTTTCATAAGTTTGCAAGACCAAGACTCTTTTGTTTATGTTTATTAGGTTTACTACACGTGTGTTGCACGTGGTAACCTCTTATTGAGATGCCTAGAAATATGAAATAGTATCTATACATTCTTCATTTGATTAAATGTATAGAATTCCAACTTGCAGAAATTCTCACATTCTTTATTTGATTAAATGTATTAACTGTAAACTATTGAATTTGTTAGGGGGTAACTTTCTGAAAGTTTAAAAGTCATCTATTTCATTTTGGGTTGCAAGTCAGTCAAATATAGTTAAAACTTTTATAAATTTTGGTCATACCTTTTCTTTGTTTGTATCAAGGAAGTACTCAACGTTGTGTAACATTGGAACAAATAGGTGATTGATTGTGCTACATATGTAAATGATGGGTCATCTTCTTCCACCAATGGGAAACCAATTTTCCAGTTACATTTGGTAACCTGATTAATCGTTATTTTTCCTCCTAACCTGAAATGACTTTTAACAGTCGTGAGGAACACACTTGTAGTGGGGCTGTGTGTTTCTGGCAGCCATGCTCTACCTTTGTATTTTGGAAAGGAGCTACATCTATTAGAGACTAAGAAGCAATAATTGTGAGCGTATTAATGTATTTATACGACTTTCAACAATAAAAATGAACAAGTGGTATCATAAAGGAATAGTAGGGCACACATGTGGTTACCACATCTGTAGATTCATGCTATTATGCAACAATATCCAAGTTATATATGTGCTAATATATCGTTGTGATTGTCTAAATACTCAATTGTGTGATTTAATTGTGCAACTGTATCCATAATTTATGTGTTTGTGATGTGGGGCTTACAATTCTTTGTCTTTGTGGCATCAAATCATTTTATTTGTGGCATTTCATTTGAAAGGATTGTTGGTCCACGGAGATTGAAATAAGTCTTATAGTACTAAATTGATGTTCAAAAAAGAGGAACATGGGTAAAATATGCTTCATGAAACTTTTTTTTTAGGTTTTAGTTTTCTAAAATTTATAATATCATACAACAATATTTAATGTTATACCTTTTGGAATAATTTAATGTCTTAGCTTTCCAGTGGCAATAAGTTGACGTTATTTTATGAGGGGATTGATAAAACAAAAGAAACCGGTCTAGCCGCCAAAGCGACAAAGATTAGAAGAAGAAATGTGCTAATTTTCATAATTCCCACTAAATTAGGTAATAACATACATACATATATACATTCTTTAAGCATGAGACGAAACTCTTAAAATATGGACATTCATTTACTTGAAGACAAAACTCATTGGTCAGCTACACTATCAAGGAAGTTATCTTTTACCTCAACTTTGATTTTTTTTAGTTTGGATTGGGAGATGTTCTTCGTAGGTTTTCTTTCCCCTCTTCCTTCGCGGTCTTACAGATTGTACTTCGTCTTTCACTATGTTTAGTGCTTCATATTCAAGGGCAGTGGCGGAGCCACCTTACAACTAGGGGAAACTGAATAAGTTTTAGTCCTAATTTATTTTAACTCATAATTAAATGGAAACACAATAAAATATATATTCATAATTACATAATTTGATAAATCGAATATCCCTTACACTCTAACCGAACTTCCTCAAGCTACAACTTGCACCGGAATCAACCGAACCTAGCAATTCTCAAATACACGGCTCACAGGCCCAACAGTCTCAGTTCGATAACCATAATTCAATAATTAAGAGAATCAAATAAGCAAACCTCAAAGTCAAGTAGTTCAGTCACATGCAACAAGTACATCAATCTCAAATATAAAAAAAAGTCGCACATATGCATTAAATACCTCAAGTCACAATAATCTCTTGCTGAGACCATTTCACATTCGCTTTCTAATCATTGCCGGAAATGAACTCAGCATATTAAAACTCGTCCAAAACACACTTGACGACAATGACCTCACCATAATAATCATCATCTGGATCATCACAATGTTCAATAATCAATGCAGACAATAAATATCACACCACATAGAAGAGAAAATGAGTTACACAATTCAAGTACACGTTCATGCTTTTAAGCATTTCATCAATCAATCAATAAGGATTACATTAAGGCAATTGACAGCATGATGTTCAACACATAACCTTTTTCGTTTCAACCCTTTTGTATTTATTAAGATGTATCAAGTGGAAAATTTAAACCCTGCAGCCCATTCCCATTACTCACAACACACAATCAATGAAGGAAATATACAAATTCAACTAGAATACAAGGTATATGAAACCACTAACCTTAAAACGATCAACAATCACTTCAAGAGTTGAGTCTTTCCCTTCTGAACCACTTTTAAAGTCACACAATCTAAATAATCAACTAATCAAAATAAACGACTGTAAATCGCAATACCCACACTAATTCCCTTAAAAAGAATGTCAATCAACACAAACCCCAATTTGAAAAAATAAGGTTTGAATTTGGAAATTAATACCTTAAAACATTGCTCGAGATTTTAGGAACTCATTAGAGAAAACCGTTCTTCAAAATCACCATTGTAGTTAAGAACATGAGTTCATGAAAAACATCCACAATCACTAATCAAAATCTCATATTTTAGTGTTAAAACTTTTAATTAATTAATCAATAAAAATGATGGTTTAATTAGGATCAAGAAGGCTTACCCAAATGATCTAGTACTGAAATCCCTTCAAAAATCGCCAACAAGGTCTCCCCAAGCTCAAAATTCATGAAATGGGGCTTAAACCCCGAAATTGCAAGCCAACACCCTGTCTGATGTCACAAAATTGACCAGGGAATCGCTTGAGCAAACCCTACTAAAACGTGGGCATTGCAAAAGCGACACCTCCTTCTCAAAAGCGAAGGTCGCTTAAGCGAAGGTGTCTCCGGTAAAGGTCAACATGGATTGAGCCTTCGAAAAAACGAACCTCGCAAAAGAGAGACAACTTCCACAAAAGCGGAGCTGCACCAGAACTTAGACATCATAAAATCACCCAACTCTTAAAATATCAAATTGACCCTTGAGATTCATCAGAAATCCGTGAACACAAACTACATATGCAAATCGATTATACTCAACACTCTGGACTCAATGGAATATTGAAAATATGATTATGAGGTCTCCCTGATCTGACATTCATGAAAACCACAAGAAGCTTATTTGTAGCTTAAAAAGGTAAAACAAGTTTGGTACCCCTTAAAAAATATGTCACGCCCCGAGCCTACACCCTGGGCGGGACTGAAACTCGGTGACCATTGCTGGTCTCGATCGAACCTTTGTCCTGACTTACTTAACTCAGCGGAAGACAACAATCATGTTTATAATGATGAAAGAACTTAACTGAACTGAATGTTTCAAAGGTTTAAACATTCAAACTGGCCAAAATGGCAACCTAGTCTTTATCATAAAAATGAAAAGTAAGGACTACTGGACTACTAACTGTCTACGAAGCCTCTAAATTGACTAAGATGGATGTTGGGACAGACCCTACAACATCCTAATGAAATAATCTAGAAATCAATAAAAGGGATGTCCTCTGGATAACAAGGAGGCTCACCAATTGACTCTAGAGTGCTCAATTAGATCAACGGTGCGCTGGATGTCGATCCTTGTTACCTGCGTCTGCATCATGATACGATGCAGGCCAACTGGCATCAGTACATTGAATGTACGAGTATGCAAGTTGGAAAGCTAAACAACACATAGGCTTGAAAAGGAGTAAGAATGAACACTTACCTTGGCTCTGCTCAACTCATGATCTACTAACTCTTATTCAATATACGCATTTTAAAAGTAAGTGCAATATAAAGAAATACTAACCGAAAACATGCTGAAAAATCTGAATGTATACAAGTATACAATAATGTCTGAGATATATATAAAATACAATAACTGATGTATATGAGAATATAATAACTGATATATACGAAAATACAATAACTGATGTATATGAAAATACAATACTACTGTGTATGAAAATACAATAACTGATGTATATGAAAATACAATACTGTTGTGTATGAAAATACAATAACTGATGTATATGAAAATACAATAATACTGAGTATGAAAATACAATAACTGATGTATATGAAAATACAATACTGCTGTGGGAGTTTCTCTAACCGACAACCATCACTTAAGAGCTATAGTGATGATACAACGTTACTCGTCCCACGCTGCCCGGTCATCCTAACCTTACCAGAGTATAGGACCTGAACTGCCTAATGAATCCACTAGTAAACTATGAAGAGGTTCATCTAAAAAGTATCACCTTTTTCTACCCATGATGGCTACATGGTTTACATGGAGACTTGATTTATCTGAACTCGCTTCCCCACATCGGTGCTCAATACTACTCCCAAATATATATATGTACTGGCTCTTATGTTTTTAAAACATATTGATTCTGTGCTTTGAGATTAGTGCTCAAAAAATAGCTTTTAAAAAGCTCTCTTGGAAATCATAATTTCCTCTTTCTTCTATTAAAACTAGTCACAGGCTCTGTGGAAGTCTAGCTTCCTTTCTTTCTCAAAAGTTTGAAAACATTTTATTTTAAGCTCTGAGGGACTACTTAGTTCAACTCTTGAGAACTGAACTCAACTTGATACTCTTTGCTTACTTGAAACTTAACTCTTAGGGAATACTTAGTTCCCTTATAGCTTTTGAGAATTTAACTCAACTCTTTACTCTTTCTTGACTTGAAACTTGAGTCTTGAAAACAAAGTTAAAAATGCTTAAATAAGACTCTTGAAAATCTTTAAAAACTATACTAGAACTTACTTCTAACTTTAGACTTGATTTCTTAGCTCTCTTGACTTTGGTCTTAACTTTCCTTGACTGGATTATGGATTCAAGGGTTCGACTTGAGTTCTTTGATGATTTCTAGGTATTTAGAAACCATTTGAAGTTATTAGAATCATTGGAGGATGTTAGTGTATCTTGGAAGGACTTAAAAGGGCTAAACTACGCAAACTGAACGAAAAACGTCGGGTCGGGCGTACTAGTGACGCACCATGCCAGCCTTAGTTGACTAAGGCCTGGTTCTGGCACACTGGCGTACTGGCGCGCCGCGCCATGCCCTGGTTGACTGAGGCCAGTTTCTGGCATACTGCAGGCGCGCCGCACCTGCCCCTACCCAGGTGCGTTTGACAAATTTTTCAACTCGTTTTCCATCTCCAAACTCTCCAAAACTTCATAGTTCTTTCACTAAACACTGGGAACCCTTAGTACTATCAAAATCTACTGAATTTCACTCAAAATAACTTGAAGAAATAAGAATCAAACCAACAATGGCAGCCAACACTCCATTCAACAAGAAACCGAAACTTTCTTTCAAGAACTTCAAGATTTTCATTCAAATAAACTCTAATTTGTTGTATTGAATCAAATTGGGGGTGTGTGTGAAAGGACCCAATACCGAATGATCTCACATACCTTGATAGGGATCACCCCCGACGAAATCCACGCAACGTTCTTGGTGTTCTCGGATGAATCTTGGTCTTCTCTTCTCCTCTCTTTTTCTCCCAAACCCTACACGTTTCAAAACTTGTACAAACTGATTTGGGACTTAGTCTTTACCCCTAAATAATCTTAAAACTAATTAGAAATTAATAGGGTGAAAAGTCAACTTTGCCCTTACAAAAATCTGGATTTGGAATATCACTGCCCAACAGCCCAACTTCCGAAAGTCATATCTCCCTCATACGACCTCGGAATTGAGCAAACTTGATGTCGTTGGAAAGATCTTCCGGCGAGCTTTCCATAAATATAAAGAACTCATCCAAACTTCTCCTGATATGGGAGTTATGACCATTTGAAAATAACCAAATACACTTTTGAAAGCTGGAAGTTTTCCATATTTCCTTACCTATTTCCAAAAAAAGATTATTCTTGGTTTCTTTGCTTATTCTTAGTTTCTTCTAGCTACAAGATGTTACAAAATCAACTAAGACCTCACCTACTCCTAAAATCATCCTCCAAATCCAACAGAACTCTCAGAATTTCAATTTGAGTATCTTAACACGAAATGTTGGCCAAGGCCAATGCTAAGGCTAAATTTTTATAATTTCACAACTTAGGACCTTAAATCTTCTAAAATACTCGAAATTTGAAACAAGCAATTTTCACGGTAGATTTCGCATTATTGTACTGATGCAATGTACAGAAATCCATTCTAACACTCAAAACTCCAAAAGACCCCCTAAAACCACTTTAATAACAACTTAGACTTTAAAACTCACAAACTTATCAAATTCACAACATTCAACTCAAAGCTCAACACCAACCTTTCAAACTCAATCATAACAGACTTGGGGCTTATATCATGAGGAGTAAAATTGTAATTTCTACAGAAAAACAAAAAATGACCAACCGAAATATTATAATTTTTTCCATCTCCCTTCACATAAATCAACAACAACGATAACCCAATCATTATAATAACCAAAAAGCTTATAATTAATAGCCCAATGATGCTTCTCATCCACAAGCATACCCAGTTTATAGATTTGAATCACATTTGTAAATCATACAAACGTTTCCAAGAACTATTATTCAAACTATATATTTTTCCCACATTGTAGTGTGAATTGTCATCTCCCATATTTTTGTAGATAACCATTACCTTATAATCATTGTGAAGTTCATCGTATCCAAAACCATATATGTAAAAGAACCAGTTTCAGAACTAGATAATTTGTTGATCTACTTAATTGGTGAATTCGAGAGAAATACGTTATTTTCCTCAATGGCAACACAAATCAACCCATTGACGAAACCCACCAACTTAATAGATTCATAGGATATTTTTTGTAGGATAACCCAAGTCCATTGTCCTAGTTACATGGTCATAATTAAAGAACGAACTGAACAATTCACAAGATTTTTTTCATGTGAATCAAACCTCAGCACACTAAAAAAAAAAAGAGTCAATTAAAGGGTTTTAAATTCCAAATTGCAGGCTCGCTAATTGTTGTTGTGGTGGTTTCTGAGACACACACAATTGCATCTGTCGCTATCGCTATCTAACATTTTTCGAAGACCAACACAACCAAATTGTGGCGGTTATTTGTTTCATTTTTGGGGGGTTGTAAACCTCCATTGTTTGTTTAAATAAATTGCATGCCTATATTTTTTGGGGTGATGAACCTCCACTAATTATTTTGACAAACATGTATTTTGCAGGGTTGTAACCTCCGTAATTTTATGACAAAAAAATTATGATTAATTCATTTTTTATATAATTAGATTACAAGTAATATAAAGGGAAAATGAACAAGTATACCCTAGACTATGACTGAAATTTGAGAGAAACACCTTAACTAAACTAATGTCATATTACCCCCCTAAATTTATTTATTTTTGTAATTCTGTGTACCTTTTGTCTTACGTGGCACACTCCGTGACTCCACGCAATTGAGGCGCGTGGGAGATATTTAGATGACACGTAAGCCAAAAATGTGCACAAAATTACAAACAAAAAAAAAGTTCAGGAGGGACAATAGGACCTTAGTTTAGTTAAAGTGTGTCTCTAGTTTTCAGTCATAGTCTGGGAGGGTACATGTGCATTTTCCCAATTATAAATATTAATCATCAATAACTAAACTTGTACAATCATAATGCTAATAACTAAAGCACTACAAAAAATTTATAGCAAGCCTAATTATTAGCTCATGATCTACGGAGATGGATATTGACAAATTTAGGGCTACAAATTAAACGAAGTTAGGATTTTAATACTGACTTGAATTTCAAAGATGTTTCACTTGAAGACTTAAGATAATTTCAATGATGAGCTCTACTAGCAAGAACACGTAATTTAAAGTTTGAATCTTAAACTAAAGAAGTAGAAAATGGAGCACGACTAGTGTGTTTGCTCCACTATTGGCCTGGTGTAGATGGGAGGATTCAGATTCCATTTGTGTTGTAGAAATTTGAGAAGGCTATAAGGTTTTTGATATTTTCTCAGTCTTATGAAAATATTTCCTTATTCTCAAAAGATATTTCATTTAAATCTTTTCCCAGAAAATGGTCATTTTATTTTTGGTAATTGATTTAAACTTAACTTGTGCATTAAGTATCACTTGATCAATTTTTTTCCTTTAAATTTGCCAAAAATTAGTGTGCATTTAAGTTGTTGCTTGAACTTCAAATTTCATTTGGTTTGTAAAAATATGAGAAGACAACATTTTCATGTTTTTCTCTATGTTCTAAAAATATTTCCTTATTGTATTCAAAAAGATATTTTATATAATTCTTTTCCCAAAAAATGGTTTTTTTCTTTTTGGTGATAGATTTAAACATGGTTTGTTCATCAAGTGTCACTGAGATCAATTTTCCCCCATTTAAATTCGCCTAAAATGAATGTGCATTTAAGTTGGTTCTTTAACTTCACGCTTAAATGAATCTCTTAAATTTCACATTCCAGAAAAATCAGTCAAAAGATGAGATTGAGAACTTATTGTGTACTAAGTCCACCAGAAGCCCATTTCTCACTTATAAGTTATAAAATAACACCAACAATATTATGATATGCAACGCGGTTAAATGTTTTCTCAATATATTATCTTTCACGATTCGAGTCTATACCTTGGACGTGCGGCACTCAAAAATCATTGTTGCTCCCCAAGCGAACCCTCATCCTGGCTGACTACAAGCGGAAGACTAACTTAAGCATGCAAAAGCTTAAAACAGAATAAAATTCATGAAACTAAAATACAAAACTTTAACTCAAAAAAAACTTTGAACAGTATAATATATTCAATTCACTATTAAATAGGCAACTTAAGTCTTTAAAATATTTAATAAAATAAAGATTCATACAGACTCCTCAACTATACTGACTATATATCAAGCCTCTAAATGATAATGATGGAAGTCGGGACCAGACCCACGACATCCTGACTAAAGTGAAAAGTAAATGAAATCATCCAGAAGCAAGGAGACTCACCATAGTTAACTCGAACTCGCGGATATATATCAACGAAGTTCCTATTGATGATCCTAAATATATGTGTCTGCATTATGATAAGATGCAGGTCAAATGGCTCAGTACGTGAAATGTATGAGCATGCAAAGGGAATTCTAAACCATAAACATAAGTTTGAAATAAATTATGAAAGAAACACTTACCTTGGCTCTTCTCAACTCATGAATAACTCAAGGATATTCAAGTATACTCATTACTACTCAAACTTACTCAACTCGGAAGTACTTCAGGCTAAGATACTCAACTCAAAGATTAGATACTCAACTCAGAGATTAGATACTCAACTTCAAGGATATGATACTCGATTCAATGAAGCACAGATTAACTCAAGATACTCAACTTAAGATACTCAACTCGAAACACTCAACTCCTGATACTTAACTGAACTCATTTCAATATAAAGAAGTTTAAAATAAGTGCAATATAAAGAAAATTTATTTAAAACCATGATGTCAACTCTGTGTATATACAAGGATACAACATAATCTGAAATGTATATGAAAATACAATTAAATGATGTATATTAAAATACAATAACTTTTGTGGGAGTTTATCTCATACTCACTTGCACGAGTCTTGAAACAAGTTATTAGAATTTGTAGAAGACTCCTAAAAAAGACTAAAAGAGACTTTCAAAAAATGTTCGACTGAACTCTCAAAAAATAACTATTAACTCTACGTTGAACGTGATTTATGAATTCAAGGTTGTAATTTGTGATAGAAAGATCTCGTGATGTTTAGGAATATTTTTAGATATCTAAACATGGGAAAAGGTCACGAAATCACCGTCTTGAAACAGTACGCGACGTGGAGATGTTTTAAATAATTACTTGCGAAATTCAATTTTGAGATAGAGGAGTCCGCGTCCTAACCGCGACATGGAGAAAACTTTTGTACATAGGGGGATCAAGTTCGCGACGCGGACTTGCGTGCCAGATCACGCTCTAATTTTTCCTTCTTTTTTTTGTAACCTCAATTCGCCTAGATTCGATTCTTTTGCTCAATCTCTCTTTAGATTCAAATACCCAGCACATGTACACTAGAATATTACTCTAACAACTCTATAAATTGACACAACAACCTCAAGAACTCCTCAATCTCAGCCCAATTCAAGAACAAAAGCAAATTCAAGAATACATGTCAAGAACATCAAAGCTTCAACATTTAGAACGAAGGTAAAGCCGAAATTAACATGATTGGCACATGTGGTTGAACAAATCAACACTATGGAAGCTTACATACCTATTAAGGATCAAACTCATGAAGAAAATCCGCAACAACACGCAAGAATCTTGACGAACGCTTGATCCTCTCCTCTTTTCTCCTCTTTTTTCATTTTTTTCTCCTCTTGGACTCTCAGTTAAAACTCTAGTTAAAACTCTAGGTGTATATTAAGATTATAAAAGTGAACCTAATAGGATTATACCCCTAAAATATTACTAAAATCAAATCAAATCTGATTGGGTAAGGAAAAAGACCAAAATACCCCTTACTATTTTCGGGTAACTTTCCTTAAATGAACAGTCTAACTTCAAAAGGTCATATCTCACTAATCCGAACTTGGAACTTAGCAAACTCGGCGGCGTTGGAAAGATAATTCAAAGAATTTTTCTATGGTATCTTGTAGCACATTTAACTCATTTTGTGTTGAGAGGTTTGGTCATTTAAAGTTGACCCAAAACTCATACTTAAGCATAACTTGCAAAATTTCAACTTTTTCTATTTCCAATTTAGTTCTTTTAGAACTCAAGGTGCTACATCTAGTGACCTGAACTTAATACCAAAGAAATTTTAAATTACTTGAAAAAAATTATTCACTACGAAGGATGGTTCAAGTCTTAGCTTAAAAAATTTCCGGGGTGTTACATTATCTATATCTATGGATATGAAATTAAAAATACGAAGGGGAACGACCTTATCAAATGTAGTCTTTTTCACTCTTCAAAATTTTATTTCACACTAAATCAAATAGTAATTTAATTATTATCCTAAATTTAGAATTTTAATTTACCTAATATGTAGGAATTTGAATTCAATTAATTTGTGTCTTAGATCATTTGTTATTTGAACTATGCAACATCAAAAATTGAAAAAGACAAGTGACACCAGAACAATCAAAATATGAATTTATTCGTGCGGAAAAAACGTCTGTTAGTGTTAGGTTTGAAGTCTATTCTTATATATATATGATTACGAATTTTAGTGTATGTGAGTTGCCCATATCAATTCTCGTAAATTTATTGTCTCTAGAATTTCATATGGTGAATACTAATATGAATTTGGATTATAAAATTACAAGTTCATTAAATAAATATGTTGACTTTGATCAAACTTCAAATTTCCAAACTTTCAATTTTAAAATTTCTTGTGTGATACGTATCATTGCCTCAAAACCGTGCAACACATACCCACAAGGCATAAACCACAAAATAAGGTCACATGAAAGGTCAAGAAAAAATCAATTGTAAATAATTATCCACCACACTAATTAATCATGGGTCAAGTACTTAATCTAAAATAATGATTCTATATTAGCTCCTCGGACACTAACAAGACTACTTAATTGACTATCTCTATTCCAATCAAAAGCATTAACAACACCTGGATATATCTATATAAGTAATACTTTTTGTAGCTCAAATGACTAAAATCTTTTTAATTTGAGAAATATTTTTATTAAAATTAGTTTTTAGAAAAATGATAATTTTTGCTTAGTTAATTATTTGAAATGTATTTTTAAGCACTTTGATAAGCAGACTGTGTCCAACATCCTCATGAGCTTAGCTCTTGAAAATGAAGGAAAATGGTGTAAGATTATTATAAGATCCAATAGATGATACATGTAGAGTTAAATGTAAATTTTGTATTAAAAACTACAAATATAAGATTGATGGTTAATAAAGACACTGAATTGAAAGAGGTACAGACGAATATAATGTAGTTTTTGGTGATACTTTAAAGTTAGAATTTTCTCTTCTTCTTATTATTATTTTTTAATTTTTTTCATACAAGTAGTAAATCTTGCTCTAAGTTTTATAAAAAAAATTGTTATCAAGAAATAAAATTGAAAGCTCATTAACCCTTTGAGGTTTTATTCATAATTTATGTCCTCTTACCACGTACAAAGTTCAATAATTTCAATTATTAATACAAAGTTGCAATATAGTATGAAAAAAGAATATTAGTTTGACCCATTAAACCCGCCTAACCCCTTAGAGGCAAGGGTTGGGCCAGCTAGTATTGTCTCTCAAAACTCCAACCCCTAAATCAGACCTAAGGGTAACCCAGTCTGGCCCAGAATTGGAACCGTTAAGGCAAACCTTTTATGGGCCAATTTGAACCCAACCAGCCAAATAGTTGGGTTAAGCTAAAATTGTTAACTTTTTTTATTAGTCATCCAAAGCCTATTAATTCAGATTTTCCTAATCTGAGGAAGGATTAAAGCGATCTCTCTCAAAAAGCTCTCTGAGTTTGATTAATAGAATTCTGAAAGAACTGAACTAACCCTTGGACTAATACCTATGTGTAGCTCGAAGGGCACCAAGGATTAAAATTGACTAGGAAAGGATGCATAACCTTCCACCAAACGAGACATAAACAAGAAATATAGAGTAATGAAAAGTTTATTAAGACAATTACACCTACAATATCTCTAATGGTAGTTTGGTAAATCTGATCATTTCAACTATTTTTTATATCTTCACAACACATTCAAATTTATGTTTCTTGACACTTCATATATTTTAGTATCAAAGGAAGATACTAGTCCCAAGTTGATTAAAAAAATGGAATTCTTATCCTTTTTGTCCTCTTAAACTTTAAGATTTTTCAATTTTGGTTTCTAATCTTTTTCACAAAATATTTAAGATCTATGTATTGGGATAAGTCAGCCAAAACACCTTTTAACGTGATATATATTATTCAATTATGAAAAAAATATGCATAAAATTTTCAAAAGCCTTACGTGATTAAGCACATTTCCATATTTTATACGTAATAGTTTTTTGTTTGTTTAATTATGCGAATTTATCGACACATCAACAAGTTTCAAACTAAAAATTTATTAGTGGATTCGATGACCATTTATCACATATTTAAATTATGAGATGCATCTCAAGACAATATTATTGAATCATTAACAAGCTTGATATGTAAAGAATAAATCAAATGAATTGCCTCTTCCTTTTACTTTCTTTCCTTTTTAAGTAAAAATCAAAATTAACATACACAATTAATAATTTGTCTTTGATTTCAAATTTACCTCATACATGGTAAAATCATAGATGTGAACAAGTCCCTTACTTGGAGAAACTGTAAGTGAGAAAGTTTGACTTCACATATAGGATTGTTTGGGGAAAAAACGTAAAATGGTGGACTAGAATAGACAAGGGAAAAAATTTATAGAGTTACAAAATCTTTGTGTGTTCACACTATTTGGCAAGCAAAATGAAATGACAAAATTGTCCATTACATATATATAATTTGACCTCAAAAACTCTATTGATTCGAAAATCTACCTTGGATCCATCGCTTCTCATTTTAAGGATAAAAACATATCTCAATTGTCTCTTGAAATATAACGGACAGTTAGAAAACTGGAGCCATTTGTCTTTATGTTCTAAACAAAAATAAGATTTGACTAATTAAATAATTGTCATTATTACTTCAATTGTAATCTTGTCAACTAAGTACATTTCAAGGAACAATACATTGGCAATAAATCCTACTAATAGTTTTATGTGGCTTCTTCAAATACCCTTTTCAGAAAATTGATACACTCTAGAGAGGAGAAAAATGGAAGGAAAAAAAATGAACAGCTCTAATTCATCCCCTGTTGAAACAAATGAGCAGGTACATACGCATATATGTGTAGTGTTACTAATTTTCAATTATTATTTTTTGTTTGTTTTAATATTCTAGAGTTAGGTATCTTATAATTGGATTTTAATTCATTCAAAATTGATTGTTTATTTCTATGTTTCTGTGTGAGATTTGATTCGTACCATTTTGTTTATGCATTTGTATTTCAAAGGAAATAGAAAATTATTTTTCCCTTGTGTAGCATTACTAATTTGATTGTTGATAAAAAAAAACTGTATTTCTTTCTATGGTTGCTGTGAGACTATATGTTTGATAGCCTCTTAATTGATTTGTATAAAAGATAGCGAATTTTCAAGAAATTGAATTTGAATCCACTATGTGAAGTTATGTTATGAGTTACAACTGAGTTTCATAAAAATTAATTAAAAAATAAATTCGAACTTAATTTATTACATTATCTTGTTTTAAACAATTGATCTCTGTGACATTTAGAAATGATCATAAATAGGAAGTTTTCCTGACTAATTTCATGAGAGAATTACTTTCTACTGTTATTTTAGATTTATTTCAATCATTAAATTCAGTCTTGATTTTATATTTCAAATTTTTTTCCTGATAACTTTTTCATGTTAGATACTTATACATGTCTTTACAAAATAAAAGATTTTTTTGACAATTTTATACCACATGTCTAGTGATTTTTTAATTAATAAAATAAAATTAAAACATTCTTAGTTAGGATTAGTATAAGCAAGAGAAACTAGACCTTATTTTCCTGTCCTAATAAGATAATAAACCTCCACTATTTATTAGCAAGCATGAATAAAATAAAAGTTAGAGAGCACTAGGTCTACTATGATTACACATTTGTTTTATTGCACTTCTATGATGATATGCTTTAGTGCAAAATTAGAAAAGAAAAAAAGAAAATTGAGTCATCAACATCAAATTTTCTTTTACCAATATATCGTAACAATTCTTGAAATGATGTCATCCCATTAATTTTGGCAAGAAAAAGAAATAACAATTTTTAGGCAAGTGTTAATGTGTAAAAGGATAGAATGTCTCATTTTCTTGTCATGTCATAAGGGAGGCGAGAGTCGTCATGTGCTTTAACGACTTATTTGTATCGTAAAATTAAATGTGTAATGATTTTGTGATTTTAACTATAATCTACTTTGATGTTATGTGCATTTGTTTTCTCTAATGGAATCTAGAATATGTAGAACTTTCAACGATTTTGTATTCTAGTTGTTCATTCTACTTCTTTTCAAGTTAGAAAGGGAGCATTTTTCACAACATAGAATGACATGGTCATTTTACCCTTAATCATCCCGTGAAACCCTATTTTTGATGTCTTTGTTTAGTTCTTTCTTTCAACTTGGTTCATGGACTTGATCTGAGCTTCTCCCTCTTAATTCAGGCCATGTACTTTGAGCCACTAGTTAAACTTAAACAACACTCTTAACCATGTCAAGCCAACTTCCTATTTGCTTCAAATTAACTTCCTAGTATGCTAGAGTCTTTCTGTTTGCTTCAACCCTCTATTCAACATATAAATATATCGTCTTCTTCACAAATCAAATATAAAAAGATAAAGTAAAATGAAATTTGATTCACATGTAAACTCTAGACTTTATTACATGTACTAAGTGGGATGTAAGAAAAAATACTAGATCTATGTCAGTATGTGAGGATAGCTACTCATAATTGATGAATTTGTAGGTTTGATTTCTATTAAATGCATGTAAATAGGACCATTAAATAATCCTATTGAAATATACTTTGTATGACATGTACTGTGGTCAAGAATACTCCTCTATCTTAATATTTTGAATTGGAAGAATTTACTTCGAATGAAAAAATTCAAATATTGTTTCCTAATATTTCAATTAGCGAATTTATTAGCCCTATTTGTAAAATCACCCCTATTCTTATTAGTGAGGTGAGGCAAAAAAGACTTGATGAATCGTCCAAATTCTCTCATATCAAAATAAAGTTGATAAAAGTTTACTTAAGTCTCTTAGTCATTCCTTTATTGAATACTTTCATATGCTTGAATAAATAAAAAGAATCAAACTCACATGTCATAAAAAATTTATTCGAGTCTCATGATCATTATTTATTCAATCAATGTTACCCGTTTTAGGTTTGGTGAGGTGATTGACCCTAGCTCTACACAACTTTCCTCCCTTCTATTATTGGTGCGCATCATCAAGAGGTATTATGGTCAGATGGATGAGAACCTTCATTCTTAACCAATATATCATTTGCACCTTGTAAATGGAGAAAGCCCTTTAAGTAACATTTTCCCCTTAATGGAATCTACGTGATCCAAATCTAGATTAGTGTTTTCCGAATGTACCAGATGTCTCTCTCAAAAGAAAATTTGTCACAAAAGCTCATAGTAGGTGATGTAGTTTCTCTCTGTGATTGAAAGATTAGCAATGAGGTTTAGGAAAATGTCAAGAGTACTAGGATTGTTTGGTGTGCAAGATATGATGAAATTATGTAAGGCTTAAGTTTGAGATTAGATTAATATGTATTTTTTTGACGATGTTGATTGAATTCCACACGGAAACCTAGATATCACACCTTTTTTTAAAAAGCAAATTCATTAGGCAATGTGTGCCTAGGGCTAGTTTTATTAATAAAGATAAAAAGATCTCAAAGAGAAAAGTACAAGCAAGGGGGCTAGGCCTTACCTTACTAATCTTAATGAGGTAAGAACCTCTATTAATTAATAAGCATGAAGAAAATAAGAGCTAGATAAAATTAAATATTCTATGTTCATCATATAGTTTATAAGAATAGAGTTGAGTTATCAACCTCAAACTTTGTTTTTATATATGTATGAATTAAAAGAGTCGTGCAAAGTAACCTGAAGTATTTCCCTCATATCTTTTCGTCAAAAATATCCAACAAAACTTGATAGTTCATCACTTCTTTTTGGATTTACTGGATTGTGTGGTTGTTGAAACTGTCATATGATTTTGCTTTGATAGTCGTGTTGATAGGTGCTTTGGAATAAATTCCTCAGTCACCTTACCATCCCAACTTTGTTGCCTTTCATGTGTCTTTTTTTTTGTTTTATTGCTTCACTTCTTTGTTTCTTAGCCGAGAGATCTTCATCCTTGGCTACCTCATCAAATAATATGTCTAGCATATCACCCTCATCAAACTTTTCACTACCCAAGTCACTGTTATAGTTGGACTAAGTCTTGAAACTCCATCTTCTGGCTCATATATTTTTTTAAAGTTATTAATTTTCACTGTCATAGATGGATTTGCCTTACTTGAAGGCACAAATATGGGTGCAGAAATATGTTCTTCTTCCTCAACTAAGTTTGCCCATCTATAATCACTTGTTTCCTTCCCCAAACTCTTGTCATTCCTTTTGGAGATTGACCGTTGTCCAAACATTTGTTCTCCAAGCGACTCCAATGATGTAGAATTAGGAACATCATGATTTGAGGTATTGATTGTTGTCATAGCCCATAAGTGGTTTGACCATTGAGTTTTCTTTATTCAACATTGTAGCATGTGACTTCTTGTTTATTCTATAGTAGTTTGTGGATTAGAAACTTGAAGAATTAGAGTGGACAATGCATGGAGCTCTTGATTAGAAATATCCTTAAGGCAAAAGGTGTTAGAGCACACAACCTTTCTTGATACTTTATCTTCACAATTTATCGTTTTTTCCTTGCTTATTGGGTCAGTGCAATCTAGTTGTTGTAGTTTGGTGTTCACCGGAGAAAACGTTTTTCTTGGTACTTCAGTCCAACCTCTCTTATCATTGTCCTTCAAATTCAAGTCATGATCACATGTACCACCAGATTCGGAAGTTTGATCCAAATTCTCTTCACACAGCTGCTGCACCATATTAGCTTGGCCAAAATCTCCAATCGTGGCCAAACTAGGATCTTTCCGAGATTAAACACCAGCAGTAGGTACTTTAGGATTCGAAACTAGATCGGACTCCAAATTAATCACAGGAACCACGGAATCACTAGTAACACCATCCTTTGCACCCAAAACCAAAGTCTGTGAGACCGTAGCTAAGGTGCAATTTAGTGTAACTGTAGTATTAAGAGTATCATCTCGAACACAAGTATCTACAACTCGATCTCCATTATTTTTTATGGCTTCCACCAATGCTGTTTCGTTATTATTTGCATATGCAACTCGAGTATTATCATCAATACTTTGATATATGTTTGCTAGTCCCTTCTTCTCATTTGAAATTTTTCGAATATCACCTTGAAATTTCTCACCATTGAATTCTTCATCTCCAACCACGTCCATTATCTTTGTGATTGTTATATTGATTCTTTTACAAAATCAATAGATAACTGCTTCATCGTGACCTTGATGCATACAATGATTACAATATAAAGGTAAATTATCATAAGCAAATTCCTGAAAAACCTCTTGCATTTTAATTTTACCAGTCTGCTCGTCCAAATACTGGAGATGCATACTCTTAGGCAGTTTGTCCATACTATCGCGTATCTCCTTCACCCTAACAGTGCTAGTCCTTGTCATGTCATGTGTTTCCTTGTCGATAGCTATTGGCCTTCCAACTGTTGATGTCATCAACAACAAGGATCTCTTGGCAAATAAATATGGTGATACTCGAGGCAACGAAATCCACATCACGGCCATTCAAGTTTCTTCTTGAATTGAAATCGATTGTCCAAGGAAATACACTACAAATATGTTTCTCTCCATGGAAAGGCAAAAAGCTTACCGATTTTGATAGAGCAACCACATAATCTTCATATTCGTCTATCCTTAGCAGAAGATGTCTACAAGCAAGTAAACCAACTAAACGGTTTCCTTTGATGCCCAAGTGCTTAGGTAAAAGTATTCCCAAATCCTCACTTCTAGTGTACCGGATCAGAACTTGATAATTACAGCTTGATGTAATCCTTCTTCCTGTGCAAAAGTCTGTCGTTCTCCCTTTGTGAATTGAATCATAGGCTCTCCATGTACATATTGAATCTGTTTCAACTGGATTTTTGTCAAATTTTGAGCAGCTTTATTTGTGGTTAATCGAGTAGCGAAGGATGTTTGTTGATTAGGATTAGGGTTTGTCTTCTCACAACCAAAGGACGGGGAGAGATGTGCGCAGACATGGCTGCTGCTACAGTTTAGGGTCTGCTGCACTCGTAACAGCCTCCTAGATATCCCACCTTATCCTATCAAATTTGGAATTATTTTATCCCACCTCTCATATGGGATAAATTAGTTCAAGAATTATAATTAAAATTATATTCTCGATATAATTTATTTGCATATCAACCTCTTAAGTCGCACAGACAACATATCAAGACAACATATCAAGGAGAAAGTGGACCAGAAATATATATGATTCGGTTCATGTTTTTTTTTTTCTTCTAATTATTGACATGGATACTGTCATTAACTCAGAATTTTATGGAAATGTTTCTCTTTATGCTACACTGAAAGTTTTCATCATTCATTCTTTACCATAAAAGGTCAAGAAAATCTTAATATACATTTCTGATTATACATAAAATGTAAGTAGATGTTCTTAGAATTTAGTCAACTAGAAAGAAGTGAAGTTTTAGTTTCTCCTAAAGCTTAAACTCTAAACTAATCAATTGATTGAATTGGGTTCATTCCTATACAAGCCTTAGTAGAATTTTAAACCTTTAAAGTTCATTAACCTTCATCAAAAAATTGTTGGATGATATACTTCATAGATAAATTTATTCATAATTCTTTTGATATATGTATATTTGATGACAATATCCTTTCAAGTAAATTTACTTTTCAAATAATGAGAAAGATTGTTAATTAGCTTGATAAGTATTTATTATCTTCTTAACTATGTATATTTGATAAAATATTACTTCAGGTAAGATTACTATGTAAAAAGTGAGAAAAACTTTTTTGCAGATCAATCGAAAAAATATCACAATCTATTACTATAATGATTATACTTGTAGGGAAAATTGCAACCTAGCGGGAAGATGCCAACATGGCTAGGGCCATTGTTGAAGAAGACATTCTTCGGGACATGTTCGGTGCATGGTGAACTTCAAAAGAGTGAGTTGAACAAGTATTGTATCACATGTGATTCAAATTTATGCAGGTATTGCATCTCTACAAACAAACACAACAATCATGATCAGCTAAAGATTTATCGACATGTTTACAAAGACGTTGTTCCTCTCGAGCAAATGGAGAATTATATTGACTGCAAATTAATTCAGGTAAATTTAAATTGATTAAGAAAGTTACAACTAGAAATGAAAAGAGACTATATTGATTATGAATTGATGCTCTGGACATTAATTTATTTGAACATTTGAGTGAGAAGAAAATATTAGTTGATGAAATGTTAGTCATTTGTTTGTACATTATTATTTTGAATGTTATTGTAAAAATATTATTTATTAATATAAAAATGAGATTTTTAATTCAAAGTTATAAAATATTTATGATAAAAAGTAGATAGTTTTTTATATATACAAATATAAAATTTATTCTTTTTATTATAATCTTCTGTTATAAGTGACAATAGATTCATAAAATCACTATTAATTTTTTGGGGGGCTTTGTCTAAAAGCAAGTGTTTTACTAGCTCTATCCTCGAGCCATCTCTTTTTGGACCCACTAATTAAGTCATATTATGGGTAAAGTTTGCAAGTCTATCTATTTGTTTGAAGTTGAGCTTGAACATAATAGCTAAAGTTTAATCTTTTTCTGTTAAAACTAATTAAGAAACATATGGTTGATTTTTTTGTGTTTGGCTGAACTTTGGTCATACATAACTTTAAACATTTTCATTTGAAGTTAAGCCTAACAAAGATTTATTGTTTTTTTTTTACATAATTAGCATCTATATGTTAGTGATGATGATATATATATAATTTGATATATGCAGCCATACAAATGCAACAAGAAATGGATAATTTCTTTGAATCCTCTGCCACATTCTGGGTCTGGCTCATTAATTGCTGGAGATCCTACTTGTCTCACTTGCATAAGGAGATTGCATGACCCTGAACGGTTTCAGTTCTGTTCAATTGCTTGTCAGGTACATATATCTCCCTCCGTTTCAAATTAAGTGGTTGTTTGGCGATGATTTTTATTTTATGTTTTAATAGTTTTTTGAAATTTAATTTTGGAAATGATGCTTGGTCGAAAACAGTCTTTATTTCCAAGAGGTAGTGGTAAGATTTAAGTATATTCTACCTTTTCCAGACCTCATTTGTTAGATTTCACTAAATATATTGTTGTTGTTGTATAATCCTAGAAAATAGAATGTTGAAATTGAAAAAATGCACTCCCTCCGTCACAATTATGTGATATTATTTCACTTGACATGAATTTTAAGAAAGAAAGAAAGACTTGAAATTCATGGTCCAAAACAAATCATAGACGTTTGTGTTGCTAAAAATCTCTCAGTAAAGGTAAAATGAGTATTTTAAAGCTAAATTGTTAGTAAATATAGAACTGTATCATTATTTTTTAAATTGACAAAAAAATGAAAGTGTGTCATATAAATTGGAAAAAAGGGAGTATACTAAATGTTATGAATCAACACCAGTCCCACATGGATTTTGATGTCATGAAACCAGTTATTGCGTCAAGAAGAAGTAATAATATCAAAGGACCTTCACAAAAGTTGATTTGAGATCCATGCCCAAATAGCAACTAGTCTAAAAGTAATAGAAGTTGGAAAGATAGGTTAGACTTATTGTTATGTGAAAGTCTAATTCTCCTCATTTCCCTTCTAAAGTGTCTGTATTTTCTCATCTCCCTTCTTCCTCCAATCAATATCTAGTCTTACTTTCGATATTTCTATAGGTTTGTTTGGGGGTTTTACTGTTTCAGTTATTACGTATAATTTGTGAATTGTAATTGAACTTTAGTCTTAGTAATATAGTTGAGAAGTGATTATTGTTGTATTGGATTTGAGTTCTTTACGCTAAAAATAGGGAGAGGTTAAAAAAAAGTAATGAAACACTTAAATTGAGACAATTGGAGTATTACTATATCTTTACACTGTCAATACACATAAATATTTTTGCGAATAACATATGTTATGATGGAATTTGTAGGTGGAAGCAAAATGGGGTAAGATTGCCGAGATGAAGCGGAAGCGCAAGAGGAAGGGAATTCCTCACAGAGCTCCTTTAAAATAAACATGCTTTGCTTTAATTTGATCATTTTAAAATACTTTGCTTGAAGAATTTTCAACAGTGTGTTTTTATGTTGCTACTAGAAAAACATATGAGCTTTCAACTATTTTTACTTTTAATTAAGACTTTTGGAACCTAATTATATTGCATGCTTTGTTATTGTGGTTAAAAGTATGTGTGGGCGCATAATCACTCTTTTAAAGCGCCTCTTATTATAATTAAGGTAGTGTTCAAGAAAAATTAAGTCTCTGTTAAAGTTGTTAAAGTTTTCAGTCTAGTAGCTTGATAATTGTCGTTTGAGAAAAAGCTCATTCATGTCATTATTTTTAACTCCGATTTTGTAAAACAATATTTTACCTCAAAAAGACCCCAAGTTGTTCGGTTCTAAAGAAATCAAGATGCCATGCGGAAGCGTACAGTTGCAAATAGTATTTATGATAATTAGATGGAAAATATTTATACTAAAAACCTAATATTATTATATGGTTTGACCAATTGACATATATATATATGAAAACTAATATACAAAAAACGAAACTTTATTGGGTGAATAATCTCCCCATAAACAAAAAAATTTAAATGACTACATTGTGGATTCAGATTTTGTTCTTGAAATAAAATAATTTCATCATAAAAATCACATATTAAATTCAATCATTGCATACATAACATATCAATAAATCGTTTCATGAACTCAAGATCATGAATGCCCAAGAGAAAAGATTGAGTAATAAATAGCTGCTAGAATGCATTAATAAGTGACGATCATTTTCTGAAAAACGCGCAATACAGAGTATCCCAATGCAACTATGTGAAACATAGTACTTTCTTATATTATGAGACAATTAGTTTAATCAATGAGAATACGTTACAAAAACATGATCTCCTTGTGCTAATGAAAGTTATTCGGATGAAGATAGTGAACAATTTTTAATGAAAACCACCGAGAGCAAAAGTTTTCTCATTTAAAGAATCAGATAACATTGGTTTTCTAATTATTTAGTTGCTCTAAAATTATGAACATTGAATAGCTCTCAAATAACTATTTCAAGTCTTGTAATAGAAATTTTCAGTTGACATAATTTTATATCAACCAACTTCAAAAGGTATCAACAAAATGTGATATGCAATCAACGAGCATATGTAAATCTTGTTCTACACACAATGAAATAACATCAACACATTACAACGAATAGTAAAACCAAAGAAAGTCCATCCTTCTTCATTGCAACCCGTGCAATCAGCAAGGAGTGGATTCATTGTTCCAAACATCAGCATTTCCTAAAAGTGTACATAACAGTTAACAAAATATTATTCACTTTATCAAGAACAAAAGTCTGCAAAAAATAGTTTTATTAGAAATCTCAAGCCTTGTTTAAGCAAAAAGATGAGATCTATTTTACTACCAGGTAAATTTGCGACATGGATACTCTTAAGAAAAATTGTCCCTATTATTTACCTCCTAAGAATTCATATTTTTTTACCCCACACCCCTCTTAAGATCAAAGTAACTTATTTTCTTCAAAAAAATGTTGTTGTTGGAATATTAATAGGAATCAACAACAAGATGTGTACGTTGTAATTTACAGTGGAAGTCATCGATCTGCTTCTTTGACAAGTTGGTGCTCAAGTCCATCTTTGAATCACTAGGAAACAGAGATTTTGTTCACAAAATAGAAGTTTGTTGTTGTGTGTTGATGAATCTGCCTGAGAAACTCAATACTTTTGTTTCTAGACTGAACGCTTGGTTTTTGACTTTCTGTTTTACAGATTTTCCTCTCTCTTTTCACACTTAACTTCTCAGATATCACATTTCATGTTTCTTGTCTCTTTTGGAAACTGCTCCCTCTAGGAGTTTGAAAGAGGATTTGTAACTGTTCAGTCTTATCCTTTAAATAATTTATCCTAATTAATTAATTAGATAAGACATTAAAACAGGTTGGGTCGGGACGGTTCACATGGGCGAACCACGACCCAAAACTTACATCTCCTACTTCGCACATGGCGGACAAGACCCAAGTCAAAAATTATATCAATCAGACACAGATTCATATGACAAATAGTGTGAGCATGAAGAGCTTATCTTTAAGGTTTTTCAAGCCTTGTTTATGAATTCAATCACATATGGAAAGAATTCAATACTATTAAAGAACACTATTACTCACAATACCCCAGACGTCATTCACTACTTCGGTAGTTACTTATTCGATCACTCATCCTCTTAAAGTGGTTAACTCGAGTTCATGTTTAACTTTATACACACAATTACACTATATATGTTTAGTACAATAGCCGGCTCGTGTATACAAGTTTATTATTCATTTAATGTCTTTCCTTTCTACTTGAATCTATCTGCTCCTATTCAACTGTTTTTCTAGACATGCACTGCATTGCCGAATCATTCATGGCTATTAGTAACATGCTAAAGTAGCAACATCGATTTAAACTTCAAGAAATAGCAAAAGGTCAAAGGGTATTTCATTGAAAAGTTGATTTAACTTTTCTGGGTCTCACACAATGAAAGAAGCAGGGAATATTCTTTCATTGACGCATTGATCGCTAGACACACGTGGTATGATACATGTGCTACGATGTTTACACCTTAAATTAGTGTATGTGTCTCATTCTATTGATTATTCAACATCGTACAGAACTTGGTCTAAACATCTCCAGATGTTTAACCCTAGTTCTCTCTTCAGTGATCTTTAAGCTCTTTTCTTGGAGAAACTTTTGTTTGGACCATAAAACAAGTCATAAAATGGTGGTGAAATTCATCTCTTCACGTTATCCGACGTAAGAGGTGATTGCTCATGTGAGAGAGTCAATTTCGCGACTTGTTCGACACATTATATTTCTTAGATATTATCACATGCATACTATATTTGAACATATATTCAATAGTTTTATATAAAAGAGAATATCTAACAATCAAGTCAGTTTACAATACTGAAATATCATCATACTTTACGTAAACCTAGAGCCTTAACATGTTTTTCAAACAAGTCTTTAGAGATGGTCTTAAAAAAAAAGCAACTATCATTTCACGTGTATGAGTGTATTGTAAAGTTATTTCTCCACTTGTCACTATGTCTCTCACAAAGTTATACTTGATGTCACTGAGATTGGTTCTTACTTTATGTACACGATAGTTGCTTGACTATCATAATATAGAATTATTGGACCCTCAGAATTCTTTGTAATATTCAAATGTTCAAAGAATCTCAATGCCCAAATAACTTTTTGTAATGCACACACACAAGCAACAAATTCAGATTCCATGATTGAAAGAGTTGTGTAAGTTTGCTTCTTACTTTTTCATGAAATAGTACCACCATTTAGTAAGAAAGCAAAAATGGATGTTGATTTTCTATCATCCCGGTCACCAGTCCAATCAGTATTTGTATAACCTTTAATGAATAAATCAGATTCACTATAACACAGTATATGATCTGCAGTTCTCTTCAGATATCAGAATATTCTCTTTACTGCTTTCAGTGATCTTTTCTAATATAGGATTGATATCTGCTAACTAGACTCACGACATAACAAATGTCTGGGCGAGTACACATCATAACATACATCAAACTCCCGACAACACTAGAATAAGGAACTTGAGACATATCTTTCTATTGATCCATCCGATTTACATTACTTTAAGAATTCATTTATCCCCAATAGCTTAACGTTCCTTAGGATAGTCAACAAGATTCCAGACTTTGTTGATTTTCATAGGCTCTAATTCCTCTTTCATCGCTTTTAACCATTAATCCCTTTTAGGGCTTGATAACGCCTCTGTTACATAATTATGTTCATCCAATTCCTTAGGAGATACCAAGAAATCATAATCCTCAATTTCATAAGATTGTTTAGGTACACCTCTTCTTGTACTCTTACAGATTTGAAGTTCAGATTCCTCTATAGGATTTTGGGATTCATAACTCCCACTTGGACCAGGAATCATTTTTTGATTTATTGAATTATCAAGTATATTTGACAACATCATCTGATCTTCTGAATTCAACATTTCGTACAGAGGTTCAACTTCATTCATATATCTTTTAAAGCACGCAAGTGCTTTAATGAGGTATGAAGCACCAGACCTTGCCTTCACATTCATTGGATCACAAATATTAATTGAAGTGGGAATTCAATTCTCTTAGTCTCTCAAATGGTTTACGCGTAATCTTTCCAGCAAGACAATTTTCATAGGTTAGCATTTCAATTTTTGTGAAAGAACCTAAATGCCCTTCCTTTGCCAACTATTTTATTCAATCTTGCCCTATGTGATCTATTCTAGCATACCATGTCTGTATTGACATATAATTAGGCAAGAATTTTAATAAGTATGCATGTGACATACACATTCAAGCAAATCAATTCTCATAAAGATTTCATATTTAAATGTAAAATCGAAAAGACACTTAAGCATCCATTCATCATTTATGAATTAAATATTTAACCAATATTTGAAATTAACTTCTTAATGTGTACGCTAAATTATTTTAGACTATAATCACACAGATTTGCATGTCTAACTATTAAACACCATATAGTATTGTGCAATAAAATAATCATTCACTTATCCAAAATAAAAGAGAATAAAACTCAAAAAAGTCATATTAAAGCACAATTAAAGATGTTCACTTCAAAGTTTAATAAAAAGAAGTTACAATAATAAAAAACAATTATTCTAATAAAAAAGAGAGTATGTGGATACACCGTGGGTGAACTTTTACCCACTTAACTCCTATTTTCACATAGTATTTTCATAACTCTTCATTATCCCCAATTTCAATTGTAACTTGATTTAGTTCATTCTTCCAGTATTCTGGCAAGGAATGGTGCAAAACATCATACTCTTCTCTCTCTGAAACTTGAATTTCACTTTCATTAAGCTTTTCAAATTTCATGACAAAGATCTGGAGGAATCCTATTAAACAACCAAGGGGATCCATCTTCAAAGACTTAAACTCTCTTAGATCTTATTCTCTTTTTCTTCGAATGCTCAAAGACTCAAACTCTCTTAGTTCTTTTTCCCTTTTTCTTCGAATGGTCCTTTCATTCCTTAACATACTTTGTGTCTCTTTTGGGACACCAGTCTGTATGACTTTTCGCCCTCGGAAACTCATCTTACGGCGGGTTGCTTTTCGACCTCGTCATTTTGCTCTACTTTTAGAACTCCCACTTGGAGTAATTTGAGCATGTTCCTTTTTAGCCTCATCTGAAATTGAAACAAAAAAAATATGGTTAAACCATTTAATGTGACAACATATGTCACAAATTTCTCATAAAAAGGCAAGCAATTGTTTACAGAACATTAGGACTAAAGGAATACACAAGACCAATAAGATCCTAATAAGGACACAAAAACAAATTAAAAAATTATGTTTTTTTTTTTGCCCAACTTAAAAATCCATATCGTACTCGTTTTAAGTCTGTTTCTCTACTATAATATATTTTCGGAAAGCTTAAAATGAGTAGATCATAAAAAAATTAAGTGTACATCCAAAAAATGCACAACAAATTTCCAGATTGCTCCAGACATATACAATTTTTCAAAAAACTGTCCAAAAACAGCCAAATTTTCAACAATTCGTATCTAACTCGTTTTAATTCTGTTTTTCTATTATAATATTTTTTCGGAAATATATGCACAACCAGAGTATGATTGAACAAGTTTCAATAAAAAATATCTTCCAAACAATTTCTAAATCGCTATTAAACAGAAGCAGTTTAATTATTATTAAAAAAAATCTTGCGGAGTTATTTTCGTAGTAGGACAAGTAATCCTATCTCTTTCATGATTCACAATCAAATAGAATTTTGAATCCTATTTTCCATATTAGATTAACTTATATCCACTGACAGTGGACAAAAAGAATTACACCATCAGCTTATTTTTAGAAATACTTATTTCTTTTAATTTAATGATCATATTTTCATATTTAAAGTTTAATGATTCTTTTAGCTTCTTTTTTTTTAAAGACGCTCTATAAATTTAAGATTGGTTTGAAATAACGTTCAAATATTTTTTATGCTATCGACTTTGAGTATTACTTAAATAAATTGGAATACATATGAATGTATATGGATCAAAGTTTATTTTCAATTAATTTTGGTATTGTCGATAAAATGAACTAAGAAAAGAAAAGTTGAAGCAATGGAAGCATCTATCCAAAACAGTTTTCATGTTAGAAAGAAGACTTAATAAGTTATGAATAATTTATCTTATCAAATCAATTAGTCTAGATTTTTTTTTAAAAAAAAGTAAAAAGTTACCATTGATGATTGTCTCAAATTGCTTCAATGGTGTTGATGGGAAATGAGGTAAAACTAATGAATACAAGAAAACACTGCAAAAAATCTTCTTATCTTTGGCAACCAAGAAGAATCCTAAACAAACTCATACAATTAATTTAGAGTTCAAGTTATCATATAATACTTTTATTATTATTATTATTTAAATTTTAATAATAAGTAATATATTTTAAAAAATAAGTATTTTATAAAAATGAGCTGATGGTGTAATTTTTTTTGTCCACTGTCAGTGGATATAAGTTAATCTATTTCCATATTATTAATCCACAATAAAAAACGTCAAATAAAAATTTAACTTTATTCAATTTTTCTTCTTCTTTCTATTCGCTGATTTTTAAACGAAATATACTCAATTTATTTTTTATAAACATACAAAGTGAATAGCCAAGAAATCAACGTATAATGAGATTAATAACAATGACTCTGAACCATTGTTGGAATATTAAGAGGAATCAACAACAAGATGTGTACCTTGTAATTCACAGCAGAAGTCGTCGATCTGCTTCTTTGACAAGTTGGTGCTCAAGTCCATCTTTGAATCACTAGGAAACATAGATTTTGTTCACAAACTAGAAGTCTGTTGGTGTGATGATGAATCTGCCTGAAAACTCAATACTTTTGTTTCTAGACTGAACGCTTGATTTTTTACTTTCTGTTTTATAGATTTTCCTCTCTCTTTTCACGTTTAACTTTTCAGTTATCACGTATCACGTTTCTTGTCTCTTTTGGAAACTGCTCCCTCTAGGAGTCTTTTAAAGAGGATTTTAACAGTTACTTCAGTCTTATCCTTTAAAGAATTTAATTAATTGGGTGACCCACTATCCAAAACATACAGTTGTATCCTTACAAGGAACCATTGGTTATGTCAACATCATTGACAAAGTAAAAAACAATTCAGCCTTTGATTGACCAGAGAAGTAAAACAAAGGGAAGATATCTTAAAGGAAATATTCGGTTAGATATTACCAACATGGAAATCACTAGATTTCGTGTAGACAAAAATAAAAATTATCTATTAGCAACAAGGAAAAGTACCAAAATTGTAGATACTATGTTGGGTCTTAACCATTGTTCCACAATAGTTATGGTGCCCTACTAAATTATTACTGAAGAAGCGTACTGTATCAAACAATAACCCTACCATGGGTTATACCTAGGTGTTATTGGCACATTCACCTGCCATGATATCCATGTTCCTTGTGCTCTGTGTTCTTACTATATCTAGAGGCATGACATGCCCCTTAAAATACTTCTCAAGAATATAAAAAAATTGACGATGAAGACACCAAGCACTTAAGCCAAAATTATTGTTCTTAAGAAATTGTTTCATGAAGCGGATAACGTCAAGGAAAACTTACATAAATATAGTATAATAAAAAAATATTTACCATTTATAGCAATAATATTTTTTTTCTTCATTTAATCACTTTTAATTCATTTATAATACAAGTTTAATTCATATTACAAAGAACAATTTTTTATTCACATATAATACAAATTTTAATGATAAATAATTCATTTATCACACATTTTAATACACTTATAATTCAATATGTCAAATTTTTACCAAACAAACATAATATACTTTAAAAACAATTATAATTCATATATAATTCATATATATTGCATACATAATTCACTTTTAATACATATTGCAGATTTAACATAGTATTGCTATAAATGGTAATAAATAAAAAGTATTGCTAAAATCAGTAATTATTTATTAAAATGTACCAATTCATGTAATTTTTCCTAAGGTTAATGTCCCTAATATGCAATGTCTTGTTGTTTTATATTTGAGAAAAGAAACAAAATTTAATAGTTGTTGAGAAAATGGTATAGAGTACTCTTACTAATTATTTAGCACACAATTATCGTCTTCATCTGAGCTTTTGTTGTCTTTGTTGCATTCCTGGTACGTTTCACAAAAGGGACAAACAAAGCTTTCAACGTAGAGCTTTGCCACAACAAGGTAATCATAGTTGGAGTTCATGTAAATCGTTTGAGTCATTATTTGGATTGTAAATCATGGAAAAAGAATATGTTCTTAAATGAAAATTCGCCTTCACTTGACATGCAAAAAGGCGTACCACATGAATCATACCCCCGCGTACACTATGTTAAACGTCTTTGTCTAAAACTCTTTAAACCCGTATACCTTCATAACCCACACATCTACTAGAGTCAAGGTAGATTGACAAAATGATTAGTTCCTAACTATCCGGGGTACGGTGGAAAATAATACATTACTTCTTCATAGCAAGGATTCTCCATTTTTTCCCTTCTACCATCAGACAAGTCAACAACAAGCTAATAACCAAAAAGCTTATTATTAATAGCCCAATAAATCTTCTCATTCACAAACATACCAAATTTATAGATCGATTTGAATCACATTTTGTAAATCATCCAAACGTTTTCAAAAATTATTATTCAAACTACATATTTTGCCCACATTGTAGTGTGAATTGTCATCACCCACATTTTTGTAGATTACCATTAATAACCTTATAATATTTGTGAAGTCTATCGTATCCAAAACCATACATGTAAAGGAAATTGGTTTCAGAACTAGACAATGTTGAGCTTCTTAATTGGCGGATTCCAAAGAATCACGTGTTTTCCTCAATGGCAACTCAAATCAACCCATTGGAGGAACCCACCTACTTAATAATTCATAGAATATTTTTCAATGATAATCCAAGTCAAGTGTCCTAATAACATGGTCATAAAATAAAGAATGGAACTGTCCTTAAGATTGTTTTCAGGTGAATCACTTGTTATTAGCAAATCGATGGAGATATTTCTTGAAAAACTCAGGGCTAAAGATTAATGAAGTCATGATTTGATACAAACTTGAATTTCAAGAGGTGTTCCACCTAAAACCTTTAACGTTAAGAGAAATTCAGTGATGAGCTCTACTGGAAAGAACATTGGATTTAAAGTTGAATCTTGAACAGAAGAAGTAGAAAATGGAGCATAGCTAGTGTGTTTGCTCCACTTCTGGTGTAGATGGGAGGCTTCAGATTCCATTTGTGTTGTAGAAATTTGAGAAGACAATAAGGTTTTTGATGATTTTCTCTATGTTATGATAATATTTCCTTATCGTACCTCAAAAGATATTTTATAATTCTTTTCCTAAAACAGGTCATTTTCTTTTTGGTAATAGATTTAAACGTAGTTTGGTCATTAAGTATTACTTGATCAACTTTTTCCTTCAAATTCTCCTAAAATGAGTCTGCATTTAAGTTGTTGGTAGTAATAACATATCAGATTTAGTAGTGTCTTCTCTTTAGGACTTCTATTTTAACTTTCTCCTTACATATAGGTTATAAATAAGTCTTACCTTTTTCTTAGTTTATGTCTTTGTTGTAGAAGTTGTACATAATCGATGTATACTCAATTTACAATCAATGAAATGCATCGTTCCTTTCACTCTGCAGGCAACTTTATACTTTATATGGTATCAAGAGCCAATTAACCCTCACGAGTAAATTTCTGTCGAGAAACCCTCCCACCCTTTCCATAAAAATGGCCCCAAACATCACTGTAACAAACTCTGATGCCAGTACAACGATTGTTCAGGTTAATTCTATCACTCGGTTACTAATCAAATTAACTGGCAGCCACAATTTTTCCCTTTGGAAAGCACAAATGTCGATGCTTATGCGCAGTCACAACCTTTTTGGCCATCTCGACGGTTCTCGCCCAGCCTCTGCTCGTACAATGGCTCAAAATAATCAGGACGTCGAAAATCCTGCATTTGTTTCATGGTATCGCCAAGATCAACTTATTCAAAATGCCATCTTGGCCTCAGTTGATCCAACTCTTGCTGCTACAGTTGTTGTTGCATCCACTTCCCAGGCTGCTTGGGATGCTTTGCACACTGCGTATGCCAACAAATCGAAAACAAGGATCTTTATTTTGCACGATCGTCTCGCTCGTCTCGCAAAAGAAACCCTTCCTGTCGTTGATTATCTACACCAGGTTCGATCTCTCTGTGATGAACTTGCCACTGCTGGAGCTCCTGTGTCCAATGAGGAATTGATTGTCAAAATCCTCACTGGACTTGGACCTGAATTTCGTGAAATACCAGCTGCTATCCGTGCAAGAGATTCTACTATCTCTTGTCTAGAACTTTATGAGAAGTTACTTGACCATGAACTTTTCATCAAGCATGAAGAATTAAAGAAGCCACTCTCAACACCCATTACTGTTGCTATTGCACAGCAAACAAACATGCATCCTCGCCACGGAGACACCTCTAATAGGCGTCCAAATGCAAATTCCCCTAACACCAACCAGTCAAGTCGTGCCTAACCATGGCGTGCTGGCAACAATAACCAACAGCAGCATTATGATCATACTCTGAAGTTCCAGTTGTGTAACCGTCCTGGTCATTCTGCTAAGGTTTGCAGATCACAATCACACGATCAACTACAAGCCCGGACAAACTATGTTGCTCGATCTCCAATTCAACAGGATCCTTCAGGCGCCACTATCATATGACCTCTAATGCGCAAAACTTCACTGATGTGCCCACCTACCATGGTCCAGAGGAGATAGCAATAGGGAAGGGCAACACCATTCAAATATCTCATACCGTAATACTAACTTAAGTGCATCGAATCAGCAATTTAAGCTTCTCAATACTTAATGTTCTCATTCTATAAAAAAAAAATCTTATTTCTGTTTGCAAATTATGCCGCGATAACCATACGTCCATTGAATTCTTTCCTTTTTCTTATTATGTGAAGGATCTGAGTACGGGGGCACCTCTGTTTCGCTGACAGAATCGAGATGGGATATATGAGTGGTTGTCGGGCAGTGCACCTCATACCCCTCAATGCAATATTGTCGTTCCTCTACACCTGTGGTATCGTCGTTTAGGCCATCCTAATCATCGTACTTTAAACATGATTTACATCAGTTTTCTCTTCCAGTTTCACATTCTAGAACTGCTTCCATTTGCAATTCGTGTTATTCTAATAAAATGCACAGGTTACCTTTTTCTAAAAGTTAATTACACAGACAACAACCAATGCAAATAATTTATACTGATTTATGGGGGAATCTACTGTTTTATCAATTGATAACAAGAGATATTATGTCTTATTTGTTGACCAGTACTCGAAATACATGTGGTTGTTCACTATAAAATAAATAAAAAGAAGTTCTTGATGTCTTTCAAGCTTTACATCCCTTACTTGAGCGTCGGTTCCAAACCAAAATTATCTCTCTATACTGATGGTGGTAGTGAGTTCCAAGGTTTATCCTGATATCTCAAAACTCATGGTATTGAACACTTACCGACACCGTCATACACGCCTCAAAGAGTGGCATCAGTTGAACGCAGACACATTAGTTGAGACTGCAAAAACCTTGTTGCATCAAGCCTCCTTGCTCTCATCTTTTTGGACTTTTGCCTGCCACCAAGCAGTTAACCTTGTAAACCGTCTAACCACTCCAAATTTACAAAATAAATGTCCTTATGAAATTTTATTTCATGAGGCTCCAAGGTATGAATCACTTAGAGTTTTTGGTTGTTTATGTTACCTGTGGCTTAAACCATATGCCAAAAATAAGTTAGAGCCAAAATCGACTCCTTGGGTATATTTAGGATTGTGGAAATAAATCTTGGCAGCAATTAATTTTGCAGCCATACTTGTTGAAATTACTAGCCACAAATGTGAAAATTGGTAGCCACCAATGTGAAAGTTGGTAGCCACATTTGTGGAAGTAGGTAGTCTAAGTTTGGTATAAGTTTGGTATTAGTTTGGTAGAGTTAGACAGCCAATTTTTTGTTGAAATTGGCTATCACATTATGTCATTAATGATGTAAACAAGTGCTCAAAAAACTCTATAAATAGAGTAGTAATTGAACACTTGAAGACACACCAAAATAGAGAAGCAATAGAGAGTAGAAAGAGTAATCCACAAACTACTTCTTAGTTTGTGAGAAAATAGTGTGCAAATAATATTATTGTGAGTTGTAAGAAATAAAAGAGTGTTGAGTAGTAGTCTTTTGACACTACCAAGTTTTTCATCAATATTATTGTATTACTTATTCGGGTATCATATTTACCCATTTTAATATTTGGTGTCGTTGTTACTCTCTTCCTATTGCTATTTAGTTTGGACATTATCCTGGGTGTGATTATCATTTTGTCCAACAAGGATTTTCTAATAAACATTACTGCGACCAATGTTTTGATCCCGTCAAAAATAATTTGTACTTATCTAGGGATGTTTAGTTTTTGGAAGACACCTATCCTTTTCATAATATTTCACTTGGGAAATTTGTTATGATGTTCTACCTATGACTAATAAACCATCAAGTTTCGATTCTTGTCATCCCCTTCCAGATGCTCTACCCGTTCACTCTCCACTGCCCAACTCAATGCCTGCCAGATCAGAAAGTGTCTCCGTTCCATTAGGTAATTCTCATATTTTATCCTCTCCTTCATTGCCACCCACTATTACACCACCACCAGATAATACTCAGCCCCCACTGTCACCCAAACCATTAATCACCTATCAACGCAAAAATCACTAACAACTAAGTACCTCAGTGTTAGCATTCCCTTCCCGTATACCTCCCACCAACCTACCTTCTCAGTCATCTGCCAATAACCCTTCCCAACCTGCACTTGCTTTAACTCCATCTGATCCTTCACCCGTGGTGAAAACTTCTAGTCATCCCATGGTCACACGCTCCAAAACAAATATCCTCAAACCCAAGAAATTTAGTGTCAGTGTTCAACTCTCTCCGTCCTTTGTTCCTCATACATACAAACAAGCATGTCCTCACCCTCATTGGAGAGAAGCGATGCAAGCTGAATTTGATACACTTGTTAGGAATCGAACATGGGATTTGGTTTCAGTTACTCCTTCGATTAATGTGGTTGAGTGCAAGTGGTTGTTTCGTATAAAATATAAATCTGATGGTTCCACTGACAGGTATAAATCTCATCTTGTTGCAAAGGGATTTACCCAGCGTCCAGGCTTTGACTTCCCTTTCACATTCAGCCTAGTAGCCAAACCAGTTACTATTCGGTTGGTGCTTACTAGGGGTGTACATGACCGGGTTGGTTCGGGTTTTTCAAATATCAAACCAAACCATTTGTGTCGGGTTTTTGAATTTATAAATCAAACCAAACCAATACAACTCGAGTTTTTCAACTTCGGGTTTTTCGGATTTTTTTGGATTTTAGGGTTTTTTTGATAAAATATTTATACAAACATATAATTTACTTGTACATCAAATATTTCTTTAGTCCTACCAAAATGCAACTATCTAAGTTATTTCTCAAGAAAATAACAAACAATATGATATGATTAATGACACTAAAATATCCAACAAAAAAATAATAATAAAATCGCGTAAAAAATATTGTAAATTAATAAGTCATAATGAAATTGATCATAATTTAAAGTAATAAATCATGCTAAAATAAGTTTAGCAAGTATTAGTTACATGACTAAATATTAAAAGAAAGTAAAATTAGATCATGTATTTTAATTATCTAAATCTATGTAAAACTAAAAAACAAATATTCAATATTATTGTCATTCTTAGTGTTGAATTGATTTTCTTTTTGCATTAATATTAATTTAATTTTTATTTAAACTTATTATAATTACCAACATGTATGAACTATAATCTTTATTAGATCATTAAAAATTCTAACTTCCAAACATGAAATAAATATATTAAAAGATAAAAACTATGAAAAAAAAAATACTTAAAAATTATATCAAAATAGATATTTTTACGTATAAAATAAAATTTTAAAATTATATATATATTGTCGGGTTGGTTTGGTCTCGGGTTGGTTTTTTTCAGTTGAAACCAAACCAATCCAAATATAGTGATCGGATTTTTTTTCCAACACCAAACCAAGTCAAACCAAATCACTAGTCGGGTTTTTTCGGTTTGACTCGATTTGCGGTTTGGTTTGGTTTGATTTTCGGTTCAGTTTTGTACAACCATAGTGCTTACCATTGCGACACAGTAAAACTGGCTTATCTATCAGATTGATGTCAATAATGCATTCTTGCAAGGACGCCTTGAGGAAGAAATTTACATGAGGCACCACCAGGCTCTGAAGATCAAAGTCTCTCCACCCATGTCTATAAGTTGAATAACACAATTTATGGCTTGAAACAAGCCCCCCTACTTGGCAGGATGAGCTTAAAAGTTATTTGCTAACTGTTGGATTTGTCAAGTCCCAATCTGATTCTTCTTTATTTATTTTACATAATTTTGGATTCACTATTTATGTTCTTATCTATGTGGATGATATAATCATCACTGGCAATCAGATTCGTGGGGTTCGTCATAATATAATTGATGGTCTTTCCACTCATTTCTCTTTGAAAGACCTTGGGCAACTCTATTATTTTTTGGGTATTGAGGTTATCTCTTCTACTGCTGGTCTTTTTTTTTTGTCACAAAACAAGTACATCATGGATCTTTTATAGGATGTTGGCATGCTAGACATTAAAGGAGCTCCTACACCTATGACATCAACTACCATTTTGACAGCTTCAGTGAATGATCCTCCAGCTGATGGTACTCTTTATAGGCGGAATTGGAAAGTTGCACTACTTATCTTTTACACGTCCTGATATTTCCTTCACAATTTATTCAAAATCCACGCCACTCTCATTGGAAAGCAGTCAAGAGATTACTCCGTTATCTTCGTCACACCTGCCAATATGGCATACAGATTGTCAAAGCTCCATATTCTCGTTTGGTTGTTCATTCAGATTCAGATTGGGCTAGTGATCCAAATGATTTCACTTATACCTCTGGCTATATCACTTTCCTGGTCAACACACCAATTTCATGGGCCTCCAAGAAACAACGCTCAGTATCTCGGTCCTCTACAGAAGCTGGTATAGAGTTGTGGCTGCTGCTGTTGCAGAAACCAACTGGATCACAAATCTTCTTCATGAACTTCGGTTTTCACTTAAGGGAGTTCCACAGGTTTTTTGTGACAACATCAGCACCACTTACATTTGTTCCAATCCTGTCTTTCATAGTAGGATGAAGCATGTCGCCGTTGATTTTCACTTTGTTTGTGAACAAGTCAGAACAAGGATATTGAAGTAAGTTCACCACCTTCACTCAACTGATCAAGTGGCTGCATACTCACAAAACCTCTTCCCAGAGCTTCTTTTGTCCAACAATTTTCCAAGTTGGGTGTTATTGACACCACCAACTTGCGGGGGCGTAATAAAGATTTACTAGTGTCTTCTTTTTAGGACTCTAGTGTAACTTTCTCCTAATATATAGGTTATAGATAAGTTATCATTTTTCTTAGTTTATCTCTTTGCTATAGAAGTTGTACAAAATTTATATATACTTAGTTTACAATCAATAAAATGCATTGTTTCTTTCATTCTACTGGCAACTTTATACTTTATAGGTTGAACTTCAAATTCCGTTTGTGTTGTGGAAATTTGAGAAGACAACATTTTTATGTTTTTCTCTGTATTCTGAAAGTATTTTCTTATTGTACCCCGAAAAATATTCTACATAATTTTTCAAAAACTGATCATTTTCTTTTTGGTAATAGATTTAAACTTAGCATGTTCATTAAGTATCACTCCATCAATTATTTTTCCTTTAAATTTGTCTAAACTGTGTGCATTTAAGTTGTTGCTTGAACTTCACACTTAAAGGAATCTATTAAATTTCACATTCAAAAAAATCAGTCAAAAAATGTAGTGTTGTATAGTAAAATTCACCATCAAACTTTAACTCACTATGAATTTTGTCCATTTAATTTATTTTTTTCCAAGGTTTTTGTGTGATAGTGAATTTGGACATGAAATTTAATTTTTTTATTTTTATATAAAAAAAATTGAAAAACTAAGTAAGCAGATGAAATAATGCTTTATAAATTTATCGGGTAAATTATATTTTACTGTTATACGTTCAAATTGAATTCTGTAAATGTTTAAATATTTAAATCACACAAAATATTTCCACTAGAATTACATTTGGAATCTTTGAGTATGAGAATAAAAAGATAGAGAAATTGAGAACTTATTGTGTTCTAAGTCCACTAGAAGCTCATTTCTCACTTATAATAAGTTATAATAACATGAACAATATTATAATATTCAACGCGGTTAAATGTCTTCACTATATCTATCGATGTTATATTTAAAGGGGGAGGACCTTAGCAAATGTAGTTTGCATTTTTACTCTTTAAAATTTTATTTCATACTAGACAAAATAGTAATTTAATTATTATCCTAAATTTACGATTTTTATTTTCCTAATATGCAGGAATTTGAATTCAACTCAATTATGTGTCTTTAATCATTTGTTATTTGAACTATGCAATCAAAAACTGAAAAAAGAAAAGTCACCAAAACAATCAAAATATGAATGTTTTCGTGCAGCAAAATTAAAACTTTTGTTAGTGTTAAGTTTGGAGAGTTAATACCTCATATGGTCACTCAACTATGCATTCTTCTCTTTGAAAGTTACTTAACTTTCAATTTTAATTCAAAAGTCACTCAACTATGTACTTTTCTCTCAAAAATCACTCAACTTTGAATTTTAATACAAAAGTCACTAAACTATCCATTTTTCTCTCAAAAAGTCACTCAATTTATTTAATTATTTTTTCATGAAAATTTCTGATATTAATTATTTATGACAAATTAAAATTTTAAAAAATAAAAAAATACTATTTAAACTATTTTATGACCCGCTCCACTTGATCCGACCCGCTAAAAATATAATATTGACCCATTTTATGACTCTTTCTCCTCCTCCTGTGCGTTTTTTTTTCTTGGTTCTCCATTGATGTTTCTTCTTCCTCTTTTTAGTTAATGAATTTATCAAGAGTGTTGCGTAGGATGCATCTGTATTGAGATTGGAAATTTTCCTTCCAACCAACCTGCATATATTTCTGCTCATCACAACAGAGCCTCATGTCATTGCTCTGGGTGCTTTCCTGTGGTCTACAACAACTTTCCATGTTGCCATCTCTTCCACTTTCACTCAGGTTAGCTGTCATTCAGTCGAATGCATGATTACTAAGAGTGTTACCAATAGAGTTTCAAAATCAAATCGAAAATGAGATATAATACGGGAAAAAAACTCTTGCATCAAATTCCTTTAATTTCCTACATAATATAGAGCTTGAAATTGAGATTTCTAAATTGAAACCTAACTAAAAGAAGAAGAACATCAATGGTGAACCAGAAAAAAAAATGCACATGAAGAGGAAGAGTCATAAAATGGGTCAATATTATATTTTAGCAGGTTGGATCAAGTGGAATGGTCATTAAACGGTATTTTTTATTTGGTTTGTTATATAAACAATTAATATCAATAAATTTTAATTTAAAAAATAATTAAATAGATTGAGTGACTTTCTGAGAGAAAAATGGATAGTTGAGTGACTTTTGAGTTAAAATTGAAAGTTGAGTGACTTTCTGAGAGAAAAGTGCATAGTTAAGTGACTTTTGAGTTAAAATTGGAAGTTGAGTGACTTTCTGAGAGAAGAGTGCATAGTTGAGTGATCATCTGAGGTATTAATTCAAGTTTGGAAGTCTATTCTTATTTCTATGATTACTAGTATTAGTGTATGTGTTATATCAATTCTCGTAAATTATTTCTCTCTACGATTTCATATGGGAATAATAATATGAATCTGGATCATAAAATCTACAATTGAATAGTACACAAAAATAACAAGATCTCTAGGATATGTCAATGATAGGCATAATATATGCACTGTCTTGTTCTACATTGAATTTTTGACTAAAATAAGCTATTAATTAAATAAATTCAATAAAATGGTACGTTTATAAAATTATTTATCGATACAACAAATATGATATATAGCTACAAGATTATTAGCTACGACATTAAATTCGTCACTAATTGTTTGCTTTTAGTGACAAAATTTACTTTTCGTACTTTTAGTGACGAAACGTAAAAAGTTCGTAGTAAAGTTTTGTCCACTAATGGTTTCCACCAAAAAATTAATTGGCGTCATTTGTTATGTAGTAGTCACAATTTTAAAGTTATCGGTGACACATTATTTCGTCACTAATAATGTGTCTAATTCATGACAAATTATTTTTTGTCTTAAAATATATTAATTTTTGGAAAAGAAAATTCATCTAAAAAAATGTGTTGTTACGATATCAACAAATTAGAGTTCGTAGTTAAATATTATAAGCTTTAGCTATAAAATTTTAGATTTAATTATGACATTTATTTTCGTCACTAATAATTTAAGTAACTGGTGACAAATATTTTATTGTCTCTAATCAATCTGCGATTTGGTGACAACAAAAAAATTATCACAAAATATGTAAGGTGTTAAATAGCGACGACCTAATTTGTAGTGAATAATTCAACTACTTTCTACAAAAAAATTCATAGCTAATTACGATTTTTTTTTTGCTACATTTGTTTATAATTACAAGTGACAACTTACGAAAGGAATAATACAAGTGCTTCCTAAGAAATAGACAAAGTTCATTCGTTAATTGTCGAGGGAAAATACTAAAATCAACTAATTCAGACGATTTTGTAAAAATGAAAAACTTCAATACATCAATTTTCTTAAATTACGCAATTACAAAATGCATCATTTGAAAAGTATAATCCAGGTTATAAGTATTGTGAGTGGGGTACGGTTCTACCACTAGATCGCTTATATTTGTCGGTTTCGCACTTTTATTTTTTATTTGATATACTTTCATTGATAAAGACTATAAAAAAAAAATCTCAAGTCTTTGTGCTTTTTGTGTGTGTGTGTGTATATCTATTGATTTGTGTTTGATAAACTACATACACTAAGTCGATCTATTTACTTTTTTCTATAAATATGTACATATATAATAGTAATTCCACATACGTATGTAGATCAACTACACAAAGATAACATTGACTTACAAACTTAGACTTCTCAAAGTTGCGAAATATTTTATGAATTTCTATTAACTTTTCCATCAGTGTAAAAATTGAAGTAAAAAATAAAAGATATGAACCAACTAGGATTTCAAATATATTATGATGAAGTATTATAGTTATGGGTATCAATTTTTTTTTTTTTTAAAACAGTTGATTTACTGATTAAATTGAACCGATTATTCAATTTTTTTAATAAAATAGAAAGTTTAATTTTATATAAATTTATAATTGTACTGAATAATTTTTAAATTTATAAAAATAAGTAAATAAAGGGAAGAATTATATTGCATGTACTTAAAGATATTTTTAAAGAAATATATAGTTTAATTAAAATATAATCTGCATTTGAATTAATTGTGGATAGTAAATTTCACGCATTTGTGTATGAGTATAAAAAATCTTATAATATGTTATTTCTATAAATTATCTTATAATATCTTATAACACATTTGAATTAATTGTGGAAGGTAAGGACTCTTCACTTACAAATTCGAGGTTGTGAGTTCGATTCTCGAAGGAAGCATAATGTGCGAGATCTTGGCCAAGGGTTAAAAAAATAGAGTTGCGAGATACATGGATAATATTGTATATATCATAGGAAAATTAAACATTTTTTAATGATAAATTTATTCCTAGTTAAGAGCAAAATCTTTGTATATAACTATAGTCATTAGTGACGAAATTAGATTTTCTTCAACTACGAAACACATATAATTTTAGAGACATTAATTTCGTCATTGATTGAAATAAACTAATTAGTGACGATATAATTTTGTCGGTAGTAATAACATTTTTAGTGACAAAGCATACTATTAAGTACAAAAAAATATTTTTTACGACAAATAAATTTTTCACAAATGTTTAAGCATTTAGGAACGATTTTTCTTTTTGTAGTTAACTTTTAGAGACACACATTTAGTGACGACTGAGTGACGAATTAATTTTCGTCTCATAAAAGTTTTAGCGACAAAATTTGATTTATTAATGACGAGATAATTTGTCCCTGACAATCGAATTTGTTGTAGTGTACAAAAATAGTATAGACGTGTTTTCTAAAAAAGATTTATGTTTTACTTTATTCAAAAAAATGTTAATGGGAAAAAGACAAATTGATAACGAAGTAAACAGACATAAAACGCTACTATCAATAACGATTTATATTTCGTTATCCTGAAGCACCTGACTTTCTCTTGAAGCTCAGGGTCATAGACTTTATCATCAATATCTTCAGCTTGGAGCAAGAACTGAACCACTGAGCTTTCCCTAAACTCAGCGAAACAGTTCTCATTCTCCTCCCTCTCTTCCTTACTTGGGCTCTCTTCTTCTTCTTTTTTTCAAAACTTGAATCTGTTGAAATGGTGTTGAAGACTTTGTCGAATCAGTTATTATTATTAAATTAGTTGAAATTGATTGATGTCATGAATTAAAAAATGGAATTCTTAGAAATTGAAGTTTAGGATTAAGGGGTTATAAGGTTTTAGATGGATATGGAGGAACAAATTATTTGAAAAAGGTGGAGCTAGGAGTGACTGGGAAGATGAGGACGACATGGGAGATAACAAATATAAAAATGTTATTGTGCGTAACATTTGAGCTGTAAAACGTGCTTCAGGATAACGAATTGTAAAATGTTATTTAGTAACGCTTTATTTTTGTTTATTCCGTTATTTTTTTTCTTTTTGTGATTGAATTTTTTTGAATAAAATAAAACGTTACTATGAAACACATTTATACTAGTTCTGTAAATTAAAAAACTTATTTTGATGAATTAATTTAAATAATAGCTTATTTTGGTGAAAAATTCTTCTATATTTGAAACGAAAATATAACAACACCGGATATAAATGTATAGAAAACTCTAACCAAATTATTAATGAAATGATTGTCTTCATCTAAACATTTCTAGCCTTTGTAGTTGTTACATCCTTGAGATCAGGGGCGTAGCTACAGTGTGTCAAGGGTGTTCAATTGGACACTCTTTCTTAGAAAATTATACGATATATATAGGTACAATTTTATGTTATAGAAGTATATATAATATTTTAGACACCTTGAGAACAAGAATGTAGTATGGCTCAATGGTACCTCTCATTTTTTTAAGAACAATACTAACTTGCACCTTCACTCACTTAACTTTTTCATAGAGCAATGCTAACTTGCACCCTCACTCACTTAACTTTTTCATGAAAATTGTTATTTATTTATTAACCACTTTTATATATTTTTATGATATCTATATTTTTACATAGAGAAATCATAAAATATTGTTCTCTTTTAAGCAATTAGTAACTGACCAAGAGATATAATTTTTTCATAATGTTTTTTAAAGAAAATATAAGTATCAATAGCCAATTAAATTTTTTTCCGGGGTGGTGTCTTTTTCACTTTCTTTTTACTTGACATTAAATTTTGTAGGTAAAACTTGCGGAAAAATATTACAACTTTACAAAAATCTAAAAGCAAAAATGTTCCACTTTTTTTACAAAAAATCCCATTTGCTCTTCCTTCTTTGTGTCTCGTTGTCATTATCATCGTCACCGGAGACTATTGAAGTATTAAAGCCCAAAAGTTGTTTCTTTCTAGGATAAACTTTCTTTCCTCTTTTCTTTTTTTTTGTCGTTCGTTCGCTTTATATTAAATTAAATATGAACTCAGTAGAGCTAAGCATTATATATTTTGATTTTAAAATTTTTGGTACACTTACTTGTAAGAAAGAATAATTAATTACTCAATGTTTGGACACCCTTCGTGAAATTCCTGACTACGCCACTGCTTGGGATCCTTCGTAAAAAGGGGTCAAACTAAGCTTTCATTGAAAATGTTTCCGTATAGTTACTAATCTTTGAATATCTTATTGAGTTAAAAAATTAACTTCCGGAGGTCAATATCTTTATTATTTTCTTTTAAAAAATTATCAATCTCTGAGGTTGATTTTTTAAACTACACAATAATATGCACCATCTCGAGTTTGAACACACACACACACCCTCCTTACTATGATAGGAAGCAGTGGCGTAGTCACAATTGGACACCCTTCGTCGAAAAAAATTATTATATATATACAAGTAACATCACACGAAATGATTAAATAACATATTTTAAACACCCTTAACACAACAAGCTTTTGTAGCCCAGTAATTTCACCTCCTTGATAGTGCTTGTGTGTACAAATCTCATTAGTCGGTTTAATATTTTCCATTTTCTTATTTATGCTCGATAAATATATTTATTTTTGCAAACTATCAACCTCCGGAGGTCGATTTTATCAACAAAAAAAAAAGTTAAATATTTCACATCTTTTTTGGTTTTTGACCTTTTTGGTAGTGTTTATTTCACATGCAACAGAATAGATAAACTGATCACCCACAGGATCATTAGGAAGATAATATTGATGTAAATATCTTTGTTCAAGACTCCTTAACACGATACTCCTTCGAAACACACACATCGGCATGCATTCTCTTATAGTTACAAAACATACAAAGATCACTTCTCAAACATACTGGACTTGTTGCACAATTCAGACTATATTTTGAAATTAACAAGATGTGAATTGTCATAACTCAAACATACTGGACTTGTTGCACAACATCACTATTCAGACTATATTTTGAAATTAACAAGATGTGAATTGTCATAACTCAAATTTTGGAAACCTGACGCTTCTTTATAATCATCACAAAGCTCATCATATCAAAAATCATACATGAATTTGAAACCCATAGCTCTCTGCAGATGAGGAATTTCTCGAATTTCCTTATGGATTCCACATAAACAAATGTCTTTCTTCAATAGAATGACAAATCCACACAAACATGTCTACTTGTAAGTTGGAAGATATAAATGTCAAGTGAGATCAATTTATAGGGCACATTTATATATTATGTCCTTGTATTCACAGACATGATAGTTAAAAGATTGACTCTTGGAGAAGTAACGATGACTTCCCGTTGAGGTGTCATTCCATGAAATAGGTAAGTTTGTAAAAAAGAAGCTTCATTGGAATAATAATGCTAGTCTCATTTCATTTCAAGTAAGTTATCATAATTTATAGCAACAAAATGACAAGGAACCAACAAAATGACAAGGAACAATTAGTTAGCCAGCGCATGTAAAGTCTTGCTCTACGCACAACAAAATAGTGTTAGGACCTTAATGCAACTTTATATCTTTAGGACCCCAAAACAAGAAGCATTAAAAACAGAGAAAAGTCATCCTTCCTTCATCATTGCAATCCTTACAGACAAGTAGTAGATTAGTTGTTCCTAGCATCAGCATTCACGTCTTGAAAGTTCAATAGTACATATCAATTAACAATTCTCACGCAAACATCACTTTCATTAGAACTGAATGTGTTATTTAAGCAAAGAGACGAGTTCCTTTGTCAAAGTTGCTTCCATTCAACTTCTAAGCAATGGACACAAAACAAACATAGCATTGTTAACTAATCTGGCGTCTAGATGAAAAATGATGCAACATCAAGCGGTTGTCATGCTGATCCTACATATTATGCTGCCAATAAAAGGGTAACCAGTTGAGTTAGAGCAACCAACTTAACCAATCAAGCTCCGGTAAATCTAACTCGTTAAGAATTTGAACACACATTGCAGGCCAATAAGTTGCTTGGTCTTCACTACATTTCTCTCCTGCTTCCTCAATTAGTAATCCACAACGAGTAAATCAACAAATTAAATCACAGTATAACTTAATGCATGTCTATTGAATTCTTGACATTGTTTCTGACAAGGATTAGCTAATTTTTCCTCGTTACAGCTTGGCTACAATGACTTGGTTTGTTTTCAAAGTACCATGATAGATTGTTGATTGCACAACAAGTGTTGATTAAAAAGGCATTAAACTGAGGTTTGTATCTCTCAATTACTGATACATGAGCATCACACATATTTTCACTTAAATATGTGAAAGATGAACAGAATGTACAACACTTCTTTGTTTTAAAAAAGGAAGTCATATTATAGATACTCTAGCATAATAAAGAATTCACTATTAATTGTAGGAAGGAAAAAAATCTGTTAGGAAATACAGATGGAAAAAATTGTATTTCCATTTACTTTACAATAGCCAGTGTCCTCTAAATAAAGCTCATCCCCGCACCAAAGAAATTTTAAATTACTTGAAAAAACTTATTCATTACGTGGTTCAAGTCTTAGCTTAAAAAACTTCCGGGATATTATATTATCTATATCTATCGATATTGTTGACACCCAATTTTGAACGTCCACCATATAAATTAATCAATTCGAGCTTTTTCGATTTCAAACAATTTAAGATAATTAATTTTTATAAAATTTTAAGAAAAATATAAAGTTTGCACGTTAATTTAAATAGTTTTGTCACTTTTTTTTAAATAATTTTTAGATAATATGTATGGCTTACATAAATATATTTTTATATAATTAGTATATTTTATAAATATTTAAAAATCGTCTCAAAAAGATTTTATTTTAATATTTAATTAATTAGTTAGTTACATAATAGTTCATATTTTAAATTATTTAGTTTATAATTAAGTTAATTATTTAATTTCGTTAACATTGAGAAGTTCATTGGTTAATTCGTATAAATTTGTCGTATTTAAATTTTGACCGAATTCACTGATTGAGTTAATTTTAGCTATAATTGAAATTCATTCGATTATATTTCTATGCTAATCTAACATCTCTTTTACCTCCCTTTAAACCCAATTTAAGAAAAAACATCTTGGGTCACTTCTTGATCCCTCAATACCCAGCCCACTTTACAATTCCAAAAGAACCCAGCCCAATACACAAAATACATCAGCCCAACGATACACTACATTCAACAGCAATACAATTCCTCCGCCAAAACCCAATCCAATTAAGGGAAACTTACATAAATATATTATAATAAAAAAATATTTATCATTTATTACAACAATATTTCTTTTCATTTGATCACTTTTAATTTATTTATAATATAAGTTTAATTCATATTATAAAGAATAATTTTTTATTCACATATAATATAAATATTAATGATAGATAATCATTTATCACACATTCTAATACACTTATAATACAATATGTTAAATTTTTACCAAACAAACATAATATATGTTAAAAAATAATTATAATTCATATATAATTCATATATATTGCATATATAATTCACTTTTAATATATATTGCAGATTTAAAATAGTATTGCTATAAATGATAATAAATAAAAAGTATTACTAAAATTAATAATTATTTATTAAAATATATCAATTTATATAATTTTTCTCAAATATAACGCACAAAACCGACCCAATTTTCTCACCCGTTTACCCCCCCCCCCCAAAAAACAAAAATGTGATCTAATCCCCTCTATATATGTCTCCTCCCTGTTCACTGTTAAGGGATTTTTTTTCTTTGGGTTAGAGATTTTAAGAAAGAATGGAGGATTTTGGTGAAAAAAAATATATTAGAGAGTTACAAAGAATTGGAAAATACATGTATAAAAAGATTGAGAAATTTTTTAGAGGAGAAATTGCTAGAGATTTTGAGTTGAAAAAAAAAGTTCGGAGGAAAAATACTAGGAGAAAAAGGGGGAGAAATTTTGGTTTGAATTTTTTTGGAGATTTTAGTTGGAACCGGGGGCAGAAAAAAGAGGAGGCTGTTGGGAAAAAGTTACAGCTCTTTGAGTAAAAATACACAAATTTTGGCCTAGACTCCTCTGTTCTTTCGGTGCCAACACTCCTTCGAGTTCTGTTCAAAATTTGGATTTCTACTTGGGTCTTCCTGTCTGCTGTTTGGATTCGTGTTTGTGTGGTTGAAGTCAGTCGTCTCCAACTCGTAGCTGCCCGGAAAAGGTAACGTTTCCTCCATAGCATTCTCTTATTCTTCTTTTGGTTCTTTGATATGTCTCACTCATGTGTCGTTATGTCATTATTATTTAAGCCTGAAATGGGAAGCTCTAATACGTTATACGTTTCGTTCCTCTTAGCGTTTATTCAAACTGTTGCCAAATAGTATTCATTATTGTCGTTTCTCTGCTTCTCTGTCCGAGTTTACCTTTTCCTTCTCGTATGCTTGCTTGAATGTTACGGTATTCGTTTGTTTTACTGTCGTCAAGTTTTCTCTTGTTACCAGTTGGCACCATTTTGGAATAGTCAAGACGACATCGACTCTAGCATCAAATATTCAAATGTTTTTTTCTATTTTTCTCAGTCATTGTTGAGTCGGGTTTAAACTAGAGCTTATCATTTATATCTTATTTTGCTTTAAGCGAGAATTTAGCTTGGTGTTACATCCTATTTGATATATCTTCTGCCCCCTAAGAAAATATTATCTTAAATTGGCAGCAGTGGCTTGATTCATTTGTTCTGTTTGTTGGCATGAGTCTTGGGCCATTTCTCTTTAAAATGGGATGAAGAATTAGCTAAGGCAGAATATTAATTGTTATAAGTTGCTTATGCGTGATTATTTTTAGTTATAATAATCAGTTAGTCTTGGGATCAATGACACTTTAAATTTATAATGTTTACCTTGTTTCCCTTGTTATGCTATAGCGTGGTTGCAGACGACTTAGTAGTTACAATTGTTGCCTCTGTTTAGTAAAGAACAAGTTTGGAGTGTTTCATAAGCATGATAATTTGGATTGCATCATTTTCTCATGCACTTGAGATGCTTTAAATAATGTAGTTTTGATCCTTACTTCTGCCATGACTTAGTTAAGATGTTGACCATTTTGAAGGCATTTTTTAAGTTATTGAATGTTTAGTAAAGTTGCTGTTGGAATTGGCGAAAAATGTGAGCATAATTCATATAGCATTCACATGTGTCATTATGTTGATTCATTATTTGGGTTATGTAGCTACATGTTTCAAATGGAAGTTGACCATTTTTTTGGGGAGAATTTTTGCTAATGTATTTCTTATTTTTCTATGTTGCATGTGAGATTCGCTGGAGTTCATCCCGAACTCTTGTATTTTTCCTCGCCTCTTGGGAGAGCCGTAAAGGCTTGAATTCGCTTAATTCGAGTCAATCTATTTTTGAGAATCGAAGAATAAGTCCTGGAAAAGGCGTACAGGTCCCAAAGTTGCAAATTCGGAGCAGGGCGAGTTGAAGATTTGAAAAGATTGGGCATCGGCCCCGCTTTATTTTTAAAATGTATTTTGTTGTTTTGGGGCATAAGCCCTTGTATCGTCCTATTTCATTATTATCTTATTAGTCTAGGACAGGTACCAAATCGAATGGGTCTAAGGCCCAAAGCGAAATGGGTTCAAATATACCGGTCCAGGCGGACATACACCAAATTTGGACCCAACTCTCTCTCTCTCCTTTACTTTACTATATACTTACTTTGTTGTTGATTGTCGTTAGTTTTAGGGTTTGAAAATCAAATCCCCGCAAGACGCCGTTACGTTTTAAACTATTTAAACTAAATTGATCCTTGCTAAATAGATTTTAAAATATAAATTTGCAAAATTAGATGTCTCACTAAATAAAGTTGATTTTCTTCACCCCTTAAAGATTTCAAATGAGTTAAAGTTATTTTAAGCCAAACTAAGTTAGTAGTCGGATAATTGCGAGTTAGCGAGTATTTTAGGTGCCTCAAAAATCTTCCTAAAATATAAATAAGAATCTCCGAACCCCTTTTAAGTTTTTAAATCGATATTCTGTTTAAATCTTTTGAAAGCTAAATTTTCTTGATTTTTCTTTTAAAAATTAAGTGGCGATTCTAAACAAGTCCAAAAACATTAAAAATATCTTTTTCCAAATAAAACAGATATGATATTAAAAATACGAAGGGGCCTAGCAAATGTAGTTCACTTTTTGACTCTTCAAAATTTTATTTCACACTAAATCAAACAGTAATTTAATTACTATCCTAAATTTAGAATTTTAATTTACCTAATTTGTAGGAAAATGAATTCAATTAATTTATGTGTCTTAGATCATTTGTTATTTGAACTATGCAACATCAAAAATTGAAAATAGACAAGTGACACCAGAACAATCAAAATATGAATTTATCCGTGCGGAAAAAACTTCTGTTAGTGTTAGGTTTGAAGTCTATTCTTATATATATGATTACGAATTTTAGTGTATGTGTATTGCACATATCAATTCTCGTAAATTTATTTGTCTCTAGAATTTCATATGGTGAATACAAATATGAATTTGGATTATAAAATCATCAAAAATAAAATTACAAGTTCATCAAATAAATATGTTGACTTTGATCGAACTTCAAATTTCCAAACTACAAGTAATACTTTTTCTAGCTCAAATGACTAAAATATTTTTATTTTGAAATATTTTTATTAAATTAAGTTTATAGAAAAATGATAATTTTTGTTTAGTTAATTATTTGAAATGTATTTTTAAGCACTTTGATAAGCAGATTGTGTCCAACATCCTCACGAGCTTAGCTCTTGAAAATGAAGGAAAATGGTGTAAGATTATTATAAGATCCAATAGATGATACACATGTAGAGTTAAATGTAAATTTTGTATTAAAAACTACAAATATAAGATTGATGGTTAATAAAGACACTGAATTGAAAGAGGTACAAAAGAATATAATGTAGTTTTTGGTGATACTTTAAAGTTAGAATATTCTTCTCTTCTTCTTATTATTTTTTAATTTTTTTCATACAAGTAGTAAATCTTGCTCTAAGTTTTATAAAAATAATTGTTATCAAGAAATAAAATTGAAAACTCATTAACTCTTTGAGGTTTTATTCATATCTTACCACATACAAAGTTCAATAATTTAAATTATTAATACAAAGTTGTAATATAGTATGAAAAAAGAATATTAGTTTGACCCATTAAACCCGCCTAACCCCTTAGAGGCAAGGGTTGGGCCAGCTAGTATTGTCTCTCAAAACCCTAACCCCTAAATCAAACCTAAGGGTAACCCAGTTTGGCCTAGAATCGAGACCGTTATGTAAACCTTTAATGGGCCAATTTGAACCCAACCAGCCAAATAGTTGTGTTAAGCTAAAATTGTTATCTTTTTTTATTAGTCATCCAAAGCCTACTAATTCAGATTTTCCTAATCTTAGGAAGAATTAAAGCGATCTCTCTCAAAAAGATCTCCGAGTTTGATTAATAGAATTCTAAAAGAACTGAACTAACCCTTGGACTAATACCTATATGCAGATCGAAGGGCACCAAGGATTAAAATTGAGTAGGAAAGGGTGCATAACCTTCCACCAAACGAGACATAAACAAGAGATATAGAGTAATGAAAAGTTTATTAAGACACTTACACCTACAATATCTCTAATGGTAGTTTGGTAAATCTGATCATTTCAACTATTTTTTATATCTTCACAACACATTTTCAAATTTATGTTTCTTGACACTTCATATATTTTAGTATCAAAGGAAGATACTAGTCCCAAGTTGATCAAAAAAATGGATTTCTTATCCTTTTTGTCCTCTTAAACTTTAAGATTTTTCAATTTTGATTTCTAATCTTTTTCACAAAATATTTGAGATCTATATATTGGGATAAGTCAGCCAAAACACCTTTTAACGTGATATATATTATTCAATTATGAAAAAAAAATGCATAAAATTTTCAAAAACATACGTGATTAAGCACATTTCCATATTTTATACGTAATATTTTTTTGTTTGTTTAATTATGCGAATTTATCGATACATCAACAAGTTTCAACCTAAAAATTTATTAGTGGATTCGATGACCATTTATCACATATTTAAATTATGAGATGCATCTCAAGACAATATTATTGAATCATTAACAAGCTTCATGATATGTAAAGAGAGAATCAAATGAATTACCTCTTCCTTTTGTTTTCTTTCCTTTTTAAGTAAAAATCAAAATTAACATACACAATTAATAGTTTGTCTTTGATTTCAAATTTACCTCATGCATGGTAAATCCATAGATGTGAACAAGCCCCTTATTTGGAGAAACTTTAAGTGAGAAAGTTTGACTTCACATATAGGATTGTTTGGGGAAAAACCGTAAAATGGAGGATTAGAATAGACAAGGGAAAAAATTTATAGAGTTACAAAATCTTTGTGTGTTCACACTATTTGGCAAGCAAAATGAAATGACAATATTGTCCATTAGATACATATAATTTGACCTCAAAAACCCTATTGATTCGAAAATCTACCTTGGATCCATCGCTTCTCAGTTTAAGGATAAAAACATATCTCCATTGTCTCTTGAAATATAATGGACAGTTAGAAAACTGGGCCATTTGTCTTTATGTTCTAAACAAAAATAAGATTTGACTAATTAAATAATTGTCTTTATTACTTCAATTGTAATCTTGTCAACTAAGTACACTTCAAGGGAACAATACATTGGCAATAAATCCTACTAATAGTTTTATGTGGCTTCTTCAAATACCCTTTTCAGAAAATTGATACACTCTAGAGAGGAGAAAAATGGAAGAAAAAAAATGAACAACTCTAATTCATCTCCTTTTGAAACAAATGAGCAGGTACATACGTATATATGTGTAGTGTTACTAATTTTCAATTATTATTTTTTGTTAATTTAATATTCTAGAGTTAGGTATCTTATAATTGGGATTTCAATTCATTCAAAATTGATTGTTTATTTCTATGTTTTTGTGTGAGATTTGATTCGCACCATTTTGTTTATGCATTTGTATTTAAAAGGAAATAGAAAATTATTTTTTCCCTTGTGTAGCGTTACTAATTTGATTGTTGATAAAAAAAATTGTTTTTCTTTGTATGGTTGTTGTGAGACTATATGTTTGATAGCCTCTTAATTGATTTGTATAAAAGACAGCAAATTTTCAAGAAATTGAATTTGAATCCACTATGTGAAGTTGTGTTATGAGTTACGACTGATTTTCATAAAAATAAATTCAAACTTAATTAATTACATTATCTTGTTTTAAACAATTGATCTCTGTGACATTTAGAAATGATAATAAATAGGAAGTTTTCCTGACTAATTTCATGAGAGAGTTACTTTCTACTGTTATTTTAGATTTATTTCAATCATTAAATTCAGTCTTCATTTTATATTTCAAAGTCTTTTCTTCATAACTTTTTCATTTTCGATACTTATACATGTCTTTGCAAAATAAAAGATTTTTTTGACAATTTTATACCACATGTCTAGTGGTTTTTTAATTAATAAAATAAAATTAAAACATTCTTAGTTAGGATTAGTATAAGCATGAAAAACTAGACCTTATTTTCCTGTCCTAATAAGATAATAAACCTCCACTATTTATTAGCAAGCATGAATAAAATAAAAGTTACAGAGCACTAGGTCTACTATGATTACACATTTGTTTGGTGCACTTTTATGATGATATGCTTAAGTGGTGAAAAATTATAAAAGACAAAAAGAAAATAGAGTCATCAACCCCAAATTTTCTTTTACCAATATATCGTAACAATTCTTGAAATGATGTCATCCCATTAATTTTGGCAAGAAAAAGAAATAACAATTTTTAGGCAAGTGATAATGTGTAAAAGGATAGAATATCTCATTTTCTTGTCATGTTATAAGGGAGGCGAGAGTCGTCGTGTGCTTTAACGACTTGTTTGTATCGTAAAATTAAACGTGTAATGATTTTGTGGTTTTAACTATAATATACTTTGATGTTATGTGCATTTGTTTTCTCTAATGGAATCTAGAATATGTAGAACTTTCAACGATTCTGTATTCTAGTTGTTCATTTTACTTCTTATCATGTTAGAAAGGGAGCATTTTCACAACATAGAATGAAATGATCATTTTACCCTTAATCATCCCGTGAAACCCTATTTTTGATGTCTTTGTTTAGTTCTTTCTTTCAACTTGGTTCATGGACTTGATCTAAGCTTCTCTCTCTTAATTCAGGCCATGTACTTTGAGCCACTAGTTAAACTTCAACAACACTCTTAACCATGTCAAGCCAACTTCCTATTTGCTATAAACCAACATCCTAGTATGCTAGAGTCTTTATTTTTGCTTCAACCCTCTTTTCAATCTATAAAATTTGATTCATATGTATACTCTAGACTTTATTACATGTACTAAGTGGGATGTAAGAAAAAAATACTAGATCTATGTCAGTATGTGAGGATAGCTACTCATAATTGATGAATTTGTAGGTTTGATTTCTATTAAATGCATGTAAATAGGACCATTCAATTAGCCTATTGAAATATACTTTGTAAGACATGTACTGTGGTCAAGGGTACTCCTCTATCTTAATATTTTGAATTGGAAGAATTTACTTCGAATGAAAAATTCAAAATATTGTTTCCTAATATTTCGATTAGCGAATTTATTAGCCCTAATTGTAATATCACCCCTATTCCTATTAGTGAGGTGAGGCAAAAAAGACTTGATGAGTCGTCCAAATTATCTGATATCAAATTAAAGCTGATAAAAGTTTACTTAAGTCTCATAATCATTCCTTTATTGAGTACTTTCATATGCTTGAATAAATAAAAAGAATCAAACTCACATGTCATAAAATTTTTATTCGAGTCTCATGATCATTATTTATTCAACCAATGTCACCCGTTTTAGGTTTTGTGAGGTGATTGACCCTATCTCTAGACAACTTTCCTCCCTTCTATTATTGGTGTGCATCATCAAGAGGTATTATGATCATATGGATGAGAACCTTCATTCTTAACCAATATATCATTTGCACCTTGTAAATGGAGAAAATCCCTTTAAGTAACATTTTCCCCTTAATGTAATTTACCTGATCCAAATCTAGATAAGTGTTTTCCGAATGTACCAGATGTCTCTCTGAAAAGAAAAATTGTCACAAAAGCTCATAGTAGGTGATGTAGTTTCTCTCTGTGATTGAAAGATAAGCAATGAGGTTTAAGAAAATGTCAAGAGTACTAGGATTGTTTGGTGTGCAAGATAAGATGAAATTATGTAACGCTTAAGTTTGAGATTAGATTAATATGTATTTTGTTGACGATGTTGATCGAATTCCACACTGAAACCTAGATATCCCACCTCTTTTTAAAAGCAAATCCATTAGCCAATGTGTGTCTAGGGCTAGTTTTATTAATAAAGATAAAAAGATCTCAAAGAGAAAAGTACAAGCAAGGGGGGCTAGGCCTTACCTTATTAATCTTAATGAGGTAACGAACCTCTATTAATTAATAAGCATAAAGAATATAAGAGCTAGATAAAATTAGATATTCTATGTTCATCATATAGTTTATAATACATCTGTGATGATACTACAAATGAGGATTCTTAAGTAATGTGAAATTACAAAATCTAAGAATAGAGTTGAGTTATCAACCTCAAACTTTATTTTATATATGTATGAATTAAAAGAGTCGTGCAAAGTAACTTGAAGTATTTCCCTCTTGTCATTTTGTCAAATATGTCCAACAAAACTTGATAGTTCATCACTTCTTTTTGGATTTACCTGATTGTGTGGTTGTTGAAACTGTCATATGATTTTGCTTTGATAGTCGTGTTGGTAGGTGCTTTGGAATAAATTCCTCAGTCACCTTACCATCCCAACTTTGTTGCCTTTCATGTGTCTATTTTTTTTTGTTTTTATTGCTTCACTTCTTTGTTTCTTAGGCGAGAGATCTCCATCCTTGGCTACCTCATCAAATAATATGTCTAGCATATCATCCTCATCAAACTTTTCACTACCCAAGTCACTGTTATAATTGGACTAAGTCTTGAAACTCCAGCTTTTGGCTCATGGATTTTTTTTAAGTTATTAATTTTCACTGTCATAGATGGATTTGCCTTACTTGAAGGCACAAAAATGGGTGCTTGAGGACTTAACTTACTCCTTGCAGGTGCAGAAATATGTTCTTCCTCAACTAAATTTGCCCATCTATAATCACTTGTTTCCTTCCCCAAACTCTTGTCATTCCTTTTGGAGATTGACTGTTGTCCAAACATTTGTTCTCCAAGCGACTCCAATGATGGAGAATTAGGAACATCATGATTTGAGGTATTGATTGTTGACATATATAGCCCATAGGTGGTTTGACCACTGAGTTTTCTTTATTCAACATTGTGGCATGTGACTTCTTGATTATTCTATAGTAGTTTGTGGATTAGAAACTTGAAGAATTGGAGTGGACAATGCATGGAGCTCTTGATTAGACGTTATCCTTAATGCATCAAAGGTGTTTGAGCACACAACCTTCCTTGATACTTTATCTTCACAATTTATCATTTTCTCCTTGCTTGTTGGGTTAGTCCAATCTAGTTGTTGTAGTTTGATGTTCACCGGAGAAAACGTTTTTCTTGGTACTTCAGTCCAACCTCTCTTATCATTTTCCTTCAAAGTCAAGTCATGATCACATGTACCACCAGATTCAAAAATTTGATCCAAATTCTCTTCACACAGCTGCTGCACCTTATTAGCTTGGCCAAAATCTCCAATCGTGGCCAAACTAGGATCTTTCCAAGATAAAACACCAGGAGTAGGTAGTTTAGGATTTGAAACTAGATCGGACTCCAAATTAATCACAGGAACCACGGAATCACTAGTAAGACCATCCTTTGCACCCAAAACCAAAGTCTGTGAGACCGTAGCTAAGGTGCAATTTTGTGTAACTGTAGTATTAAGAGTATCATCTCGAACACAAGTATCTACAACTCGATCTCCATTATTTTTTATGGATTCCACCAATGCTTTTTCATTAATTTGCATATGCAACTCGAGTATTATCATCAATACTTTGATATATGTTTGCTAGTCCCTTCTTCTCATTTGAAATTTTTCGATAATCACCTTGAAATTTCTCACCATTGAATTGTTCATCTCCAACCACGTCCATTATCTTTTTTATTGTTATCTTGATTATTTTACAAAATCAATCGATAACTGTTTTCATCGTGACCTTGATGCATACAATGATTACAATATAAAGGTAAATTATCATAAGTAAATTCTTGAAAAACCTCTTGCATTTAATTTTACCAGTCTACTCGTCCAAATACTGGAGATGCATCCTCTTAGGCAGTTTGTCCATACTATCGAGTATCACCTTCACCCTAACAGTGCTAGTCCTTGTCATGTGTTGCCTTGTCGATAGCTATTGGCCTTCCAACTGTTGATGTCATCGACAACAAGGATCTCTTGGCAAATAAATATGGTGATACTCAAGGCAGCGAAATCCACACCACGGCCATTGAAGTTTCTTCTTGAATTGAAATCTATTGTCCAAGGAAATACACTATAAATATGTAATTGCTCTCCATGGAAAGGCAAAAAGCTTACCATTTTGATAGAGCAACCACATAATCTTCGTATTCGCCTATCCTTAGCAGAATATGTCTACGAGCAAGTAAACCAACTAAATGGTTTCCTTTGAAGCCCAAGTGCTTAGGTAAAACTATTCGCAAATCCTTCACTTCTAGTGTATCGGATGAGAACTTGATAACTACAGCTTGATGTAATCCTTCTTCCTGTGCAAAAGCCTGTCGTTCTCCCTTTGTAATTTGAATCGTAGTCTGTCCATGTACATATTGATTTTGTTTCAACTAGATTTTTGTCAAATTTTGAGCAGCTTTATTTGTGGTTAATCGAGTAGCAAAGGATGTTTGTTGATTAGGATTAGGGTTTGTTTCTCACAACCAAAGGTCGGGGAGAGATGTGCGCAGACATGGCTGCTGCTACAGTTTAGGGTCTGCTGCTCTCGTAACAGCCTCCTAGATATCCCACCTTATCCTATCAAATTTGGAATTATTTTATCCCACCTCTTGTATGGGATAAATTAGTTCAAGAATTATAATTAAAATTATATTCTCGAGATAATTTAGTCTGCATATCAATCTCTTAAGTCGCACAGACAACATATCAAGGAGAAAGTGGAAACAAAAAATATATATGATTCGGTTCATGTTTTTTTGTTTTTTTTCTTCTAATTATTGACATGGATACTGTCATTAACTCAGAATTTTATGGAAATGTTTCTCTTTGTGCTACACTGAAAGTTTTCATCATTCATTCTTTACCGTAAAAGGTCAAGAAAATCTTAATATACATTTCTGATTATACAAAAAATGTAAGTAGATGTTCTTACAACTTAGTCAACTAGAAAGAAGTGAAGTTTTAGTTTCTCCTAAAGCTTAAACTCTAAACTAATCAATTGATTGGATTTGGTTCATTCCTATACAAGTCTTAGTAGAATTTTAAACCTTTAAAGTTCATTTTATAGATAAACTATTTTATTTCTTCATAATTCTTTTGATATTTGTATATATGATGACAATATCGTTACAAGTAAATTTACTGTTCAAATAATTAGAAAGATTGATTCAAAAGATAATTAGCTGGATAAGTATTTATTATCTTCTTAACTATGTATATTTGATAATTATATTACTTCAGGTAAGATTACTATGTTTTAAAAAGTGAGAATTTTTTTTTTGCAAATCAATCGATAAAATATCACAATCTATTATTATAATGATTATACTTGTAGGGAAAATTGCAACCTAGCGGGAAGATGCCAACATGGCTAGGGCCATTGTTGAAGAAGACATTCTTTGGGACATGTTCGGTGCATGGTGAACTTCAAAAGAGTGAGTTGAACAAGTATTGTATCACATGTGATTCAAATTTATGCAGGTATTGCATCTCTACAGACAAACACAACAATCATGACCAACTAAAAATTTATCGACATGTTTACAAAGACGTTGTTCCTCTCGAGCAAATGGAAAATTATATTGACTGCAAATTAATTCAGGTAAATTTGAATTGATTTAGACGGTTACAACTAGAAATGAAAAGAGACTATATTGATTATGAATTGATGCTCTCGACATTAATTTATTTGAACATTTGAGTGAGAATAAAATATTAGTTGATGAGATGTTAGTCATTTGTTTGTACATTATTATTTTGAATGTTATTGTAAAAATATTATTTAATAATATAAAAATGAGATTTTTAATTCAAAGTTATAAAATATTTATGATAAAAAGTAGATAATTTTTTATATATACAAATATAAAATTTATACTTTTTATTCTAATCTTATGTGTTAAGTGACAATAAATTCATAAAATCACTACTAATGTTTTGGGGGCCTTTGTCTAAAAGCAAGTGTTTTACTAGCTCTATCCTCGAGCCATCTCTTTTTGGACCCAATAATTAAGTCATAGTGTGGGTAAAAGTTTACAAGTCTATCTATTTGTTTGAAGTTGAGCTTGAACATAATTGCTAAAGTTTTATCTTTTTCTGTTAAAACTAATTAAGAAACATATGGTTGATTTTTTTGCGTTTGTCTGAAGTTTATTCACATATCAATGATATCAATGAAGTTCAGTTATTTCTGTTTTAACTTCATGCAAAAGTATCTGAACTTTAGTCATACATAACTTTAAACATTTTCATTTGAAGTCAAGCCTAACAAAGATTTTTTTTTTTTACATAATTAGCATCTATATGTTAGTGATGAGATATATATATAATTTGCTATGTGCAGCCATACAAATGCAACAAGAAATGGATAATTTCTTTGAATCCTCTGCCACATTCTGGGTCTGGCTCATTAATTGCTGGAGATCCTACTTGTCTCACTTGCAAAAGGAGATTGCATGACCCTGAACGATTTCAGTTCTGTTCCATTGCTTGTCAGGTACATATATCTCCCTCCATTTCAAATTAAGTGGTTGTTTGGCGGTGATTTTTATTTTGTTTTTTAATAGTTTTTTGAAATTGAATTCTGGAAATGATGCTTGGTCGAAAACAATCTCTATTTCCAAGAGGTAGTGGTAAGATTTGAGTACATTCTACCCTTTCCAAACCTCATTTGTTAGATTTCACTAAATATATTGTTGTTATTGTTGTATAATCCTAGAAAATAGAATGTTGAAATTGAGAAAATGCACTCCCTTGGTCACAATTATGTGATACTATTTCATTTGACATGAATTTTTAGAAAGAAAGAAAGACTTAAAATTTATGGTCCAAAACAAATCATAGATGTTTGTGTTGCTAAAAATCTCTCAAGGTAAAATGAGTATTTTAAAGCTAAATTGTTAGTAAATATAGAACTTTATCATTATTTTTTAAATTGACAAAAAACGAAAGTGTGTCGTATAAATTGGAAAAAAGGGAGTATACTAAATGTTATGAATCAACACCAGTCCCGCATGGATTTTGATGTCATGAACCAGTTATTGCGTCAAGAAGAAGTAATAATATCAAAGGACCTTCACAAAGGTTGATTTGAGATCCATGCCCAAATAGCAACTAGTCTAAAAGTAATTGAAGTTGGAAAGATAGGTTAGGCTTATTGTTATGTGAAAGTCTAATTCTCCTCATTTCCCTTATGAAGTGTCTGTATTTTCTCATCTCCCTTCTTCATCCAATCAATATCTAGTCTTACTTTCGATATTTCTATATGTTTGTTTGGGTTTTTTATTGTTTCAGTTGTTACGTATAATTTGTGAATTGTAATTGAACTTTACTCTTAGTAATATAGTTGAGAAGTGATTATGTTGTATTGAGTTTGAGTTCTTTACGCTAAAAATAGGGGAGAGATTAGAAAAAGTAATGAAACACTTAAATTGAGACAGATGGAGTATTACTATATCTTTACACTGTAAATACACATAAATATTTTTGCAAATAACATATGTTATGATGAAATTTGTAGGCGGAAGCAAAATGGGGAAAGATTGCTGAGATGAAGCGGAAGCGCAAGAGGAAGGGAATTCCTCACAGAGCTCCTTTAAAATAAACATGCTTTGCTTTAATTTGATCATTTTAAAATACTTTGCTTGAAGTATTTTCAACAGTGTGTTTTTATGTTGCTACTTGAAAAATGTATGTGCTTTCAACTATTTTTACTTTTAATTAAGAGTTTTGGAACCTAATTTTATTTCATGCTTTGTTATTGTGGTTAAAAGTATATGTGGGCGCATAATCACTCTTTTAAAGCGTCTCTTATTTATAATTAAGGTAGTGTTCAAGAAAAATCAAGTCTCTGTTAAAGTTGTTAAAGTTTTCAGGCTAGTAGCTTTATAATTGTCGTTTGAGAAAAAGCTCATTAATGTCATTATTATTAACACTGATTTTGTAAAACAATTTTTACCTCAACAAAGACCCCAAGTTGTTCGGTTCTAAAGAAATCAAGATGTCATGCGGAAGCGTACAGTTGCAAATAGTATTTATGATATTAGATGGCAAATATTTATACTCAAAACCTAATATTATTATATGGTTTGGCAAATTGACATATATATGAAGACTAATATACAAAAAAAGAAACTTTATTGGGTGAATAATCTCCCCATAAACAAAACTTCTTAAATGACTACATTGTGGATTCAGATTTTGTTCTTGAAATAAAATAATTTCATCATAAAAATCATATATTAAATTCAGTCATTGCATACATAACATATCAATAAATCGTTACATGAACTCAAGATCATGAATGCCCAAGAGGAAAGATTGAGTAATAAATAGCTGCTAGAATGCATTAATAAGTGACGATCATTTTCTGAAAAATGCGCAATACAGAGTATCGCAATGCAACTATGTGAAACATAGTACTTTATTATATTATGAGACAATTAGTTTAATCAATGAGGATACTTTACAAAAACATGATCTCCTTATGCTAATGAAAGTTATTCGGACGAAGATAGTGAACAATTTTTTTATGAAAACCACCGGGAGCAAAAGTTTTCTCATTTTAAGAATCAGATAACATTGGTTTTCTAATTATTTAGTTACTCTAAAATTATGAACATTGAATAGCTCTAAAATAACTATTCCAGGTCTTGTAATAGAAATTTTAAGTTGACATAAATTTATATCAACCAACTTCAAAAGGTATCAACAAAATGTGATATGCAATCAACGAGCATATGTAAATCTTGTTCTACACAATGAAATAACATCAACACATTACAACGAATAGTAAAACCAAAGAAAGTCCATCCTTCTTCATTGCAACTCGTGCAATCAGCACGAAGTGGATTCATTGTTCCAAACATCAGCATTTCCTGAAAGTGTACATAACAGTTAACAAAATATTTTTCACTTAATCAAGAACAAAAAGTTTGCAAAAATCAGTTTTATTAGAATATCTCAAGCCTTGTTTAAGCAAAAAGATGAGATCTATTTCCCTACCAGGTACATTTAAGACATGGATACTCTCAAGAAAAATTATCCCCATTATTTACTACTAAGAATTCATATTTTTTTACCCCACACCCCGCTTAAGATCAAAGTAACTTAATTTTCTTCAAAAAAAAATGTTGTATCCTTACAAGGAACCATTGGTTATGTCAACATCATTGACAAAGTGAAAGACAATTCAGCCTTTGATTGACCAGAGAAGTAAAACAAAGGGAAGATATCTTAAAGGAAATATTCGGTTAGATATTACCAACATGGAAATCACTAGATTTCGTGCAGACAAAAATAAAAATTATATATTAGCAACAAGGAAAAGTACCAAAATTATAGATACTATGTTGGGCCTTAACCATTGTTCCACAAAGTTGTGGTTCCTCCTTTTCCCCTACTAAATTATTATTGAAGAAGTATACTGTATCAAACAATAACCCTACCATGGGCTATACCTAGGTGTTATTGGCACATTCACCTGCCATGATATCCATGTTCCTTGTGCTCTCTGTTCTTACTATATCTAGAGGCATGACATGCCCCTTAAAATACTTCTCAAGAATATACAAAAATTGACGATGAAGACACCAAGCACTTAAGCCAAAATTATTGTTCTTAGGAAATTGTTTCATGAAGCAGATAAGGTTAATGTCCCTAATATGCAATGTCTTGTTGTTTTATATTTGAGAAAAGAAACAAAATTTAATAGTTGTTGAGAAAATGGTATAGAGTACTCTTACTAATTATTTAGCACACAATTATCGTCTTCATCTGAGCTTTTGTTGTCTTTGTTGCATTCCTGGTACGTTTCGCAAAAGGGACAAACAAAGCTTTCAACGTAGAGCTTTGCCTCAACAAGGTAATCATAGTTGGAGTTCATGGAAATCTGTTTGAGTCATTATTTGGATTGTAAATCATGGAAAAGAATATGTTCTTAAATGAAAATTCACCTTCACTTGACATGCAAAAAGGCGTACCACATGAATCATACCCCCGCGTACACTATGTTAAACGTCTTTGTCTAAAACTCTTTAAACCCGTATACCTTCATAACCCACACATCTACTAGAGTCAAGGTAGATTGACAAAATGATTAGTTCCTAACTATCCGGGGTACGGTGGAAAATAATACATTACTTCTTCATAGCAAGGATTCTCCATTTTTTCCCTTCTACCATCAGACAAGTCAACAACAAGCTAATAACCAAAAAGCTTATTATTAATAGCCGAATAAATCTTCTCATTCACAAACATACCAAATTTATAGATCGATTTGAATCACATTTTGTAAATCATCCAAACGTTTTCAAAAATTATTATTCAAACTACATATTTTGCCCACATTGTAGTGTGAATTGTCATCACCCACATTTTTGTAGATTACCATTAATAACCTTATAATATTTGTGAAGTCTATCGTATCCAAAACCATACATGTAAAGGAAATTGGTTTCAGAACTAGACAATGTTGAGCTTCTTAATTGGCGGATTCCAAAGAATCACGTGTTTTCCTCAATGGCAACTCAAATCAACCCATTGGAGGAACCCACCTACTTAATAATTCATAGAATATTTTTCAATGATAATCCAAGTCAAGTGTCCTAATAACATGGTCATAAAATAAAGAATGGAACTGTCCTTAAGATTGTTTTCAGGTGAATCACTTGTTATTAGCAAATCGATGGAGATTGATCTTGAAAAACTCAGGGCTAAAGATTAATGAAGTCATGATTTGATACAAACTTGAATTTCAAGAGGTGTTCCACCTAAAACCTTTAACGTTAAGAGAAATTCAGTGATGAGCTCTACTGGAAAGAACATTGGATTTAAAGTTGAATCTTGAACAGAAGAAGTAGAAAATGGAGCATAGCTAGTGTGTTTGCTCCACTTCTGGTGTAGATGGGAGGCTTCAGATTCCATTTGTGTTGTAGAAATTTGAGAAGACAATAAGGTTTTTGATGATTTTCTCTATGTTATGATAATATTTCCTTATCGTACCTCAAAAGATATTTTATATAATTCTTTTCCTAAAACAGGTCATTTTTTTTTGGTAATAGATTTAAACGTAGTTTGTTCATTAAGTATTACTTGATCAACTTTTTCCTTCAAATTCTCCTAAAATGAGTCTGCATTTAAGTTGTTGGTAGTAATAACATATCAGATTTAGTAGCGTCTTCTCTTTAGGACTTCTATTTTAACTTTCTCCTTACATATAGGTTATAAATAAGTCTTACCTTTTTCTTAGTTTATGTCTTTGTTGTAGAAGTTGTACATAATCGATGTATACTCAATTTACAATCAATGAAATGCATCGTTCCTTTCACTCTACTGGCAACTTTATACTTTATATGGTATCAAGAGCAATTTACTTTATTTCTGTTTGCAAATTATGCCGCGATAACCATACGTCCATTGAATTCTTTCCTTTTTCTAATTATGTGAAGGATCTGAGTACGGGGCACCTCTGTTTCGCTGACAGAATCGAGATGGGATATATGAGTGGTTGTCGGGCAGTGCACCTCATACCCCTCAATGCAATATTGTCGTTCCTCTACACCTGTGGCATCGTCGTTTAGGCCATCCTAATCATCGTACTTTAAACATGATTTACATCAGTTTTCTCTTCCAGCTTCACATTCTAGAACTGCTTCCATTTGCAATTCGTGTTATTCTAATAAAATGCACAGGTTACCTTTTTCTAAAAGTTCATTACACAGACAACAACCAATGCAAATAATTTATACTGATTTATGGGGGAATCTACTGTTTTATCAATTGATAACAAGAGATATTATGTCTTATTTGTTGATCAGTACTCGAAATACATGTGGTTGTTCACTATAAAAATAAATAAAAAGAAGTTCTTGATGTCTTTCAAGCTTTACATCCCTTACTTGAGCGTCAGTTCCAAACCAAAATTATCTCTCTATACTGATGGTGGTGGTGAGTTCCAAGGTTTATCCTGATATCTCAAAACTCATGGTATTGAACACTTAGCGACACCGTCATACACGCCTCAAAGAGTGGCATCAGTTGAATGCAGACACATTAGTTGAGACTGCAAAAACCTTGTTGCATCAAGCCTCCTTGCTCTCATCTTTTTGGACTTTTGCCTGCCACCAAGCGGTCAACCTTGTAAACCGTCTAACCACTCCAAATTTACAAAATAAATGTCCTTATGAAATTTTATTTCACGAGGCTCCAAAGTATGAATCACTTAGAGTTTTTGGTTGTTTATGTTACCTGTGGCTTAAACCATATGCCAAAAATAAGTTAGAGCCAAAATCGACTCCTTGGGTATATTTAGGATTTTCTAATAAACATTACTGCGACCAATGTTTTGATCCCATCAAAAATAATTTGTACTTATCTAGGGATGTTCAGTTTTTGGAAGACACCTATCCTTTTCATAATATTTCACTTGGGAAATTTGTTTTGATGTTCTACCTATGACTAATAAACCATCAAGTTTCGATTCTTGTCATCCCCTTCCAGATGCTTTACCCGTTCACTCTCCACTGCCCAACTCAATGCCTGCCAGATCAGAAAGTGTCTCCGTTCCATCAGGTAATTCTCATATTTTATCCTCTCCTTCATTGCCACCCACTATTACACCACCACCAGATAATACTCAGCCCCCACTGTCACCCAACCATTAATCACCTATCAACGCAAAAATCACTAACAACTAAGTACCTCAGTGTTACCATTCCCTTCCCCTATACTCCCACCAACCTACCTTCTCAGTCATCAGCCAATAACCCTTCCCAACCTGCACTTGCGTTAACTCCATCTGATCCTTCACCCGTGGTGACAACTTCTAGTCATCCCATGGTCACACGCTCCAAAACAAATATCCTCAAACCCAAGAAATTTAGTGTCAGTGTTCAACTCTCTCCGTCCTTTGTTCCTCATACATACAAACAAGCATGTCCTCACCCTCATTGGAGAGAAGCGATGCAAGCTGAATTTGATACACTTGTCAGGAATCGGACATGGGATTTGGTTCCAGTTACTCCTTCGATTAATGTGGTTGAGTGCAAGTGGTTGTTTCGTATAAAATATAAATCTGATGGTTCCACTGACAGGTATAAATCTCGTCTTGTTGCACAGGGATTTACCCAGCGTCCAGGCTTTGACTTCCATTTCACATTCAGCCTAGTAGCCAAACCAGTTACTAATCGGTTGGTGCTTACTAGGGGTGTACATAACCGGGTTGGTTCGGGTTTTTCAAATATCAAATCAAACCATTTGTGTCGGGTTTTTGAATTTATAAATCAAATCAAACCAATAAAACTCGAGTTTTTCAACTTCGGGTTTTTCGGATTTTTTTGGATTTTCGGGTTTTTTTGACAAAATATTTATACAAACATATAATTTACTTGTACATCAAATATTTCTTTAGTCCTACCAAAATGCAACTATCTAAGTTATTTCTCAAGAAAATAACAAAACAATATGATATGATTAATGACACTAAAATATCCAACAAAAAAATAATAATAAAATCGCGTAAAAAATATTATAAATTAATAAGTCATAATGAAATTGATCATAATTTAAAGTAATAAATCATGCTAAAATAAGTTTAGCAAGTATTAGTTACATGATTAAATATTAAAAGAAAGTAAAATTAGATCATGTATTTTAATTATCTAAATCTATGTAAAACTAAAAAACAAATATTCAATATTATTGTCATTCTTAGAGTGTGTTTGGTATAAAGGAAAACATTTTCCAGAAAATGTTTTCCAATTTTCTCATGTTTGGTTGGGACAAAAGTTTTGGAAAAAGTTTTCCAAATCAACTTATTTTCCTCAAAATTAAGGAAAATGACTTCCTTTCAAAAATTAAGAAAACATTTTCCAAAACTCTTCTCCAATTTCAAATTAATTTTTTTTGGGAAAAAACAATAATTTTAGAAAAATATTTTCAACTGCAAATTTTTATTTTTAAACTCCTACCCACCCCCTACCAGCCCCCACCCACCCCCAACCCCCCAAAAATTAATTTTGTTTTTCAAAAATACTATCAACTTAAAAAAAAAAATTCACTCCTACCCCCTCCCCGAACCCCCAGCCACTACCCCCCACCCCCACCCCAAAAAATATTGTTTTTAAAAAATATTTTCAATTTCATAAATTATTTTCTATTCTAGTAAAAATAAAAGATGTCTCTCAAAAACATTTTTTATTCATAAATCAAACACTAAAATCATTTTCGGAAAATATTTTCTAATCACCAACCAAACATGAGAAAATAAGTTCAAAATCTACTTGTTTTCCATGAAAACATTTTCTAGGAAAACATTTTCCTTGGAAAACATTTTCCTTCATACCAAACACACCCTTAGTGTTGAATTGATTTTCTTTTTGCATTAATATTAATTTAATTTTTATTTAAACTTTATTATAATTACCAACATGTATGAACTATAATCTTTATTAGATCATTAAGTATTCTAACTTCCAAACATGAAATAAATATATTAAAAGATAAAAACTATGAAAAAAGATACTTAAAAATTATATAAAATAAAATTTTAAAATTATATATATAATGCCGGGTTGGTTTGGTCTCGGGTTGGTTTTTTTCAGTTGAAACCAAACCAATCCAAATATAGTGATCGGGTTGGGTTGGTTGGTTTTCGGTTCAGTTTTGTACAACCCTAGTGCTTACCATTGCGACACAATAAAACTGGCTTATCTATCAGATTGATGTCAATAATGCATTCTTGCAAGGACGCCTTGAGGAAGAAGTTTACATGAGGCACCACCAGGCTCTGAAGATCAAAGTCTCTCCACCCATGTCTATAAGTTGAATAACACAATTTATGGCTTGAAACAATTAGCCCCCCTGCTTGGCAGGATGAGCTTAAAAGTTATTTGCTAACTGTTGGATTTGTCAAGTCCCAATCTGATTCTTCTTTATTTATTTTACATAATTTTGGATTCACTATTTATGTTCTTATCTATGTGGATGATATAATCATCACTGGCAATCAGATTCGTGGGGTTCGTCATAATATAATTGATGGTCTTTCCACTCATTTCTCTTTGAAAGACCTTGGGCAACTCTATTATTTTTTGGGTATTGAGGTTATCTCTCTACTGCTGGTCTTTTTTTTTGTCACAAAACAAGTACATCATGGATCTTTTATAGGATGTTGGCATGCTAGACATTAAAGGAGCTCCTACACCTATGACATCAACTACCATTTTGACAGCTTCAGTGAATGATCCTCCAGCTGATGGTACTCTTTATAGGCGGAATTGGAAAGTTGCACTACTTATCCTTTACACGTCCTGATATTTCCTTCACAATTTATTCAAAATCCACGCCACTCTCATTGGAAAGCAGTCAAGAGATTACTCCGTTATCTTCGTCACACCTGCCAATACGGCATACAGATTGTCAAAGCTCCATATTCTTGTTTGGTTGTTCATTCAGATTCAGATTGGGCTAGTGATCCAAATAATTTCACTTCTACCTCTGGCTGTATCACTTTCCCGGTCAACACACCAATTTCATGGGCCTCCAAGAAACAACGCTCAGTATCTCAGTCCTCTACAGAAGCTGGTATAGAGTTGTGGCTGCTGCTGTTGCAGAAACCAACTGGATAAGTTATCATTTTTCTTTTTAGTAAGTTCACCACCTTCACTCAACTGATCAAGTGGCTGACATACTCACAAAACCTCTTCCCAGAGCTTCTTTTGTCCAACAATTTTCCAAGTTGGGTGTTATTGACACCACTAACTTGCGGGGGCGTAATAAAGATTTACTAGTGTCTTCTTTTTAGGACTCTAGTGTAACTTTCTCCTAATATATAGGTTATATATAAGTTATCATTTTTCTTAGTTTATCTCTTTGCTATAGAAGTTGTACAAAATTTATATATACTTAGTTTACAATCAATAAAATGCATTGTTTCTTTCATTGTACTGGCAACTTTATACTTTATAGGTTGAACTTCCAATTCCGTTTGTGTTGTGGAAATTTGAGAAGACAACATTTTTATGTTTTTCTCTGTATTCTCAAAGTATTTTCTTATTGTACCCCGAAAAATATTCTACATAATTTTTTCAAAAACTGGTCATTTTCTTTTTGATAATAGATTTAAACTTAGCATGTTCATTAAGTATCACTCCATCAATTATTTTTCCTTTAAATTTGTCTAAACTGTGTGCATTTAAGTTGTTGCTTGAACTTCACACTTAAAGGAATCACTTAAATTTCACATTCAAAAAAATCAGTCAAAAAATGTAGTGTCGTATTAGTAAAATTCACCATCAAACTTTAACTCACTATGAATTTTGTCCATTTAATTTATTTTTTTCCAAGGTTTTTGTGTGATAGTGAATTTGGACATGAAATTTAATTTTTTTATTTTTATGTAAAAAAATTGAAAAACTAAGTAAGCAGATGAAATAATGCTTTATAAATTTATCGGGTAAATTATATTTTACTGTTATACGTTCAAATTGAATTCTGTAAATGTTTAAATATTTAAATCACACATAAAATATTTCACTAGAATTACATTTGGAATCTTTGAGTATGAGAATAAAAAGATAGAGAAATTGAGAACTTATTGTGTTCTAAGTCCACTAGAAGCTCATTTCTCACTTATTATAAGTTATAATAACATGAACAATATTATAATATTCAACGCGGTTAAATGTCTTCACTATATCTATCGATGTTATATTTAAAGGGGAAGGACCTTAGCAAATGTAGTTTGCATTTTCACTCTTTAAAATTTTATTTCACACTTGACAAAATAGTAATTTAATTATTATCCTAAATTTAGGACTTTTATTTTCCTAATATGCAGGAATTTGAATTCAACTCAATTATGTGTCTTTAATCATTTGTTATTTGAACTATGCAATCAAAAACTGAAAAAAAGAAAAGTGACACCAAAACAATCAAAATATGAATTTTTTCGTGCGGCAAAATTATAACTTTTGTTAGTGTTAAGTTTGGAAGTCTATTCTTATTTATATGATTACTAGTTTTAGTGTATGTGTTATATCAATTCTCGTAAATTGTTTCTCTATACGATTTCATATGGGGAATAATAATATAAATCTGGATCATAAAATCTACAATTGAATAGCACACAAAATTAATGAGAAATCGAAACCTAAAGGACAAAAAAAATTAACAAAAATACCAAAAGAGCTCATCAATTCTTTTTCTAACCAAAAGAGCAAAATCGCTATTGAAGAAGCGATTTTGTTTTCACGCCGTTAGTTCGAACGATTAATTTTGATTTCTTGTTATCGTGGAATTCGTCATCAAGATGGATCGCCCTTACGCGGGGAGAGGAGTAGAGTCCAGCAACATTGAGCCCCCAAAATAGAGTTTCTATTCAAATCCTTAATAGATTAAAATCACTGACCTACCAGCGATTTTGTTCAATTACTATTTATTTTTTCAGAAAATCGCTGCCATGTAGTGTTTTTGTAATTTTTCTTATTTTAAAAAAATAAAATCGCTGATGTGACAGCGTTTTTATTTTTAAAAAGTTGAGTTGTTTTTTTTTCTTTAGAAATCGCTGCTCAAGCAGCAATTTTGGTGTTTTTTTTTTTTTTTTTTTTGAAAATCGCTTCCTTTTTTTTTCTTCTCAATGTTAAGCCACAAAAAAGGTGGGGTTTTTTGCATTTTGATCCATTTTACACATAAATAAATTACATTTTTTTACTAAAATCGCTGCCAGCAATTTATTTTTTTCAAAAAAATAAGTTTTCCACCAAAAACAAATTTATATATATATATATAAAGAAAGAAATCACCTCTGACCAACCTCACCTACTCACCTCTTCCTACTTTTATGGTGATAAAAAAAATACTGGTAGCGACTTAAAAAAATTGAAATCAACAAAATCGCTGCCCTAATTTATTTATTTTTACTAAAATCGCTATCTGCGGAGCGATTTTCAATCTGAATTTATTTTTAAAAATATTTTTTTATTAAAAGCGCTGCCATAGCAGCGATATTATTTTTTTAAAAGAAGAAATTGGCCAAAATCGTTGCAGAGGCAGCGATATTCTTTCAAAAATAAAAAGGAAAATGTTTTTGGAGAAAATCGCTCGAACGTCAGCGATTTTGAACTTTAACAGAGTAATGACGTAGAATCAAAATCGCTATGCCAATATCGATTTTGCCCCTTTAGTTAAAACAAAAATTGATGTGCCCTTTTGAAATTTTCATTAATTTTTTTGGCCCTTTAGGCTTCGGACTCAAAATAACGAGATCTCTAGGATATTTCAACGATAGGCATAATATATGCAATGTCATGTTCTATATTGAATTTTTGACTAAATTGATAAGGATAAGGATATAGAGTCCTAGTACGTTAGTATGTTTTGTTATATACGTAGTTATCTCTCTTCTATTTAGGTCTCTTACGTTCGATAGACTCCTTTATCTTCTTCATGTATAAATACCACACATTGTATCAATAATATAACAAATGATTTCATAATCATATCCAACTCTTATATGGTATCAAGAGCCTCCTAAAACACTCTGACGAGTATATCCGATCATCTTCCTTTTTTTTTTTCCAGCTTCCAACTTTTTTTTTCCAGAATGCCTGCTACTCCCTCCTCCTCTCCCAACTCTCCAGCAGTCACTCTCAATCAAGGGGGTGTCATTCAGCCCTCTCAATTGATCTCTTTCAACCCGATCTTCTTACTTTTGTTGATGGTTCACTTCCCATCCCAACTACGCATATTATGGACAATGAAAATACCCAAATTCCTAATCCCAACTTGAGATTGTGGCAGCGACAAGACAGTCTTGTTCGCAATGCCATTATGGCATCCGTTGACGCTATAATCGCCCCCCTCATTGCCCATGCTTCCACTGCCAAAGAAGCTTGGTATATTCTCCAAACAACTTATGCGAGCAAATCGCACTCCAGAATTTTCAGTTTGCGCGATACTTTGGCGAATGTCAAACGAGACGCACGCTCAATAAGTGATTATATGAGAGAAATCAAGTCCATTGCAGATGATTTGGCCTGCAGTGGTTCACCCGTTAACAACGAGGAACTTGTCATTAAGGTCTTGAGTGGTCTAGGTCCTGAGTACAAGGAGTTATCTGCAGCAATAAGAGCTCGTGATAATCCTATCACATTTGAAGAACTCTTTGATAAACTCCTTGCACAAGAGATGTTCATCAAACACTCAGAACCTAAGGTCGACACACCTATGATCACTGCCCAATTTCATCAGCATTCCACCAATAATGGACCCAAAAATCGACAGCCTAATTTTTCCAATCGTAGGAGCACTTCTCCATCAGATTCCTACAACTCTCGTAATTAGTTTTCTGCCCCGCATAACAATTCATTCACCCAGCAGAATACCACAAAAAGCAACAATCAACGAGTCCAATGTCAACTTTGTGATAAGTTTGGTCACATTGCAAAGGTATGTAGGTCCAAGTCACACAGTGCTACTGAAGCATATGCTAATTTTGTCAACCGTCAGTCTTATGCTTCCAATTCTCCAAGCCCTTGGATTGTGGATTCTGGAGCGTCGCATCATATTACAAACAACTCTCACTCTCTTCAGACTACAACTGAGTTCTCTGGAACGGATTCGATAATTGTTGGTGATGGTAAAACAATTCTTATCACTCATATTGGTCACACTACTTTATCTTCTCCTAATCTTGCTGCCAATTTTCTTTTAAAAAATGTTCTTTGTTCTCCATCTATTAAAAAGAAGTTGATTTCGGTTGCTCAATTTTGTAGGCAAAATCTAACTTCCATTGAATTTTTTCCTTATTCTTTTGTTGTGAAGGATTTGAGCACGGGGGCATGTACTAAATAAGCTATTAATTAAATAAATTCACCAAAATGGTACGTTTGTAAAATTATTTATGTACAAAACTAGTGTAAACGTGTTTTCTAGTAACGATTTATGTTTTACTTTATTCAAAAAAAATGTTAATGGGAGAAAGACAAATTGATAACGGAGTAAACAGACATAAAACACTATTATCAATAACGTTTTATAGTTCGTTATCCTGAAGCACCTGACTTTCTCTTGAAGCTCAGGGTCATAGATTTTATCATCAATCTCATCTGATTGGAGCAAGAACTGAACCACTGGGCTTTCCCTTAACTCAGCGAACCAGTTCTCATTCTCCTCCCTCTCTTCCTTACTTGGGCTCTCTTCTTCTTCTTTTTTTCAAAACTTGAATCTGTTGAAATGGTGTTGAAGACTTTGTCGAATCAGTTATTATTATTAAATTAGTTGAAATTGATTGATGTCATGAACTAAAAAATGGAATTCTTAGAAATTGAAGTTTAGGATTAAGGGGTTATAAGGTTTTAGATGGATATGGAGGAACAAATTATTTGAAAAAGGTGGAGCTAGGAGTGACTGGGAAGATGAGGACGACATGCGGGAGATAACAAATATAAAAATGTTGTTGTGCGTAACATTTGAGCTGTAAAACGTGCTTCAGGATAACGAATTGTAAAATGTTATTTACGATAACGCTTTATTTTTGTTTATTCCGTTATTTTTTTTGTCTTTTTGTGATTGATTTTTTTTGAATAAAATAAAACGTTACTATGAAACACGTTTATACTAGTTCTGTAAAAAAAAAAAATTAAAAAAACCTATTTTGATGAATTAATTTAAATAATAGCTTATTTTGGTGAAAAATTCTTCTATATTTGAAACAAAAATATAACAACACCGGATATAAATGTATAGAAAACTCTAACCAAATTATTAATGAAATGATTGTCTTCATCTAAATATTTCTAGCCTTTGTAGTTGTTACATCCTTGAGATCAAGGGCGTAGCTACAGTGTGTCAAGGATGTTCAATTGGACACTCTTCCTTAGAAAATTATACGATATATATAGGTACAAATTTATGTTATAGAAGTATATATAATATTTTAGACACCTTGAGAACAAGAATGTAGTATGGCTCAATGGTACCTCTCATTTTTTAAAAGAACAATACTAACTTGCACCTTCACTCACTTAACTTTTTCATAGAGCAATGCTAACTTGCACCCTCACTCACTTAACTTTTTTCATGAAAATTATTATTTATTTATTAACCATTTTTATATATTTTTATGATATCTATATTTTTACATAGAGAAATCATAAAATATTGTTCTCTTTTAAGCAATTAGTAACTGACCAAGAGATATAATTTTTTCATAATGTTTTTTAAAGAAAATATAAGTATCAATAGCCAATTAAATTTTTTTCCGGGGTGGTGTCTTTTTCACTTTCTTTTTACTTGACATTAAATTTTGTAGGTAAAACTTGCGGAAAAATATTACAACTTTACAAAAATCTAAAAGCAAAAATGTTCCACTTTTTTACAAAAAATCCCATTTGCTCTTCCTTCTTTGTGTCTCGTTGTCATTATCATTGTCACCGGAGACTATTGAAGTATTAAAGCCCAAAAGTTGTTTCTTTCTAGGATAAACTTTCTTTCCTCTTTCTCTTTTTTTTTGTCGTTCGTTCGCTTTATATTAAATTAAATATGAACTCAGTAGAGCTAAGCATTATATATTTTGATTTTAAAAAATTTGGTACACTTACTTGTAAGAAAGAATAATTAATTACTCAATGTTTGGACACCCTTCGTGAAATTCCTGACTACGCCACTGCTTGGGATCCTTCGTAAAAAGGGGTCAAACTAAGCTTTCATTGAAAATGTTTCCGTATAGTTACTAATCTTTGAATATCTTATTGAGTTAAAAAATTAACTTCCGGAGGTCAATATCTTTATTATTTTCTTTTAAAAAATTATCAATCTCTAAGGTTGATTTTTTAAACTACACAATAATATGCACCATCTCGAGTTTGAACCCCCCCCCTCCTTACTATGATAGGAGCAGTGGCGTAGTCACAATTGGACACCCTTCGTCGAAAAAAATTATTATATATATACAAGTAACATCACACGAAATGATTAAATAACATATTTTAAACACCTTAACACAACAAGCTTTTGTAGCCCAGTAATTTCACCTCCTTGATAGTGCTTGTGTGTACAAATCTCATTAGTCGGTTTAATATTTTCCATTTTCTTGTTTATACTCGATAAATATATTTATTTTTGCAAACTATCAACCTCCGGAGGTCGGTTTTATAAAAAAAAAAAAAAAGTTAAATATTTCACATCTTTTTTGGTTTTTGACCTTTTTGGTAGTGTTTATTTCACATGCAAAAGAATAGATAAACTGATCACCCACAGGATCATTAGGAAGATAATATTGATGTAAATATCTTTGTTCAAGACTCCTTAACACGATACTCCTTCGAAACACACACATCGGCATGCATTCTCTTATAGTTACAAAACATACAAAGATCACTTCTCAAACATACTGGACTTGTTGCACAATTCAGACTATATTTTGAAATTAACAAGATGTGACTTGTCATAACTCAAACATACTGGACTTTTTGCACAACATCACTATTCAGACTATATTTTGAAATTAACAAGATGTGAATTGTCATAACTCAAATTTTGAAAACCTGACGCTTCTTTATAATCATCACAAAGCTCATCATATCAAAAATCATACATGAATTTGAAACCCATAGCTCTCTGTAGATGAGGAATTTCTCGAATTTCCTTATGGATTCCACATAAACAAATGTCTTTCTTCAATAGAATGACAAATCCACACAAACATGTCTACTTGTAAGTTGGAAGATATAAATGTCAAGTGAGATCAATTTATAGGGCACATTTATATATTATGCCTTGTATTCACAGACATGATAGTTAAAAGATTGACTCTTGGAGAAGTAACGATGACTTCCGTTGAGGTGTCATTCCATGAAATAGGTAAGTTTGTAAAAAAGAAGCTTCATTGGAATAATAATGCTAGTCTCATTTCATTTCAAGTAAGTTATCATAATTTATAGCAACAAAATGACAAGGAACCAACAAAATGACAAGGAACAATTAGTTAGCCAGCGCATGTAAAGTCTTGCTCTACGCACAACAAAATAGTGTTAGGACCTTAATGCAACTTTATATCTTTAGGACCCCAAAACAAGAAGCATTAAAAACAGAGAAAAGTCATCCTTCCTTCATCATTGCAATCCTTACAGACAAGTAGTAGATTAGTTGTTCCTAGCATCAGCATTCACGTCTTGAAAGTTCAATAGTACATATCAATTAACAATTCTCACGCAAACATCACTTTCATTAGAACTGAATGTGTTATTTAAGCAAAGAGACGAGTTCCTTTGTCAAAGTTGCTTCCATTCAACTTCTAAGCAATGGACACAAAACAAACATAGCATTGTTAACTAATCTGGCGTCTAGATGAAAAATGATGCAACATCAAGCGGTTGTCATGCTGATCCTACATATTATGCTGCCAATAAAAGGGTAACCAGTTGAGTTAGAGCAACCAACTTAACCAATCAAGCTCCGGTAAATCTAACTCGTTAAGAATTTGAACACACATTGCAGGCCAATAAGTTGCTTGGTCTTCACTACATTTCTCTCCTGCTTCCTCAATTAGTAATCCACAACGAGTAAATCAACAAATTAAATCACAGTATAACTTAATGCATGTCTATTGAATTCTTGACATTGTTTCTGACAAGGATTAGCTAATTTTTCCTCGTTACAGCTTGGCTACAATGACTTGGTTTGTTTTCAAAGTACCATGATAGATTGTTGATTGCACAACAAGTGTTGATTAAAAAGGCATTAAACTGAGGTTTGTATCTCTCAATTACTGATACATGAGCATCACACATATTTTCACTTAAATATGTGAAAGATGAACAGAATGTACAACACTTCTTTGTTTTAAAAAAGGAAGTCATATTATAGATACTCTAGCATAATAAAGAATTCACTATTAATTGTAGGAAGGAAAAAAATCTGTTAGGAAATACAGATGGAAAAAATTGTATTTCCATTTACTTTACAATAGCCAGTGTCCTCTTAAATAAAGCTCATCCCCGCACCAAAGAAATTTTAAATTATTTGGAAAAACTTATTCACTACGAAGGATGGTTCAAGTCTTAGCTCATAAAATTTCCGGGGTATTATGTTATCTGTATCTGTCGATATTGTTGACACCCAATTTTGGACGTCCACCATATAAATTAATCAATTCGAGCTTTTTCGATTTCCAACAATTTAACATAATTAATTTTTATAAAATTGTAAGAAAAATATAATGTTTGCACGTTATTTTAAATATTTGTCACTTTTTTTTTATAATTTTTAGATAATATATATGGCTTACATAAATACGTTTTTATATAATTAGTATATTTTATAAATATTCGAAAATCGTCTCAAAAAAATTTTGTTTTAATATTTAATTAATTAGTTAGTTACATAATAGTTCATTTTTTAAATTATTTAGTTTATAATTAAGTTAATTATTTAATTTCGTTAACATTGAGAAGCTCATTGGTTAATTCGTATAAATTTGTCGTATTTAAATTTTTACCGAATTCACTGATTGAGTTAATTTTGGCTACAATTGAAATTCATTCGATTATATTTCTATTGCTAATCTAACATCTCTTTTACCTCCCTTTAAACCCAATTTAAGAAACTGGAAACTTACATAAATATACTATAATAAAAAAATATTTACCATTTATAGCAGTATTATTTCTTTTTCACTTGATCACTTTTAATTCATTTATAATACAAGTTTAATTCATATTACAAAGAACAATTTTTTATTCACATATAATACAAATTTTAATGATATATAATTCATTTATCACACATTTTAATACACTTATAATACAATGTGTCAAAAATTTCCAAACAAACATAATATATTTTAAAAAACAATTATAATTCATATATAATTCATACATAATTCACTTTTAATATATATTGCAGATTTAACATAGTATTGCTATAAATGATAATAAATAAAAAAATATTACTAAAATCAGTAATTATTTATTAAAATGTATCAATTCATGTAATTTTTTCAATACGTGTAAATTTTGTATATAGCATTTTTTATACTAATATTTTCAAGCTATAGCATTAGATTTTGAGTTTCAATATATGCCATTTAATATCTCAAGTGATAACATATTATTAAAAAAAAGGTTGATTTAAAATAATTAAAACATTTGTTTTTTAAATAAAATAAAGAATAAAAAAATGTTTATGTATTAATTGGTAAGTAGCACGATTTGTGGGATTTAAAATAATTTGAATTAATAATGGATAATTAACAAATTAGCACTTATTAAGAAATTCAAAAAAGATTAAAATTATTCAGTTTCCTTAAAACGCTCAAATTAGTTGTAATCAAATTAAAATCTGATTTTTTTCTTTTTTTTTCTCTCTATTGCGTTTCTCACTCTCCACTTTTTTTTACAGAACGTAATCCCATTTTTTTTTTACTGATTCAAGTATTTTTTTGCTGTGAAAAAATTGTGATTTGTTGTGATGGACAATAACTTATCAATATTAATTAAACATGGTGGTTGATATTTATTATAGTTTTCTGATTTATTTTTAGTAATTTCTGTAAATAATATAGTTTTTGATGTTTTTGTTTCATAACACATTTTGTAGGCACCATACTTGCAACAACATGTTACATTATATACGTTTATTAAAATTAAAAATATTAGTAAAAGTTATTTTCTGAAAATATAAAGCAAATTGATATTACAGTGTGTTATTTTGTATTTCAAAAACATTGTATTAAAAGTGTTGTATATGATATTTGTTTTTTTGTTTGGTAATTTATATTTTGTTATTTGTGGATATGTGTAATATTAATATAATTGTTGGTGAGAAAATCGTATAAAATTGGTAAAAATGATGTTAGTTGTCTGAATAGCGTATTAAGATTGTATGAAATATGAAATGTTAGTTTGTTTGGTTGTTTCTGATTTGTAATACAATGTTTGTATTTTTTTGGCATTATTGTTATGAATTGTGTATTAATTGTGTATGAAATATGTAATATTATTATGTATGTATGATTTATGATTTGGGTTGTATGAAATTCTAATTTGTATTAATTGTTTTGTAATGGTTATACTAATTGTTATTTTATTGTAATTAAACAGGGAGATATGTCGATTTTCAGATGGAGGGGATAATATACGATGCGTCTAGTCTTTATAGTGGTCTAGTTAGTGCGATAACATCGCAACTTAAGGTAGATGTTAATATAAATGATATTGAGATAAAATATATAGTTAGTGATAGGTGTCCACCTGTTAGTATTCACAATGATGTTGGTGTTAGAGTTTTCTTAGATCAAAAGAAACTTAATTTAGATTTCTTTACGAAGTATCCATTGTGCGTAACTGTGAAAGTAGATCAGTTGGAAGACCGCATGTTGAACGCTGGAAGGGGTTTGCTGATGTGAAGTTCAAAAGGTAAAAGGTTACTTGCAGTAGGTGTCGTCAAGTTGGACATAACAGGAAGACATGTTCAAATTATCCTGTTAAAAAAAAATGATTTCTTGATTTTTACTTTTTGTTACACAACATATTTTGTTTTATGGAATGGATTTGGTATCGTTAATATTTGAGTAGTTGTGGTTTCTTAATATTGTCCAACTATAAATAATATTTGAAACACACTTTATATCAATTATACAAGAATCATACATAGTTCATATAGAGTTCATACAAAAATCGTATATATAGAAGAACTTTTTAAACATATAATTATACAATGAAACTCTTGTTAAAATAGTTCATACATAGATCATACATACTTCGTACAATATGGAGTTCATACAAAAATCATATATATGGAAGAACTTTTTAAACATGTAATTGTACAATGAAAGTCTTGTTAAACTAGTTCATACATAGATCATACATACTTCGTACAAAGTTCATGCATATGGATAAAAAAATGTATGATATTTGTCATACTAAAGCGATAATAAATAAAAAATGTAATGTCATGTTCATACTAGTAGTAATCACATTTTCTACATATTTCACCCACATAGTAATCAGACTTTATACATAATCAATAATTGAAGAAAGACATACAAAGAGATCAATGGAAAGACCGCAACTTGAACGTTGGAAGGATTTTGCTGATGTGAAATTCAAAGGTCAAAGATTACTTGCAGTAGATGTCGTCAAGTTGAACACAACAGGAAGACATGTTCAAATTATCCTGTGCAAAAAAAATGATTTCTGTTTTTTACTTTTTGTTACACAAATTTTATGTTGTTTTGTCTGTTAGACAGATGTTTTGTTTTATGGAGTGCATTTGGTATCATTAATATTTGAGTAATTGTGGTTTATGAATATTGTCCAACTATAAATAACATTGAAACACACTATATATCAATTTTATTCAAGTTTTATTCCAATACTAACTTTATTTTATGTCAATCATTTTCATACAAGTATTAATCAAAATCCATACATAGTTCATAGAAAAATCATACATAGTTCATACATAGTTCATACAAAATTCATACATATGGATCCACTATTTTTAACATATTAATAGTACAATGAATCGCTAGTTAAAATATGTTAAAAATAGTGAATCCACGTGGTATGAACTATGTATATTGAAAGTATGCTGAAAATAAAATAATCAACAATTGAAAATATATATTCATACATGTATTTTCAAAAAAGTATAAATTAAATGTATGATATTTTTCATACTAAAAAGATAATAAATCAAAAATGTGATGTCATGTTCATACAAGTAGTAATCAGACTTCATACATATTTCATCCAAATAAGGGTACATTGACAACCCATTGATATATAGTATCATAAAATTAAAATAATTAATAATTAAAGAAAGATTCATACATATTTTAATCATATTTGATACATATTTCATCCATTAAATGGTGCATTTTGAAATGAAAGTGCTACTTTGAACTATTGAATGCAGATGATATGATTTATGTATATTACTAGTATCTTTAAATTATATAAACCAATCTGTAATTCATATGAAGATGGGATAACTGGAAAAAAAACATATGATATTAAAAAATAATGAAATACTTAAACATAAACAAATTGTTCAAGAGTTAAAAAAAAACATGTAGTCCAAAAAATAACTTGAATTTCAAGATCTTCAACATTCTTCATAAAGAGATCAAGCTTTTTCCTGATCTCTTCTATAGCAACCTTAACAGCATCTTCATCAATAGCAAACTCAACTTTATTTAAGAGTGATTAAATCTCGATCCAATCGATCTATAAGCACCCTGATACTGTCTAAATTCTTAATTGTGATAAAGTACCTACATGCATTGTATTGATCAATTTTTTCTGCCTTTTGACAACATCTTCATAGTTCTTGAGAAGGGAATCTATCCATTTGCCCATTACACCCAATGGAATCGACGCTGCAGTAGCCAGAGTAGATGCGACCGGAGGTGCAGCTATAGTTGCAACCCATTTGCCCATTAAGCCTCTTATCAAGCTTGTTCTTTTTCTGCTGCAGCTTTTCAAGCATTAACATTTTCAAGCCTTCGATTGACTTGTGATGGGGGTGGGCTGTGATTGGGGTATGGATGATTGGTAACGGTAAACAAGGAACATTCGTGTATAGGGTGTAATGGGGGTGGGTAATTATTGGGCAACGGTAAATTAGGAAGTTAATTAAATCAAATATCTAACAATTAGTTTTTGATTTCAAAAAGGTAACTTAACTATTGTTATAAATTTATTATTTATTTTAAATTAGGTAAAATATAATTGTACTATGTGATTAACATTAATTTATTATTTATTTTAAAAAAGGTAATTGTAAACTATTAAGATTTTGTTCTAAAAAAAGTAAGTGTAAAAATAAAAATAAAAATAAATATTTAAACATATTATTTAGTATTTACATAATTACTTATAATTTATTATTAATTAAATATATTTTTAATGCTATAATTCGATAATAATATGCTATAAGTGATTTATTTTAAAAAAGTATGTTTATAACTTGATATATATAGTCTTAAATGTGTGTGGGGTGTTATTTTTATTAATTTAAATTATTAATACAAAGTTGCAATATAGTATGAAAAAAGAATATTAGTTTGACCCATTAAACCCGCCTAACCCCTTAAAGGCAAGGGTTGGGCCAGCTAGTATTTTCTCTCAAAACCCCAACCCCTAAATCAGACCTAAGGGTAACCCAGTCTGGCCTATAATCAGGACCGTTATGAAAACCTTTTAATGGGCCAATAACCCAACCTGCCAAATAGTTGGGTTAAGCTAAAATTGTTATCTTTTTTTATTAGTCATCCAAAGCCTACTAATTCAGATTTTCCTAATTTTAGGAAGGATTAAAGCGATCTTTCTCCAAAAGCTCTCCGAGTTTGATTAATAGAATTCTAAAAGAACTGAACTAACCCTTGGACTAATACCTATATGCAGATCGAAGGGCACCAAGGATTAAAATTGAGTAGGAAAGGGTGCATAACCTTCCACCAAACGAGACATAAACAAGAGATATAGAGTAATGAAAAGTTTATTAAGACACTTACACCTACAATATCTCTAATGGTAGTTTGGTAAATCTGATCATTTCAACTATTTTTTATATCTTCACAACACATTTTCAAATTTATGTTTCTTGACACTTCATATATTTTAGTATCAAAGGAAGATACTAGTCCCAAGTTGATAAAAAAAATGGATTTCTTATCCTTTTTGTCCTCTTAAACTTTAAGATTTTTCAATTTTGATTTCTAATCTTTTTCACAAAATATTTGAGATCTATATATTGGGATAAGTCAGCCAAAACACCTTTTAACGTGATATATATTATTCAATTATGAAAAAAAATGCATAAAATTTTCAAAAACATACGTGATTAAGCACATTTTCATATTTTATACGTAATATTTTTTTGTTTGTTTTATTATGCGAATTTATCGATACATCAACAAGTTTTAACCTAAAAATTTATTAGTGGATTCGATGACCATTTATCACATATTTAAATTATGAGATGCATCTCAAGACAATATTATTGAATCATTAACAAGCTTCATGATATGTAAAGAGAGAATCAAATGAATTACCTCTTCCTTTTGTTTTCTTTCCTTTTTAAGTAAAAATCAAAATTAACATACACAATTAATAATTTGTCTTTGATTTCAAATTTACCTCATGCATGGTAAATCATAGATGTGAACAAGCCCCTTATTTGGAGAAACTTTAAGTGAGAAAGTTTGATTTCACATATAGGATTGTTTGGGGAAAAAACGTAAAATGGAGGATTAGAATAGACAAGGGAAAAAATTTATAGAGTTACAAAATCTTTGTGTGTTCACACTATTTGGCAAGCAAAATGAAATGACAATATTGTCCATTAGATACATATAATTTGACCTCAAAAACCCTATTGATTCGAAAATCTACCTTGGATCCATCGCTTCTCAGTTTAAGGATAAAAACATATCTCCATTGTCTCTTGAAATATAACGGACAGTTAGAAAACTGGGGCCATTTGTCTTTATGTTCTAAACAAAAATAAGATTTGACTAATTAAATAATTGTCTTTATTACTTGAATTGTAATCTTGTCAACTAAGTACACTTCAAGGGAACAATACATTGGCAATAAATCCTACTAATAGTTTTATGTGGCTTCTTCAAATACCCTTTTCAGAAAATTGATACACTCTAGAGAGGAGAAAAATGGAAGAAAAAAAAATGAACAACTCTAATTCATCTCCTTTTGAAACAAATGAGCAGGTACATACGTATATATATGTAGTGGTACTAATTTTCAATTATTATTTTTTGTTAATTTTAATATTCTAGAGTTAGGTATCTTATAATTGGGATTTCAATTCATTCAAAATTGATTGTTTATTTCTATGTTTTTGTGTGAGATTTGATTCGCACCATTTTGTTTATGCAATTGTATTTAAAAGGAAATAGAAAATTATTTTTTCCCTTGTGTAGCGTTACTAATATGATTGTTGATAAAGAAAATCTGTGTTTCTTTGTATGGTTGTTGTGAGACTATATGTTTGATAGCCTCTTAATTGATTTGTATAAAAGACAGCGGATTTTCAAGAAATTGAATTTGAATCCACTATGTGAAGTTGTGTTATGAGTTACGACTGATTTTCATAAAAATTAATTAAAAAATAAATTCGAACTTAATTAATTACATTCTCTTGTTTTAAACAATTGATCTCTGTGATATTTAGAAATGATAATAAATAGGAAGTTTTCCTGACTAATTTCATGAGAGAATTACTTTCTACTGTTATTTTAGATTTATTTCAATCATTAAATTCAGTCTTGATTTTATATTTCAAAGTTTTTTCCTGATAACTTTTTCATGTTAGATACTTATACATGTCTTTAAAAATAAAAGATTTTTTTGACAATTTTATACCACATGTCTAGTGGTTTTTTAATTAATAAAATAAAATAAAAACATTCTTAATTAGGATTAGTATAAGCAAGAGAAACTAGACCTTATTTTCCTGTCCTAATAAGATAATAAACCTCCACTATTTATTAGCAAGCATGAATAAAATAAAAGTTAGAGAGCACTAGGTCTACTATGATTACACATTTGTTTGGTGCACTTTTATGATGATATGCTTAAGTGGTGAAAAATTATAAAAGACAAAAAGAAAATTGAGTCATCAACCCCAAATTTCTTTTACCAATATATCGTAACAATTCTTGAAATGATGTCATCCCATTAATTTTGGCAAGAAAAAGAAATAACAAATTTTAGGCAAGTGTTAATGTGTAAAAGGATAGAATATCTCATTTTCTTGTCATGTTATAAGGGAGGCGAGAGTCGTCGTGTGCTTTAACGACTTATTTGTATCGTAAAATTAAACGTGTAATGATTTTGTGATTTTAACTATAATATACTTTGATGTTATGTGCATTTGTTTTCTCTAATGGAATCTAGAATATGTAGAACTTTCAACGATTCTGTATTCTAGTTGTTCATTCTACTTCTTATCATGTTAGAAAGGGAGCATTTTTCACAACATAGAAAGAAATGATCCTTTTACCCTTAATCATCCCGTGAAACCCTATTTTTGATGTCTTTGTTTAGTTCTTTCTTTCAACTTGGTTCATGGACTTGATCTAAGCTTCTCTCTCTTAATTCAGGCCATGTACTTTGAGCCACTAGTTAAACTTCAACAACACTCTTAACCATGTCAAGCCAACTTCCTATTTGCTATAAACCAACATCCTAGTATGCTAGAGTCTTTATTTTTGCTTCAACCCTCTTTTCAACCTATAAAATTTGATTCACATGTATACTCTAGACTTTATTACATGTACTAAGTGGGATGTAAGAAAATAATACTAGATCTATGTCAGTATGTGAGGATAGCTACTCATAATTGATGAATTTGTAGGTTTGATTTCTATTAAATGCATGTAAATAGGACCATTCAATTAGCCTATTGAAATATACTTTGTAAGACATGTACTGTGGTCAAGGGTACTCCTCTATCTTAATATTTTGAATTGGAAGAATTTACTTCGAATGAAAAATTCAAAATATTGTTTCCTAATATTTCGATTAGCGAATTTATTAGCCCTAATTGTAATATCACCCCTATTCCTATTAGTGAGGTGAGGCAAAAAAGACTTGATGAATCGTCCAAATTATCTGATATCAAATTAAAGCTGATAAAAGTTTACTTAAGTCTCATAGTCATTCCTTTATTGAATACTTTCATATGCTTGAATAAATAAAAATAATCAAACTCACATGTCATAAAAATTTTATTCGAGTCTCATGATCATTATTTATTCAACCAATGTCACCCGTTTTAGGTTTGGTGAGGTGATTGACCCTAGCTCTACACAACTTTCCTCCCTTCTATTATTGGTGTGCATCATCAAGAGGTATTATGGTCAGATGGATGAGAACCTTCATTCTTAACCATATATCATTTGCACCTTGTAAATGGAGAAAGCCCTTTAAGTAACATTTTCCCCTTAGTGGAATCTACGTAATCCAAATCTAGATTAGTTTTTTTTCGAATGTACCAGATGTCTCTCTCAAAAGAAAAACTGTCACAAAAGCTCATAGTAGGTGATGTAGTTTCTCTCTGTGATTGAAAGATAAGCAATGAGGTTTAAGAAAATGTCAAGAGTACTAGGATTGTTTGGTGTGCAAGATAAGATGAAATTATGTAAGGCTTAAGTTTGAGATTAGATTAATATGTATTTTGTTGACGATGTTGATCGAATTCCACACTGAAACCTAGATATCCCACCTTTTTTAAAAGCAAATTCATTAGGCAATGTGTGCCTAGGGCTAGTTTTATTAATAAAGATAAAAAGATCTCAAAGAGAAAATTAAAGTACAAGCAAGGGGGCTAGGCCTTACCTTACTAATCTTAATGAGGTAACGAACCTCTATTAATTAATAAGCATGAAGAAAATAAGAGCTAGATAAGATTAGATATTCTATGTTCATCATATAGTTTATAATACTCTGTGTGATACTATAAATGAGGATTCTTAAGTAATGCAAAAATATAAAATCTAATAATAGAGTTGAGTTATCAACCTCAAACTTTGTTTTATATATGTATGAATTAAAAGAGTCGTGCAAAGTAACCTGAAGTATTTCCCTCTTGTCTTTTCATCAAAAATATCCAACAAAACTTGATAGTTCATCACTTCTTTTTGGATTTACTGGATTGTGTGGTTGTTGAATTGTCATATGATTTTGCTTTGATAGTCGCATTGGTAGGTGCTTTGGAATAAATTCCTCAGTCACCTTACCATCCCAACTTTGTTGCCTTTCATGTGTCTTTTTTTGTTTTTATTGCTTCACTTCTTTATTTCCTAGGCGAGAGAACTCCATCCTTGGCTACCTCATTAAATAATATGTCTAGCATATCATCCTCATCAAACTTTTCAGTACCCAAGTCACTGTTATAGTTGGACTAAGTCTTGAAACTCCAGCTTCTGGCTCATGGATTTTTTAAAGTTATTAATTTTCACTGTCATAGATGGATTTGCCTTACTTGAAGGCACAAAAATGGGTGCTTGAGGACTTAACTTACTCCTTGCAGGTGCAGAAATATGTTCTTCCTCAACTAAATTTGCCCATCTATAATCACTTGTTTCCTTCCCCAAACTCTTGTCATTCCTTTTGGAGATTGACCGTTGTCCAAACATTTGTTCTCCAAGCGACTCCAATGATGGAGAATTAGGAACATCATGATTTGAGGTATTGATTGTTGCCATAGCCCATAGGTGGTTTGACCACTGAGTTTTCTTTATTCAACATTGTGGCATGTGACTTCTTGATTATTCTATAGTAGTTTGTGGATTAGAAACTTGAAGAATTGGAGTGGACAATGCATGGAGCTCTTGATTAGACGTTATCCTTAATGCATCAAAGGTGTTAGAGCACACAACCTTCCTTGATACTTTATCTTCACAATTTATCATTTTCTCCTTGCTTGTTGGGTTAGTGCAATCTAGTTGTTGTAGTTTGATGTTCACTGGAGAAAACGTTTTTCTTGGTACTTCAGTCCAACCTCTCTTATCATTGTCCTTCAAAGTCAAGTCATGATCACATGTACCACCAGATTCAAAAATTTGATCCAAATTCTCTTCACACAGCTGCTGCACCTTATTAGCTTGGCCAAAATTTCCAATCGTGGCCAAACTAGGATCTTTCCAAGATAAAACACCAGGAGTAGGTAGTTTAGGATTTGAAACTAGATCGGACTCCAAATTAATCACAGGAACCACGGAATCACTAGTAACACCATCCTTTGCACCCAAAACCAAAGTCTGTGAGACCGTAGCTAAGGTGCAATTTAGTGTAACTGTAGTATTAAGAGTATCATCTCGAACACAAGTATCTATAACTCGATCTCCATTACTTTTTATGGCTTCCACCAATGCTTTTTCATTATTATTTGCATATGCAACTCGAGTATTATCATCAATACTTTGATATATGTTTGCTAGTCCCTTCTTCTCATTTGAAATTTTTCGATAATCACCTTGAAATTTCTCACCATTGAATTGTTCATCTCCAACCACGTCCATTATCTTTTTGATTGTTATCTTGATTATTTACAAAATCAATCGATAACTGTTTTCATTGTGACCTTGATGCATACAATGTGTACAATATAAAGGTAAATTATCATAAGCAAATTCCTGAAAAACCTCTTGCATTTAATTTTACCAGTCTGCTCGTCCAAATACTGGAGATGCATCCTCTTAGGCAGTTTGTCCATACTATCGAGTATCACCTTCACCCTAACAGTGCTAGTCCTTGTCATGTCTTGTGTTGCCTTGTCGATAGCTATTGGCCTTCCAACTGTTGATGTCATCGACAACAAGGATCTCTTGGCAAATAAATATGGTGATACTCAAGGCAGCGAAATCCACACCACGACCATTGAAGTTTCTTCTTCAATTGAAATCTATTGTCCAAGGAAACACACTATAAATATGTAATTGCTCTCCATGGAAAGGCAAAAAGCTTACCAATTTAGATAGAGCAACCACATAATCTTCATATTCGGCTATCCTTAGCAGAATATGTCTACGAGCAAGTAAACCAACTAAATGGTTTCCTTTGATGCCCAAGTGCTTAGGTAAAACTATTCGCAAATCCTTCACTTCTAGTGTATCGGATGAGAACTTGATAACTACAACTTGATGTAATCCTTCTTCCTGTGCAAAAGTCTGTCGTTCTCCCTTTGTGAATTGAATCGTAGGCTGTCCATGTACATATTGAATCTGTTTCAACTAGATTTTTGTTAAATTTTGAGTAGCTTTATTTGTGGTTAATCGAGTAGCAAAGGATGTTTGTTGATTAGGATTAGGGTTTGTTTTCTCACAACCAAAGGTCGGGGAGAGATGTGCGCAGACATGGCTGCTGCTACAGTTTAGGGTCTGCTGCTCTCGTAACAGCCTCTTAGATATCCCACCTTATCCTATCAAATTTGGAATTATTTTATCCCACCTCTTATATGGGATAAATTAGTTCAAGAATTATAATTAAAATTATATTCTCGAGATAATTTAGTCTGCATATCAATCTCTTAAGTCGCACAGACAACATATCAAGGAGAAAGTGGAAACAAAAAATATAAATGATTCGGTTCATGTTTTTTTGTTTTTTTTCTTTAATTATTGACATGGATACTGTCATTAACTCAGAATTTTATGAAAATGTTTCTCTTTGTGCTACACTGAAAGTTTTCATCATTCATTCTTTATCATAAAAGGTCAAGAAAATCTTAATATACATTTCTGATTATACATAAAATGTAAGTAGATGTTCTTACAACTTAGTCAACTAGAAAGAAGTGAAGTTTTAGTTTCTCCTAAAGCTTAAACTCTAAACTAATCAATTGATTGGATTTGGTTCATTCATATACAAGTCTTAGTAGAATTTTAAACCTTTAAAGTTCATTTTATAGATAAACTATTTTATTTCTTCATAATTCTTTTGATATTTGTATATATGATGACAATATCGTTTCAAGTAAATTTACTGTTCAAATAATGAGAAAGATTGATTCAAAAGATAATTAGCTGGATAAGTATTTATTATCTTCTTAACCATGTATATTTGATAATAATATTACTTCAGGTAAGATTACTATGTTTTAAAAAGTGAGAATTTTTTTTTGCAAATCAATCGATAAAATATCATCAATGAAGTTCAGCTATTTCTGTTTTAACTTCATGCAAAAATATCTGAACTTTAGTCATACATAACTTTAAACATTTTCATTTGAAGTCAAGCCTAACAAAGATTTATTGTTTTTTTTTTACATAATTAGCATCTATATGTTAGTGATGATATATATATATAATTTGCTATGTGCAGCCATACAAATGCAACAAGAAATGGATAATTTCTTTGAATCCTCTGCCACATTCTGGGTCTGGCTCATTAATTGCTGGAGATCCTACTTGTCTCACTTGCAAAAGGAGATTGCATGACCCTGAACGGTTTCAATTCTGTTCCATTGCTTGTCAGGTACATATATCTCCATCCATTTCAAATTAAGTGGTTGTTTGCAGATGATTTTTATTTTATTTTTTAATAGTTTTTTGAATTGAATTCTGGAAATGATGCTTGGTCGAAAACAGTCTCTATTTCCAAGAGGTAGTGGTAAGATTTGAGTACATTCTACCCTTTCCAAACCTCATTTGTTAGATTTCACTAAATATATTGTTGTTATTGTTGTATAATCCTAGAAAATAGAATGTTGAAATTGAGAAAATGCACTCCCTTCGTCACAATTATGTGATATTATTTCATTTGACATGAATTTTAAGAAAGAAAGAAAGACTTAAAATTTATGGTCCAAAACAAATCATAGATGTTTGTGTTGCTAAAATCTCTCAAGGTAAAATGAGTATTTTAAAGCTAAATTGTTAGTAAATATAAAACTGTATCATTATTTTTTAAATTGACAAAAAACGAAAGTGTGTCGTATAAATTGGAAAAAAGGGAGTATACTAAATGTTATGAATCAACACCAGTCGCGCATGGATTTTGATGTCATGAAACCAGTTATTGCGTCAAGAAGAAGTAATAATATCAAAGGACCTTCACAAAGGTTGATTTGAGATCCATGCCCAAATAGCAACTAGTCTAAAAGTAATAGAAGTTGGAAAGATAGGTTAGGCTTATTGTTATGTGAAAGTCTAATTCTCCTCATTTCCCTTCTGAAGTGTCTGTATTTTCTCATCTCCTTCCTCCAATCAATATCTAGTCTTACTTTCAATATTTCTATATGTTTGTTTGGGGTTTTTACTGTTTCAGTTGTTACGTATAATTTGTGAATTGTAATTGAACTTTAGTCTTAGTAATATAGTTGAGAAGTGATTATTGTTGTATTGAGTTTGAGTTCTTTACGCTAAAAATAGGGGAGAGATTAAAAAAGTAATGAAACACTTAAATTGAGACAGATGGAGTATTACTATATCTTTACACTGTAAATACACATAAATATTTTTGCAAATAACATATGTTATGATGAAATTTGTAGGTGGAAGCAAAATGGGGAAAGATTGCTGAGATGAAGCGGAAGCGCAAGAGGAAGGGAATTCCTCACAGAGCTCCTTTAAAATAAACATGCTTTGCTGATCATTTAAAATACTTTGCTTGAAGAATTTTCAACAGTGTGTTTTTATGTTGCTACTTGAAAAACGTATGTGCTTTCAACTATTTTTACTTTTAATTAAGAGTTTTGGAACCTAATTTTATTTCATGCTTTGTTATTGTGGTTAAAAGTATATGTGGGCGCATAATCACTCTTTTAAAGCGTCTCTTATTTATAATTAAGGTAGTGTTCAAGAAAAATCAAGTCTCTGTTAAAGTTGTTAAAGTTTTCAGTCTAGTAGCTTCATAATTGTCGTTTGAGAAAAATATCATTACTGTCATTATTTTTAACTCTGATTTTGTAAAACAATTTTTACCTCAACTAAGACCCCAAGTTGTTCGGTTCTAAAGAAATTAAGATGTCATGCGGAAGCGTACAGTTGCAAATAGTATTTATGATATTACATGGCAAATATTTATACTAAAAACCTAATATTATTGTATGGTTTGTCCAATTGACATATATATGAAAACTAATATACAAAACAACAAACTTTATTGGGTGAATAATCTCCCCATAAACAAAACTTTTTAAATGACTAAATTGTGGATTCAGATTTTGTTCTTGAAATAAAATAATTTCATCATAAAAATCATATATTAAATTCAGTCATTGCATATATAACATATCAATAAATCGTTTCATGAACTCAAGATCATGAATGCCCAAGTGGAAAGATTGAGTAATAAATAGCTGCTAGAATGCATTAACAAGTGACGATCATTTTCTGAAAAATGCGCAATACAGAGTATCCCAATGCAACTATGTGAAACATAGTACTTTATTATATTATGAGACAATTAGTTTAATCAATGAGGATACTTTACAAAAACATGATCTCCTTGTGCTAATGAAGTTATTCGGACGAAGATAGTGAACAATTTTTTTATGAAAACCACCGAGAGCAAAAGTTTTCTCATTTTAAGAATCAGATAACATTGGTATTCTAATTATTTAGTTGCTCTTAGATTATGAACATTGAATAGCTCTAAAATAACTATTTCAGGTCTTGTAATAGAAATTTTCAGTTGACATAAATTTATATCAACCAACTTCAAAAGGTATCAACAAAATGTGATATGCAATCAATGAGCATATGTAAATCTTGTTCTACACACAATGAAATAACATCAACACATTACAACGAATAGTAAAACCAAATAAAGTCCATCCTTCTTCATTTCAACCGGTGCAATCAGCAAGGAGTGGATTCATTGTTCCAAACATCAGGATTTCCTGAAAGTGTACATAACAGTTAACAAAACATTTTTCACTTAATCAATAACAAAAAGTCTGCAAAAATCAGTTTTATTAGAATATCTCAAGCCTTGTTTAAGCAAAAAGATGAGATCTATTTCCCTACCAGGTACATTTAAGACATGGATACTCTTAAGAAACATTATCCCCATTATTTATCTCCTAAGAATTCATATTTTTTTACCCCACACCCCGCTTAAGATCAAAGTAACTTAATTTTCTTCAAAAAAAATGTTGTATCCTTACAAGGAACCATTGGTTATCTCAACATCATTGACAAAGTGAAAGACAATTCAGCCTTTGATTGACCAGAGAAGTAAAACAAAGGGAAGATATCTTAAAGGAGATATTCGGTTAGATATTACCAACATGGAAATCACTAGATTTCGTGCAGACAAAAATAAAAATTATCTATTAGCAACAAGGAAAAGTACCAAAATTATAGATACTATGCTGGGCCTTAACCATTGTTCCACAATAGTTGTGGTTCCTCCTTTTCCCCTACTAAATTATTATTGAAGAAGCATACTGTATCAAACAATAACCCTACCATGGGCTATACCTAGGTGTTATTGGCACATTCACCTGCCATGATATCCATGTTCCTTGTGCTCTCTGTTCTTACTATATCTAGAGGCATGACATGCCCCTTAAAATACTTCTCAAGAATAAAAAAAATTGACGATGAAGACACCAAGCACTTTAGCCAAATTTATTGTTCTTAGGAAATTGTTTCATGAAGCAGATAAGGTTAATGTCCCTAATATGCAATGTCTTGTTGTTTTATATTTGAGAAAAGAAACAGAATTTAATAGTAGTTGAGAAAATGGCATAGAGAATTTACTAATTATTTAGCATACAATTATCGTCTTCATCTCAGCTTTTGTTGTCTTTGTTGCATTCCTGGTACGTTTCGCAAAAGGGACAAACAAAGCTTTCAACGTAAAGCTTTGCCTCAACAAGGTAATCATAGTTGGAGTTCATGGAAATCTGTTTGAGTCATTGTTTGGATTGTAAATCATGGAAAAGAATATGTTCTTAAATGAAAATTCTCCTTCACTTGACATGCAAAAAGGTGTACCACATTAATCATACCCCCGCGTACACTATGTTAAACATCTTTGTCTAAAACTCTTTAAACCCGTATACCTTCATAACCCACACATTTACTAGAGTCAAGGTAGATTGACAAAATGATCAGTTCCTAACTATCCGGGGTACGGTGGAAATAATACATTACTTCTCCATAGCAAGGATTATCCATTTTTTCCCATCTCCCATCAGACAAGTCAACAACAAGCTAATTACCAAAAAAGCTTATTATTAATAGCCCAATAAATCTTCTCATTCACAAACATACCAAATTTATAGATCGATTTGAATCACATTTTGTAAATCATTCAAACGTTTTCAAAAATTATTATTCAAACTACATATTTTGCCCACATTGTAGTGTGAATTGTCATCTTCCACATTTTTGTAGATTACCATTAATTACCTTATAATATTTTTGAAGTCTATCGTATCCAAAACCATACATGTAAAAGAAATTGGTTTCAAAACTAGACAATGTTGAGCTTCTTAATTGGCGGATTCCAAAGAATCATGTGTTTTCCTCAATGGCAACTCAAATCAACCCATTGGAGGAACCCACCAACTTAATAATTCATAGAATATTTTTCAATGATAAGCCAAGTCAAGTGTCCTAATAACAAGGTCATAAAATTAAGAATGGAACAGTCCTTAAGATTGTTTTCAGGTGAATCACTTGTTATTAGCAAATCGATGGAGATTGATCTTGAAAAACTAAGGGCTAAAGATTAACGAAGTCATGATTTGATACAAACTTGAATTTCAAGAGGTGTTCCACCTAAAACCTTTAACGTTAAGAGAAATTCAGTGATGAGCTCTACTGGAAAGAACATTGGATTTAAAGTTGAATCTTGAACAGAAGAAGTAGAAAATGGAGCATAGCTAGTGTGTTTGCTCCACTTCTGGTGTAGATGGGAGGCTTCAGGTTCCATTTTTGTTGTAGAAATTTGAGAAGACAATAAGGTTTTTGATGATTTTCTCTATGTTATGATAATATTTCCTTATTTTACCTCAAAAGATATTTTATATAATTCTTTTCCCAAAACAGGTCATTTTCTTTTTGGTAATAGATTTAAACGTAGTTTGTTCATTAAGTATTACTTGATCAATATTTTCCTTCAAATTCTCCTAAAATGAGTGTGCGTTTACGTTGTTGGTTGTAATAACAGATCAGATTTAGTAGTGTCTTCTTTTTAGGACTTCTATTTTAACTTTCTCCTTACATATAGGTTATAGATAACTCTTACCTTTTTCTTAGTTTATGTCTTTGTTGTAGAAGTTGTGCATAATCGATATATACTTAGTTTACAATAAATAAAATGCATCGTTCCTTTCACTTTACAGGCAACTTTATACTTTATATGGTATCAAGAGTCAATTAACCCTCACGAGTAAATTTCTGTCAAGAAACCCTCCCACCCTTTCCATAAAAATAGCCCCAAACATTACTGTAACAAACTTTGATCACTTTATACTTTATATGGACTCGCCAAGATCAACTTATTCAAAACGCCATCTTGGCCTCAGTTGATCCAACTCTTGCTGCTACGGTTGTTGTTGCATCCATTTCCCAGGCTGATTGGGATGCTTTACACACTGCGTATGCCAACAAATCGAAAACAAGGATCTTTAGTTTGCGCGATCGTATGGCTCGTCTCTCAAAATAAACCCTTCCTATTGTTGATTATCTACACCAGGTTCGATCTCTCTGTGATGAACTTGCCACTGCTGGAGCTCCTGTGTCCAATGAGGAATTGATTGTCAAAATCCTCACTGGGCTTGGACCTGAATTCCGTGAAATACCAGCTGCTATCCGTGCAAGAGATTCTACTATCTCTTATTCAGAACTTTATGAGAAGTTACTTGACCATGAACTTTTCATCAAGCATGAAGAAGCAAAGAAGCCACTCTCAACACCCATTAATGTTGCTATTGCACAGCAAACAAACATGCATCCTCGCCACGGAAACACCTCTAATAGGCGTTCAAATGCAAATTCCCCCAACACCAACCAGTCAAGTCGTGCCTAACCATGGCATGCTGGCAACAATAACCAACAGCAAAGTTATGACCACACTCTGAAGTGCCAGTTGTGTGACCGTCCGGGTCATTCTGCTAAGGTTTGCAGATCAAAATCACACGATCAACTACAAGCCCGGACAAACTATGTTGCTCGATCTCCAATTCAACAGGATCCTTCAGGCGTCACTCATCATATGGCCTCTAATGCGCAAAACTTCACTGATATGCCCACCTACCATGGTCCAGGGGAGATAGAAATAGGGAACGGTAACACCATTCAAATATGTCATACCGTAACACTAACTTAAGTGCATCGAATAAGCAATTTAAGCATCTCAATACTTAATGTTCTCATTCTATAAAAAATAATCTTATTTCTGTTTCCAAAATTTGCCTCGATAACCATACGTCCATTGAATTCTTTTCTTTTTCTTATTATGTGAAGGATCTGAGTACGGGGGCACCTCTGTTTTGCGGACAGAATCGAGATGGGCTATATGAGTGGTTGTCAGGCAGTGCACATCATACGCCTTGAGGAAGAAGTTTATATGAGGCAGCCACCAAGCTTTGAAGATCAAAGTCTCTCCATCCATGTCTGTAAGTTGAATAAAACAATTTATGGCTTGAAACAAGCCCCCCGAGCTTGGTACAGTGAGCAAAAGTTATTTGCTAACCGTGGATTTGTCAAGTCCCAATCTGATTCTTCTTTATTTATTTTACATAATTTTGGATTCACAGTTTATGTTCTTATCTATTTGGATGATATAATCATCACTGGCAATCAGATTCGTGGGGTTCGTCATAGTATAATTGATGGTCTTTCCACTCATTTCTCTTTGAAAGACCTTGGGCAGCTCTATTATTTTTTGGGTATTGAGGTTATCTCTTCTACTGGATCTTTTATAGGATGTTGGCATGCTAGACATTAAAGGAGCTCCTACACCGATGACATCAACTACCATTTTGACATCTTCAGTGAATGATCCTCCAGCTGATGGTACTCTTTATAGGCGGGTAATTGAAAAGTTGCACTACTCATCCTTTACACACCCTGATATTACCTTCACAATTAGCAAGCTCTCTCAATTTATGCAAAATTCACGCCACTCTCACTGGAAAGAAGTCAAGAGATTACTCCGTTATCTTCGTCACACCTGCCAATATGGCATACAGATTGCCAAAGCTCCATATTCTCGTTTGGTTGTTTATTCAGATTCAGATTGGGCTAGTGATCCAAATGATTTCACTTCTACCTCTGGCTATATCACTTTCCCGGGCAACACACCAATTTCATGGGCCTCCAAGAAACAACGATTTCCAATCCCGTCTTTCATAGTAGGATGAAGCATGTCGCCATTGATTTTCACTTTGTTCGTGAACAAGTTCAGAACAAGGATATTGAAGTTCACCACCTTCACTCAGCTGATCAAGTGGCTGACATACTCACAAAACCTCTTCCCAGAGCTTCTTTTTGTCCAACAATTTTCCAAGTTGGGTGTTGTTGACACCACCAACTTGGGGGGCGTAATAACGGATCAGATTTAGTAGTGTCTTTCTCTTTAGGACTCTATTGTAACTTTCTCCTTATATATAGGTTATAGATAAGTTATCATTTTTCTTAATTTATTTCTTTGCGATAGAAGTTGTGCAGAATCTATATATAGTTAGTTTATAATTAATAAAATGCATTGTTCCTTTATACTTGATAGGTTGAACTTCAAATTCCATTTGTGTTGTGGAAATTTGAGAAGACAACATTTTTATGTTTTTCTCTGTATTCTGAAAATATTTTCTTATTGTACCCCGAAAAATATTCAACGTAATTTTTTCAAAAACTGATCATTTTCTTTTTGGTAATAGATTTAAACTTTGCATGTTCATTAAGTATCACTCCAATTATTTTTCCTTTAAATTTGTCTAAAATGAGTGTGCATTTAAGTTGTTGCTTGAACTTCACACTTAAAGGAATCTATTAATGTAGTGTTGTATAGTAAAATTCACCATCAAACTTTAACTCACTATGATTTTGTCCATTTAATTTAATTTTTTCCAAGGTTTTTGTGTGATAGTGAATTTGGACATGAAATTTAATTTTTTTATTTTTATATAATTTTTTTTTTGAAAAACTAAGTAAGCAGATGAAATAATGCTTTATAAATTTATTGGGTAAATTATATTTTACTGTTATACGTTCAAATTGATTCTGTAAATGTTTAAATATTTAAATCACACATAAAATATTTCCACTAGAATTACATTTCGAATCTTTGAGTATGAGAATAAAAAGATAGAGAAATTGAGAACTATTGTGTTCTAAGTCCACTAGAAGCTCATTTCTCACTTATAATAAGTTATAATAACATGAACAATATTATAATATTCAACGCGGTTAAATGTCTTCACTATATCTATCGATGTTATATTTAAAGGGGGAGGACCTTAGCAAATGTAGTTTGCATTTTCACTCTTTAAAGTTTTATTTCACACTAGACAAAATAGTAATTTAATTATTATCCTAAATTTACTATTTTTATTTTCCTAATATGCAGGAATTTGAATTCAACTCAATTATGTGTCTTTAATCATTTGTTATTTGAACTATGCAATCAAAAACTGGAAAAAGAAAAGTCACACCAAAACAATCAAAATATGAATTTTTTTGTGCAGCAAAATTAAGACTTTTGTTAGTGTTAAGTTTGGAGAGTTAATACCTCATATGGTCACTCAACTATGCACTCTTCTCTTTGAAAGTCACTTAACATTTTGGTATTTTTTATTTTTTAGAATTTTGGTTTGTTATATAAACAATTAATATCAATAAATTCTAATTTAAAAAATAATTAAATAGACTGAGTGACTTTCTGAGAGAAAAATGGATAATTGAGTGACTATTGAGTTAAAATTGAAAGTTGAGTGACTTTCTGAGAGAAAAGTGCATAGTTAAGTGACTTTTGAGTTAAACTGAAAGTTGAGTGACTTTCTGAGAGAAGAGTGCATAGTTGAGTGATCATCTGAAGTATTAATTCAAGTTTGGAAGTCTATTCTTATTTATATGATTACTAGTATTAGTGTATGTCTTATATCAATTCTCATAAATTATTTCTCTCTACGATTTCATATGGGGAATAATATTATGAATCTGGATCATAAAATCTACAATTGAATATTACACAAAAATAACAAGATCTCTAGGATATGTCAATGATAGGCATAATATATGCAATGTCTTGTTCTACATTGAATTTTTGACTAAAATAAGCTATTAATTAAATAAATTCACCAAAATGGTAAATTTATAAAATTATTTATCGATACAACAAATATGATATATAGCTACGAGATTATTAGTTACGACATCAAATTCGTCACTAATTGTTTGCTTTTAATGACAAAATTTACTTTTCGTACTTTTAGTGACGAAACGTAAAAAGTTCGTAGTAAAGTTTTGTCCACTAATGTTTCCCACCAAAAAATTAATTGGCGTCATTTGTTATGTAGTGTTAATCACAATTTTAAAGTTATCGGTGACACATTATTTCGTCAATAATAATGTGTCTAATTCATGATAAATTATTTTTTGTCTTAAAATATATTAATTTTTGGAAAAGAAAATTCATCTAAAAAATATGTTGTTACGATATCAATAAATTAGAGTTCGTAGTTAAATATTATAAGTTTTAGCTATAAAATTTTAGATTTAATTATGACATTTATTTTTGTCACTAATAATTTAAGTAACTGGTGACAAATATTTTATTGTCTCTAATCAATCTGCGATTTGGTGACAACAAAAAAATTATCACAAAATATGTAAGGTGTTAAATAGCGACGACATAATTTGTAGTGAATAATTCAACTACTTTCTACGAAAAAATTCATAGCTAATTACGTTTTTTTTTGTTACATTTGTTTATAATTACAAGTGACAACTTACGAAAGGAATAATACAAGTGCTTCCTAAGAAATAGACAGAGTTCATTCGTTAATTGTCGAGGGAAAATACTAAAACCAATTAATTCAGACGATTTTGTAAAGATGAAAAACTTCAATACATCAATTTTCTTAAATTACGTAATTACAAAATGCATCATTTGAAAAGTATAATCCAGGTTATAAGTATTGTGAGTGGGGTACGGTTCTACCACTAGATCGCTTATATTTGTCGGTTTCTCACTTTTATTTTTTATTTGATACACTTTCATTGATAAAGACGATAAAAAAAAAAATCTCAAGTCTTTGTGCTTTTTTTGTGTGTGTATGTCTATTGATTTGTGTTTGATAAACTACATACACTAAGTCGATCTATTTATTTTTTTCTATAAATATGTACATATATAATAGTAATTCCACATACGTATGTAGATCAACTACACAAAGATAACATCGACTTACAAACTTACACTTCTCAAAGTTGCGAAATATTTTATGAATTTCTATTAACTTTTTTCATCAGTGTGAAAATTGAAGTAAAAAATAAAAGATATGAACCAACTAGGATTTCAAATATATTATGATGAAGTATTATAGTTATGGGTATCAATTTTTTTTTTTTCAAAACAGTTGATTTACTGATTAAATTGAACCGATTATTCAATTTTTTTAATAAAATAGAAAGTTTAATTTTATATAAATTTATAATTGTACTGAATAATTTTTAAATTTATAAAAATAAGTAACTAAAGGGAAGAATTATATTGCATGTACTTAAAGATATTTTTACAGAAATATACAGTTTAATTAAAATATAATCTACATTTGAATTAATTGTGGATAGTAAATTTCATGCATTTGTGTATGAGTATAAAAAATCTTATAATATGTTATTTCTATAAATTATCTTATAATATCTTATAACACATTTGAATTAATTGTGGAAGGTAAGGACTCTTCACTTACAAACTCGAGGTTGTGAGTTCGATTCCCAAAGGAAGCATAATGTGCGAGATCTTGGCCAAGAGTTAAAAAAAATAGAGTTGCGAGATACATGGATAATATTGTATATATCATAGGAAAATTAAACATTTTTATAATGATAAATATATTCCTAGTTAAGAGCAAAATCTTTGTATATAACTATAGTCATTATTGACGAAATTAGATTTTCTTCAACTACGAAACACATATAATTTTAGAGACAATTAATTTCGTCATTAATTGAAGTAAACTAATTAGTGACGATATAATTTTATCGGTAGTAATAACATTTTTAGTGACAAAGCATACTATTAAGTACAAAATAATACTTTTTACGACAAATAAATTTTTCACAAATGTTTAAGCATTTAGGGACGATTTTTCTTTTTGTAGTTAAAATAATACTTTTAGTAACGAAGTACTAATCGTCTTTGTATACTTTTAGAGACACACATTTAGTGACGAATTAATTTTCATCTCATAAAAGTTTTAGCGACAAAATTTGATTTATTAATGACGAGATAATTTGTCCCTGATAATCCGATTTGTTATAGTGTACAAAAATAGTATAGACGTGTTTTCTAAAAAAGAATTATGTTTTACTTTATTCAAAAAAATGTTAATGGGAAAAAGACAAATTGATAACGAAGTAAACAGACATAAAACGCTACTATCAATAACGATTTATATTTCGTTATCCTGAAGCACCTGACTTTCTCTTGAAGCTCAGGGTCATAGACTTTATCATCAATATCTTCAGCTTGGAGCAAGAACTGAACCACTGAGCTTTCCCTAAACTCAGCGAACCAGTTCTCATTCTCCTCCCTCTCTTCCTTACTTGGGCTCTCTTCTTCTTCTTTTTTTCAAAACTTGAATCTGTTGAAATGGTGTTGAAGACTTTGTCGAATCAGTTATTATTATTAAATTAGTTGAAATTGATTGATGTCATGAATTAAAAAATGGAATTCTTAGAAATTGAAGTTTAGGATTAAGGGGTTATAAGGTCTTAGATGGATATGGAGGAACAAATTATTTGAAAAAGGTGGAGCTAGGAGTGACTGGGAAGATGAGGACGACATGGGAGATAACAAATATAAAAATGTTGTTGTACGTAACATTTGAGCTGTAAAACGTGCTTCAGGATAACGAATTGTAAAATGTTATTTACGGTAACGCTTTATTTTTGTTTATTCCGTTATTTTTTTTGTCTTTTTGTGATTGATTTTTTTTTAATAAAATAAAACGTTACTATGAAACACGTTTATACTAGTTCTGTAAAAAAAAATAAAAAATACTTATTTTGATGAATTAATTTAAATAATAGCTTATTTTGGTGAAAAATTCTTCTATATTTGAAACAAAATATAACAACACCGGATATAAATGTATAGAAAACTCTAACCAAATTATTAATGAAATGATTGTCTTCATCTAAACATTTCTAGCCTTCGTAGTTGTTACATCCTTGAGATCAGGGGCGGAGCTACAGTGTGTCAAGGGTGTTCAATTGGACACTCTTCCTTAGAAAATTATACGATATATATAGGTACAATTCTATGTTATAGAAGTATATATAATATTTTAGACACCTTGAGAACAAGAATGTAGTATGGCTCAATGGTACCTCTCATTTTTTTAAAGAACAATACTAACTTGCACCTTCACTCACTTAACTTTTTCATAGAGCAATGCTAACTTGCACCCTCACTCATTTAACTTTTTCATGAAAATTGTTATTTATTTATTAACCATTTTTATATATTTTTATGATATCTATATTTTTACATAGAGAAATCATAAAATATTGTTCTCTTTTATGCAATTAGTAACTGACCAAGAGATATAATTTTTTCATAGTGTTTTTTAAAGAAAATATAAGTATCAATAGCCAATTAAAATTTTTTCCGGGGTGGTGTCTTTTTCACTTTCTTCTTACTTGACATTAAATTTTGTAGGTAAAACTTGAGGAAAAATATTACAACTTTACAAAAATCTAAAAGCAAAAATGTTCACTTTTTTGACAAAAATCTCATTTGCTCTTCCTTCTTTGTGTCTCGTTGTCATTATCGTCGTCACTGGAGACTATTGAAGTATTAAAGCCCAAAAGTTGTTTCTTTCTAGGATAAACTTTCTTTCCTCTTTCTCTATTTTTTGTCGTTCGTTCGCTTTATATTAAATTAAATATGAACTCAGTAGAGCTAAGCATTATATATTTTGATTTTAAAATTTTTGGTGCACTTATTTGTAAGAAAGAATAATTAATTACTCAAAGTTTGGACACCCTTCGTGAAATTTCTGACTACGCCACTGCTTGGGATCCTTCGTAAAAAGGGGTCAAACTAAGCTTTCATTGAAAATGTTTCCGTATAGTTACTAATCTTTGAATATCTTATTGAGTTAAAAAATTAACTTCCGGAGGTCAATATCTTTATTATTTTCTTTTAAAAAATTATCGATCTCTAAGGTTGATTTTTTAAGCTACACAATAATATGCACCATCTCGAGTTTGAACCCCCCCCTCCTTACTATGATAGGAAGCAGTGGCGTAGTCACATTTGGACACCCTTCGTCGAAAAAAAATATTATATAGGCGGAATGGTCTGGCAGACCCTTATACTTGTATCAGTTTGTATTGTGGACTCTTCTACTTAGCTTTTTGTCATCTGGACCCTTATACTCAACATAACACAACATATTAAACCACTCTGACCATTGACCATCCTTATGTGGCATTAATATGGATGAGTTGGCAAGAGAGTGTAGTCACACGCCTGCAAAGGCAAGTGAACATGATATTTAAAATTTCAACTTTTATTTTTAAGTTATTAAAATTATTTTTTTTAAAAAATAAATTTAAAAAGGAAAAAAACTCCATCTTCTTCCTCACACTACCTCCATCTTCTTCCCCACACTACCTTTTTTCCAGCCACCCCAACCCCAACCTATTTTTCTTTCTTATCCACACCCTATTGTTATTTATCTTCATTTTGCTTCACTTCTTTCTTCTTTCCCCCACCCATCCCTATTTTTTTCCTCTTCAATCATCACTTTCTCTCTTTTTCCCCTCTCATACCTCAATTTCTACTTTCTGCCTTTCCTTGCTCCTTTTCAACTTCTTTCATTTTTTTTTATTTTTTTTTTGTTACCCTAAATAAAAAACGAAATTGGGCAAAAAAATTTAAACATAATGAGCAAAGAAAAATCAGAAATTAGTAGAGTTGTTGATATCTCTAATGAGTAACTTGACCTCTTTTGGTGTCAAAATTATTCTTGTATTTATAAGCAATTTGAGGTGTGAAATAGTAGTTAGCATTGGATTATGAAAAGTTTGGTCAGATCTGGTTGTTAGGTGGCTTGGTTGTTGTTATTGTGGTTGTTAGATGACTTAGGTTGTTGTTACTTTGATTTCGCCGGTAAAATGGCGATGACGCCGGCAAAAATGCACGCCGCCGTCAAAAATGGAGACGACGCAATGGCTCCATTGATTTCTCCAGCATCGACGAGATCCTCTACCTTTTTCCGACCAGTTTGTATTGCTATCCATGCCGAAAAATCGGAAATGCTATATTGGGGTTTACAATTGGATTCTAATGGGTTTTCATGACTTCATCAGATTGCTGGATTGTGAAAAAATCAAAGAAGAAAAAAATGGAGATATGGAGATGGTGGAGTTTTGACAGTGATGGTGGGTTATGGAAGGTGGAGGAAAGGTGTACAAAAATAATAATTTTATTTTATTTGATAAAATAGATTTTTAAAATTTGTCTTTTATTTAATATTTTTACTAATAATTAAAAAAAAATTATAAAAAAAATTATGACTTGGCATTTATATATATGACATGGATATGACATGGATATAACATGTCATCTATGTAAGGGAGAGTGAGATACACACATGGTCAGAGGGATTTAAAAATCTCATTTTGGTTAAGTTCAGGAGTCCAGATGACAAAAAGCTAAGTAGGAGTATTCAGAATACAAACTGATACAAGTACGAGTGTCCACCAGACCATTCCGCCTATTATATATACAAGTAATATCACACGAAATGATTAAATAAAATATTTTGAACACCCTTAACACAACAAGCTTTTGTAGCCCAGTGATTTCACCTCCTTGATAGTGCTCGTGTGTACAAATCTCATTAGTCGGTTTAATATTTTCCATTTTCTTATTTATACTCTATAAATATATTTATTTTTGCAAACTATCAACCTCCGGAGGTCGGTTTTATCCAAAAAAAAGTTAAATATTTCACATCTCTTCTCTTTTTTGACCTTTTTGGTAGTGTTTATTTCACATGCAAAAGAATAGATAAATTGATCACCCACAGGATCATTAGGAAGATAATATTGATGTAAATATCTTTGTTGAAGACTCCTTAACACGATACTCCTTCGAAACACACACATCGGCATGCATTCTCTTATAGTTACAAAACATACAAAGTTCACTTCTCAAACATACTGGACTTGTTGCACAACATCACTATTCAGACTATATTTTGAAATTAACAAGATGTGAATTATCATAACTCAAACATACTGGACTTGTTGCACAACATCACTATTCAGACTATATTTTGAAATTAACAAGATGTGAATTGTCATAACTCAAAATTTGGAAACCTGACGCTTCTTTATAATCATCACAAAGCTCATCATATCAAAAATCACACATGAATTTGAAACCCATAGCTCTCTGCAGATGAGGAATTTCTCGAATTTCCTTATGGATTCCACATAAACAAATGTCTTTCTTCAATAGAATGACAAATCAACACAAACATGTCTACTTGTAAGTTGGAAGATATAGATGTCAAGTGAGATCAAATTATAGGGCACATTTATATATTATGCCCTTGTATTCACAGACATGATAGTTTAAAGATTGACTCTTGGAGAAGTAACGATGACTTCCCGTTGAGGTGTCATTCCATGAAATAGGTAAGTTTGTAAAAAAGAAGCTTCATTGGAATAATAATGCTAGTCTCATTTCATTTCAAGTAAGCTATCATAATTTATAGCAACAAAATGACAAGGAACCAACAAAATGACAAGGAACAATTAGTTAGCCAGCGCATGTAAAGTCTTGCTCTACGCACAACAAAATAGCGTTAGGACCTTAATGCAACTTTATATCTTTAGGACCCCAAAACAAGAAGCATTAAAAACAGAGAAAAGTCATCCTTCCTTCATCATTGCAATCCTTACAGACAAGTAGTAGATTAGTTGTTCCTAGCATCAGCATTCACGTCTTGAAAGTTCAATAGTACATATCAATTAACAATTCTCACGCAAACATCACTTTCATTAGAACTGAATGTGTTATTTAAGCAAAGAGACGAGTTCCTTTGTCAAAGTTGCTTCCATTCAACTTCTAAGCAATGGACACAAAACAAACATAGCATTGTTAACTAATCTGGCGTCTAGATGAAAAATGATGCAACATCAAGCGGTTGTCATGCTGATCCTACATATTATGCTGCCAATAAAAGGGTAACCAGTTGAGTTAGAGCAACCAACTTAACCAATCAAGCTCCGGTAAATCTAACTCGTTAAGAATTTGAACACACATTGCAGGCCAATAAGTTGCTTGGTCTTCACTACATTTCTCTCCTGCTTCCTCAATTAGTAATCCACAACGACGTAAATCAACAAATTTCACAGTATAACTTAATGCATGTCTATTGAATTCTTGACATTGTTTCTGACAAGGATTAGCTACTTTTTCCTCGTTACAGCTTGGCTACAATGACTTGGTTTGTTTTCAAAGTACCATGATAGATTGTTGATTGCACAACAAGTGTTGATTAAAAAGGCGTTAAACTGAGGTTTGTATCTCTCAATTACTGATACATGAGCATCACACATATTTTCACTTAAATATGTGAAAGATGAACAGAATGTACAACACTTCTTTGTTTTAAAAGAGGAAGTCATATTATAGATACTCTAGCATAATAAAGAATTCACTATTAATTGTAGGAAGGAAAAAAATCTGTTAGGAAATACAGATGGAAAAAATTGTATTTCCATTTACTTTACAATAGCCAGTGTCCTCTTAAATAAAGCTCATCCCCGCACCATTTTCTCCTACATTACCCTGTCTTACAATACCCCACTGCACTATCATGACAACAATAGCTAAATTTGCATCCTAAAATACTTTACCCTTGAAATTTACCACACTTAACTCAACATCACTGCCAAAGTGAAAGACGATTCTGACCTTGATTGACCAATAAGTCGAAGAATGAGAAGATAGTCTAAAAGAAAAATTACGGCTAGGTATTAGCAGCACAAACAACTCCAAACTAATGCTGAAGAAAACAAGACATTTGTTATTAGCAACAAGGTAAAATAGCCACAGTGAACACTATGTCAAACCTTAAGGATGCTCCATAATTCTTGTGTTTCCATCTTTTCCCCTATTAAGTTATTACCTAAATAAGATTATTGGGAAGCCCCCTATATCAAACGATAACCCTAGCAAGTGCTCCACCTAGGTGTTATTGTCGCATTTCACCTACCATGGAATGCACTGTTAACTTCTCTGATGTCTAAGATGGACCATGGTGCAACTTAAGCAGTATACATGGTCTACTATAAATACCAAAAAGAATAAAAAAGCAAAGAATAAATTACAAGCATCACTCATTCTTGTCCAATATTTTATGCTACAAAAATGGGTAACATTAGTTGATTTAGAGCTGGATATCAAGTAGAAACCACCCCCTCCTCTCTAGCTCCAGTAAATCTAAAACACAAAGAAATTACACATTTTAGCTTCATTCCCTTTTCTCCTTCATATCATTTCACTAATGCACAGCAATAAGTTATCTCCATTCAATGGATCACAAAGGACACAAATCAATAAATTGAACCACAATTAAGCTGATATGCAAGTCTATCAAATTCTTGGCATTGTTTTCTTACTAGGACTGGCTAATTTTCTTCCTATTGCTTTGGCTAATTGACATTGATCAATTTTTAGATGCTTCATTATAGGTTGGTCATAGAATAACAAGTGGATATTTGAACTTAGAATTTTTTTAAGCCAGGCTATCTCTCACTTGGTGATAAATAACCTCGCACATATTTGAACTTTAATATTGTAAAATATATCACAGAACAAGACAAGTTATTTTTTTTAAGTCAAGTTTAGATACTGTGAACATCATAAAAGAATTTACTATTGTATGAAGAATTAATGTTGAAAGTAACAAAAATGACAAAAATCTCGTTCTATATTTGAATAGAAACAAAGTATAACAACACAGGAATATATGGAGAAGTCTTGCTATTAATCACACAATTGTCTTCATCAGAGCTATTTCAACCTCCTCCGCTATTGCATTCTTGATTTCTTCCGTTGAAAAAAAGGCCAAACTAGGCTTTCTATGTAGATGCTTGCCTCATAATTACAGTCAATAACCTCTATAAGAGGGCTTCGATGGGTGATTGAGTGATCCTTTGGATTATAAATCATGAAACTTGAGCCAAAATGAAACAAAACTTCACCTTTATTTGACATGCAAAAGAATTGACAAAACTTATAACCCATCCTAGGATCACAAGGAATATCGATGGTAAACATCTTTATCCAAGATTCTTTAACCCCATACTCCTTCAAAACCCACACGTCAGCCTGAATTCTTCGATAATTACAGAACACTGAAAGATCACTTCCCAAAACTCCCAGGGTCCAACCAAAATCTCCTTCTCCATAGTAAGGTTGCTCCACTTCTCCCTGTGTCCGATCAGCCAAATCAACAGAAATGATATCCAACCAGACTGACGATAAACACTATTAGCCCAATGAAGCTTCCCGTTCACAAACACACCCGACTCAGTTCCTAGCACCCCACTATCAAAATCCTCTAAACTTGTCCAAGAATCACTATTCAGACTATACATTTTAACATTAATAAGAAATGAATAGCTGTAACTCTCATTATTAAACCCTGCCACTACCTTATAATCCCCATGAACCTCATCATATCCAAAACCATACATGAAATGGTGACCAAAACAAAATTCATCTCTACATTCAGGCAATTTCTTGAACTTCCTAATGGATGGATTCCAGATTAAAAAGTATTTTTTCGCAATGACAAGACATATTAGCCCATGGACAGAACCCACAATCTCAACAGATCTGTTGCGGAAGTCAAATATATAGAGAGTGATAGAATCACAACTGCTATATCTAAATGTAGCTAATAAATAGTAAATGAGACAACAACAAAAGGAACACCAAGAATTAACGAGGTTCGGCAAACTTTTGTTTTCTTTTGCCTAGTCCTCAGACACAACCAACCAATATTTATTTCACTCCAAAAGAGTACAAGTGAAATACTACAAGAGAGAAAGAAGAACAAATGTCTTTGGAGATGAGAAGACAAGTGAGAGGTGTGTTACAAATGAATTAGGAGCTACCTATTTATAGGAGTGAATTCTTCCTATTGATGTCATCCATGACATCACAATATGTCAAAAATGTCAAGATTTACCTTGTGAAACCAATTTATGGTTCACCTAAATTTCACCTACAAAAGATGCTATCTTGACTTTTTCTACCAATGAAGAATTATCCTCCTAACTACCATATCTTCTCATTAATTCATTTTTGAATCTTGTCAAATTTAACAAATCTCCACCTTGGCAAGATTCTCCATTTTCAACTTTCTCTCAACAACAATTTTGATTGTGTCTTCAACCATAATCTTCAATGTTCAACAATGTTGATCAAGTTCAAACAATGTTGAAACTTGACCGCAGTCACCACTTTTGTCAACATATCGGCAGGATTATCCGTAGTATGAATTTTCTGTATTATGACTCCACCATCTTCTATGATTTCTCGTATGAAATGATATCGGACGTCAATGTGCTTCGTCCTTGCATGATAAACTTGGTTCTTTGCTAATTGAATAGCACTCTGACTATCACAAAATATTGTGATTTCTTCTTGTCCAATACCAAGCTCTCTAAGCAATCCTTGAAGCCAAATTGCTTCCTTCGCAGCCTCTGTAATTGCCATGTACTCTGCCTCAGTGGTAGACAAAGCAACTGTTGACTGCAAAGTAGACTTCCAACTAACTGGTGCATTTGCAACAGTAAAAACATAACCAGTAGTTGATCTTCGTTTGTCCAAATCACCTGCATAATCTGAGTCACAATATCCAACAAGATATTGACTATCTTTCTGCTCGAAAACCAAACCAACATCTACAGTATTATGAATATACCGTAGAATCCATTTTACAGCCTGCCAATGATCCTTTCCAGGATTGTGCATGTACCTGCTTACAACTCCAACAACGTGTGAAATATCTGGCCTTGTGCAAACCATTGCATACATCAAGCTACCAATAGCATTCGCGTATGGTACTCTTGACATATATTCTCGTTCAACTTCATTCTTAGGTGACATAGCATCACTAAGCTTAAAATGAGGAGCAAGCGGAGTGCTACCGACTTCGTTTTTTCATTCATACCGAATCGGTTTAGTACTCTTTTCAAATATTCTTTCTGAGATAAATAAAGTTTCTTTGAATGTCTATCTCTTTTTATCTCCATGCCAAGAATCTTCTTTGCCTCACCCAAATCCTTCATCTCAAACTCCTTTCTCAGTTGAATCTTTAGCTTCTCAATTTCCTCTTGACTTTTAGAAGCTATCAACATATCATCAACATATAGGAGAAGATATATAAAGGAATTATCTTCAAGCTTGCGCAAATACACACAATGATCGTATTTGCTTCTTATGTACCTTTGCTGCAACATAAACTTGTCAAATCGTTTGTACCATTGTCTAGAAGATTGTTTCAATCCATACAACGATTTTTCAAGTTTGCACACCATATTTTCTTTTCCATCAACTTTGAATCCTTCTGGCTGAGTCATATAGATTTCCTCTTCCAAGTCTCCATGTAAAAAAGCAGTTTTTACATCCAACTGAACTAGTTCCAAATTCAACTGTGCTACCAAAGCCAACAAAACTCTAATGGAGGAGTGTTTCACAACTGGAGAAAATACCTCATTATAATCAATTCCCTCCTTTTGAGCATATCCTTTGGCCACCAATCTTGCTTTGTAGCGAACATCTTCTTGATTAGGAAATCCCTCTTTCTTTGCAAATATCCATTTGCACCCAATTGCTTTCTTGCCCTCTGGGAGATTGGCCAATCTCCATGTATGATTCTGATGAAGAGATTGCATTTCTTCATCCATGGCATTCCTCCACTTATCTTTTTGTGAACTTTGGACTGCGTCTTTATAAGTGGTAGGAATGTCATCGGCTGCAATTGAGTTAGCACAAGCCACCATATCTGTGAGTCGAGCAGGTTTTCTTATTGTCCTTTTTGGCTTGCTCGTTGCTATTGATTCAAGTTGTGGTTGAGGTTCTTGAGATGGAACCTCCTCTTCGACTGGCTCTCCTTCAAGAGGAAAATCTTCTGCTGTTTCCTCGTTTGATCCCTGTATTGGGAAAATTATCTTTCCTTCAAACTCCACCTGCTTTGAAGCACCATCAATTTGTTTGGCTTCTTCAAGTGTTACCTTATTTGTCAAGGCAGATTCATCAAAGGTAACATCCCTGCTGAAAATAACTTTTCTTGTCTCTGGACACCATAAACGGTATCCTTTGACTCCAGAAGTAATTCCCATAAATAAAGCTTTCTTTGCTCTTGGGTCCAATTTGACTCTCTTACATGATAATATGCAATTGAGCCAAATACATGTAAAGAACCATAATCTTCAGCAGGTTTTCCATACCATTTTTCAAATGGTGTCTTCCCACCAATAGCAGCAGATGGTAGACGATTAATGAGGTGGCACGCATATGTTATTGCCTCAGCCCAAAATTCTTTGCCCAAGCCAGCATTGGACAACATACACCAAACTTTCTCCAGCAAAGTTCGGTTCATGCATTCTGCCACTCCATTCTGTTGTGGTGTATTTCTGACGGTGAAATGTCTGACGATGCCATTTTCCTCACAAATTTTCTGAAAAAGATCATTTTTGTATTCTCCACCATTGTCTGTGCGAAGACACTTGATCTTTCTGCCACTTTGAGTTTCTATCATCGCCTTCCATTTGAGAAAAATTCCCAAAACTTCATCTTTTGTTTTCATCGTATACACCCACAATCTTCGAGAAAAGTCATCAACAAAGGTTACAAAATAGTGTTTCCCACCTAATGAAGGTGTTTTGGAAGCACCCCAAACATCCGAATGAACATAATCCAAAATACCTTTAGTATTATGGATAGCTGTTCCAAATTTAACCCTTGTTTGCTTTCCCTTGATACAATGCTCACAAAACTCCAAGTTGCAAGTTTTTACTCCTTTTAGCAATCCTTGATCTGATAAAGTTTTCAAGGATTTCCCTCCAGCATGTCCCAAGCGCATATGCCACAGCTTGGTCATTTCTGCCTCCTTCTCGTCATTGGATGTTGTTGCCGCTGTCCCAATAACTGTACTACCTTGATAGTGGTACATGTTATTATTTCTTCGAATTGCCTTCATTACCACCAGTGCACCAGAGCATATTCTCATCACGCCATTATCTGCAATGACTTTGAATCCCTTTGATTCTAGGGCTCCTACAGAAATGAGATTTTTCTTCAAATCTGGTACATATCGAACATCTGTTAATGTTCTACTTAATCCATCATGGTTCCTTAATCGGATTGAACCAACACCATATGCGGTAAGAGGATTATTGTTTGCAGTGTGAATAACTCCACATTCTCCTTCTTGTAAATCAATAAACCAGTCCCGATTGGGACACATATGATAACTACAAGCTGAGTCCATCAACCATACATCAGATGATTTGGATGGATCTGTTGTAACTAGTGAGTAATCGGAGTCATCACAATCAGCCACATTTGAATCCATGACAGCCTTCCCATTATTTGGTTTGGCTTTGCTATTCAACTTTGGGCAGTCTTTCTTCCAATGCCCTTTTTCTCGGCAAAAGGCACATTCATCTTTGCTGAGTCTCGATCTTGACTTGGATCTCCCTTTCTTCGTTCTCATATGATTTTGAGAACGACCTCTCGCAACCAGTGCTTCTGCTTCTCCGCCTTTTTGTTTTTCTCTCTTTCTTTGTTCATAACTGTATAAGGCAGAACAAACTTCTTTGAGAGATACTTCATCATTCCCATGCAGTAGAGTCGTTTCAAGATGCTCGAACTCATCGGGAAGTGAACTTAACAACATTAAGGCCATATCTCCATCCGTAAAAGTCACATCCATATTCCGCAAATCTGTCGCCAACTTATTAAAGCTGGTGATATGATCATTCATTGTGCTACCAGGAATATAAGTGAAGCGTAACAGTCTTCTTTTCATGTAAAGTTTATTTTGACTGTTTTTCTTCAAGAATTTCTCCTCCAATGAATTCCATAATTTATTTGCAGATGTTTCCTTCGTGTATGGATACTTTTGTTCTCTTGCAAGGTAAGATCGAATGGTACCGCAAGCAACACGGTTGATAATCTTCCAATCTTCTTCTCCTACACCGTCTGGTTTCTTTTCTTCAATGGCAATATCTAGCCCTTGTTGAAAAAGAACATCAAGGACCTCGCCTTGCCACATTCCGAAATGTCCTGACCCGTCAAAAATTTCAACTGCAAATTTCGCATTTGACACAATTCTTGTCATAAGCGAAGATGCCAATGATGACGTATTATTGACACTTGATGTGGACTCATCATTTTTCTTGTCTTCCATTTTACTACAAATACTATTTACTAGCTAACAATGCAAAGACCAAAGTAAATCTTTTTCTGATGTGGAAGTTCAGACTATGCTGCAACACAGAGCATACTCAGATAATACCTTGGCTCTGATACCAATTGTTGCGGAAGCCAAATATTAGAGAGTGATAGAATCACAACTGCTATATCTAAATGTAGCTAATAAATAGTAAATGAGACAACAACAAAAGGAACACCAAGAATTAACGAGGTTCGGCAAACTTTTGTTTTCTTTTGCCTAGTCCTCAGACACAACCAACCAATATTTATTTCACTCCAAAAGAGTACAAGTGAAATACTACAAGAGAGAAAGAAGAACAAATGCCTTTGGAGATGAGAAGACAAGTGAGAGGTGTGTTACAAATGAATTAGGAGCTACCTATTTATAGGAGTAAATTCTTCCTATTGATGTCATCCATGACATCACAATATGTCAAAAATGTCAAGATTTACCTTGTGAAACCAATTTATGGTTCACCTAAATTTCACCTACAAAAGATGCTATCTTGACTTTTCTACCAATGAAGAATTATCCTCCTAACTACCATATCTTCTCATTAATTCATTTTTTGAATCTTGTCAA
>CM040619.1:52188105-52408503 GCA_022817965.1 Solanum lycopersicoides | reverse complement strand
ACTTTTAATACAATATTTTTGAAATACAAAATAACACACTGTAATATCAATTTGTTTTATATTTTCAGAAAATAACTTTTACTAATATTTTTAATTTTAATAAACGTATATAATGTAACATGTTGTTGCAAGTATGGTGCCTACAAAATGTGTTATGAAACAAAAACATCAAAAACTATATTATTAACAGAAATTACTAAAAATAAATCAGAAAACTATAATAAATATCAACCACCATGTTTAATTAATATTGATAAGTTATTGTCCATCACAACAAATCACAATTTTTCACAGCAAAAAAATACTTCAATCAGTCAAAAAAAATGGGATTACGTTCTGTAAAAAAAAGTGGAGAGTGAGAAACGCAATAGAGAGAAAAAAAAAGAAAAAATCAGATTTTAATTTGATTACAACTAATTTGAGCGTTTTAAGGAAACTGAATAATTTTAATCTTTTTTGAATTTCTTAATAAGTGCTAATTTGTTAATTATCATTATTAATTGAAATTATTTTAAATCCCACAAATCGTGCTACTTACCAATTAATACATAAACATTTTTTTATTCTTTATTTTATTTAAAAAACAAATATTTTAATTATTTTAAATCAACCTTTTTTTTAATAATATGTTATCACTTGAGATATTAAATGGCATATATTGAAACTCAAAATCTAATGCTATAGCTTGAAAATATTAGTATAAAAAATGCTATATACAAAATTTACACTCTAATCAATCTGCGATTTGGTGACAACAAAAAAATTGTCACAAAATATGTAAGGTGTTAAATAGCGACGACCTAATTTGTAGTGAATAATTCAACTACTTTCTACGAAAAAATTCATAGCTAATTACGATATTTTTTTTGCTACATTTGTTTATAATTACAAGTGACAACTTACGAAAGGAATAATACAAGTGCTTCCTAAGAAATAGACAAAGTTCATTCGTTAATTGTCGAGGAAAAATAATAAAATCAACTAATTTAGACGATTTTGTAAAAATGAAAAACTTCAATACATCAATTTTCTTAAATTACGCAATTACAAAATGCATCATTTGAAAAGTATAATTCAGGTTATAAGTATTGTGAGTGGGGTACGGTTCTACCACTAGATCGCTTATATTTGTCGGTTTCGCACTTTTATTTTTTATTTGATACACTTTCATTGATAAAGACGATAAAAAAAAAAAAAACTCAAGTCTTTGTGCTTTTTTTGTGTGTGTATATCTATTGATTTGTGTTTGATAAACTACATACACTAAGTCGATCTATTTACTTTTTTCTATAAATATGTACATATATAATAGTAATTCCACATACGTATGTAGATCAACTACACAAAGATAACATCGACTTACAAACTTAGACTTCTCAAAGTTGCGAAATATTTTATGATTTCTATTAACTTTTTCATCAGTGTGAAAATTGAAGTAAAAAATAAAAGATATGAACCAACTTGGATTTCAAATATATTATGATGAAGTATTATAGTTATGGGTATCAATATTTTTTTTTTAAAAAACAGTTGATTTACTGATTAAATTGAACCGATTATTCAATTTTTTTAATAAAATAGAAAGTTTAATTTTATATAAATTTATAATTGTACTGAATAATTTTTAAATTTATAAAAATAAGTAAATAAAGGGAAGAATTATATTGCATGTACTTAAAGATATTTTTAAAGAAATATACAGTTTAATTAAAATATAATCTACATTTGAATTAATTGTGGATAGTAAATTTCACGCATTTGTGTATGAGTATAAAAAATCTTATAATATGTTATTTCTATAAATTATCTTATAATATCTTATAACACATTTGAATTAATTGTGGAAGGTAAGGACTCTTCACTTACAAATTCGAGGTTGTGAGTTCGATTCCTGAAGGAAGCATAATGTGCGAGATCTTGGTCAAGGGTTAAAAAAAATAGAGTTGCGAGATACATGGATAATATTGTATATATCATAGAAAAATTAAACATTTTTATAATGATAAATTTATTCCTAGTTAAGAGCAAAATCTTTGTATATAACTATAGTCATTAGTGACGAAATTAGATTTTCTTCAACTACGAAACACATATAATTTTAGAGACATTAATTTCGTCATTGATTGAAATAAACTAATTAGTGACGATATAATTTTGTCGGTAGTAATAACATTTTTAGGTACAAAGCATACTATTAAGTACAAAAAAATATTTTTTACGATAAATAAATTTTTCACAAATGTTTAAGCATTTAGGAACGATTTTTCTTTTTGTAGTTAAAATAATACTTTTAGTAACGAAGTACTAAATCGTCTTTGTATACTTTTAGAGACACACATTTAGTGACAACTGAGTGACGAATTAATTTTCGTCTCATAAAAGTTTTAGCGATAAAATTTGATTTATTAATGACGAGATAATTTGTCCCTGACAATCGAATTTGTTGTAGTGTACAAAAATAGTATAGACGTGTTTTCTAAAAAAGATTTATGTTTTACTTTATTCAAAAAAAATGTTAATGAAAAAAAGACAAATTGATAACGAAGTAAATAGACATAAAACGCTACTATCAATAACGATTTATATTTCGTTATCCTGAAGCACCTGACTTTCTCTTGAAGCTCAGGGTCATAGACTTTATCATCAATATCTTCAGCTTGGAGCAAGAACTGAACCACTGAGCTTTCCCTAAACTCAGCGAACCAGTTCTCATTCTCCTCCCTCTCTTCCTTACTTGGACTCTCTTCTTCTTCTTCTTTTCAAAACTTGAATCATTTGAAATGGTGTTGAAGACTTTGTCGAATCAGTTATTATTATTAAATTAGTTGAAATTGATTGATGTCATGAATTAAAAAATGGAATTCTTAGAAATTGAAGTTTAGGATTAAGGGGTTATAAGGTTTTAGATGGATATGGAGGAACAAATTATTTGAAAAAGGTGGAGCTAGGAGTGACTGGGAAGATGAGGACGACATGGGAGATAACAAATATAAAAATGTTATTGTGCGTAACATTTGAGCTGTAAAACGTGCTTCAGGATAACGAATTGTAAAATGTTATTTACAGTAACGCTTTATTTTTGTTTATTCCGTTATTTTTTTTTGTCTTTTTGTGATTGAATTTTTTTGAATAAAATAAAACGTTACTATGAAACACATTTATACTAGTTCTGTAAATAAATAATTAAAAATACTTATTTTGATGAATTAATTTAAATAATAGATTATTTTGGTGAAAAATTCTTCTATATTTGAAACGAAAATATAACAACACCGGATATAAATGTATAGAAAACTCTAACTAAATTATTAATGAAATGATTGTCTTCATCTAAACATTTCTAGCCTTTGTAGTTGTTAATTCCTTGAGATCAGGGGCGGAGTTACAGTGTGTCAAGGGTGTTCAATTGGACACTCTTCCTTAGAAAATTATACGATATATATAGGTACAATTCTATATTATAGAAGTATATATAATATTTTAGACACCTTGAGAACAAGAATGTAGTATGGCTCAATGGTACCTCTCATTTTTTTAAAGAACAATACTAACTTGCACCTTCACTCACTTAACTTTTTCATAGAGCAATGCTAACTTGCACCCTCACTCACTTAACTTTTTCATGAAAATTGTTATTTATTTATTAACCATTTTTATATATTTTTATTATAACTATATTTTTACATAGAGAAATCATAAAATATTGTTCTCTTTTATGCAATTAGTAACTGACCAAGAGATATAATTATTTCATAATGTTTTTTAAAGAAAATATAAGTATCAATAGCCAATTAAATATTTTTCCGGGGTGGTGTCTTTTTCACTTTCTTTTTACTTGACATTAAATTTTGTAGGTAAAACTTGCGGAAAAATATTACAACTTTACAAAAATCTAAAGGCAAAAATGTTCCACTTTTTTTACAAAAAATCCCATTTGCTCTTCCTTCTTTGTGTCTCGTTGTCATTATCATCGTCACTGGAGACTATTGAAGTATTAAAGCCCAAAAATTGTTTCTTTCTAGGATAAACTTTCTTTCCCCTTTCTCTTTTTTTTGTCGTTCGTTCGCTTTATATTAAATTAAATATGAATTCAGTAGAGCTAAGCATTATATATTTTGATTTTAAAATTTTTGGTACACTTACTTGTAAGAAAGAATAATTAATTACTCAATGTTTGGACACCCTTCGTGAAATTCCTGACTACGCCACTGCTTGGGATCCTTCGTAAAAAGGAGTCAAACTAAGCTTTCATTGAAAATGTTTCCGTATAGTTACTAATCTTTGAATATCTTATTGAGTTAAAAAATTAACTTCCGGAGGTCAATATCTTTATTATTTTCTTTTAAAAAATTATCAATCTCTAAGGTTGATTTTTTAAACTACACAATAATATGCACCATCTCGAGTTTGAACACCCCCCCTCCTTACTATGATAGGAAGCAGTGGCATAGTCCCTTCGTCGAAAAAAATTATTATATATACAAGTAACATCACACAAAATGATTAAATAACATATTTTAAACACCCTTAACACAACAAGCTTTTGTAGCCCAGTGATTTCACCTCCTTGATAGTGCTCGTGTGTACAAATCTCATTAGTCGGTTTAATATTTTTCATTTTCTTATTTATACTCGATAAATATATTTATTTTTGCAAACTATCAACCTCCGGAGGTCGGTTTTATCAAAAAAAAAAGTTAAATATTTCACATCTTTTTTGGTTTTTGACCTTTTTGGTAGTGTTTATTTCACATGCAAAAGAATAGATAAACTGATCACCCACAGGATCATTAGGAAGATAATATTGATGTAAATATCTTTGTTCAACACTCCTTAACACGATACTCCTTCGAAACACACACATCGGCATGCATTCTATTATAGTTACAAAACATACAAAGATCACTTCTCAAACATACTGGACTTGTTGCACAACATCACTATTCAGTCTATATTTTGAAATTAACAAGATGTGAATTGTCATAACTCAAACATACTGGACTTGTTGCACAACATCACTATTCAGACTATATTTTGAAATTAACAAGATGTGAATTGTCATAACTCAAACATACTGGACTTGTTGCACAACATCACTATTCAGACTATATTTTGAAATTAACAAGATGTGAATTGTCATAACTCAAATTTTGGAAACCTGACGCTTCTTTATAATCATCACAAAGCTCATCATATCAAAAATCACACATGAATTTGAAACCCATAGCTCTCTGCAGATGAGGAATTTCTCGAATTTCCTTATGGATTCCACATAAACAAATGTCTTTCTTCAATAGAATGACAAATCCACACAAACATGTCTACTTGTAAGTTGGAAGATATAGATGTCAAGTGAGATCAAATTATAGGGCACATTTATATATTATGCCCTTGTATTCACAGACATGATAGTTTTAAGATTGACTCTTGGAGAAGTAACGATGACTTCGCGTTGAGGTGTCATTCCATGAAATAGGTAAGTTTGTAAAAGAGAAGCTTCATTGGAATAATAATGCTAGTCTCATTTCATTTCAAGTAAGTTATCATAATTTATAGCAACAAAATGACAAGGAACCAACAAAATGACAAGGAACAATTAGTTAGCCAGCGCATGTAAAGTCTTGCTCAGTCTTGCTCTACGCACAACAAAATAGTGTTAGGACCTTAATGCAACTTTATATCTTTAGGACCCAAAAACAAGAAGCAGTAAAAACAGAGAAAAGTCATCCTTCCTTCATCATTGCAATCCTTACAGACAAGTAGTAGATTAGTTGTTCCTAGCATCAGCATTCACGTCTTGAAAGTTCAATAGTACATATCAATTAACAATTCTCACGCAAACATCACTTTCATTAGAACTGAATGTGTTATTTAAGCAAAGACGAGTTCCTTTGTCAAAGTTGCTTCCATTCAACTTCTAAGCAATGGACACAAAACAAACATAGCATTGTTAACTAATCTGGCGTCTAGATGAAAAATGATGCAACATCAAGCGGTTGCCATGCTGATCCTACATATTATGCTGCCAATAAAAGGGTAACCAGTTGAGTTAGAGCAACCAACTTAACCAATCAAGCTCCGGTAAATCTAACTCGTTAAGAATTTGAACACACATTGCAGGCCAATAAGTTGCTTGGTCTTCACTACATTTCTATCCTGCTTCCTCAATTAGTAATCCACAACGACGTAAATCAACAAATTTAATCACAGTATAACTTAATGCATGTCTATTGAATTCTTGACATTGTTTCTGACAAGGATTAGCTAATTTTTCCTCGTTACAGCTTGGCTACAATGACTTGGTTTGTTTTCAAAGTACCATGATAGATTGTTGATTGCACAACAAGTGTTGATTAAAAAGGCATTAAACTGAGGTTTGTATCTCTCAATTACTGATACATGAGCATCACACATATTTTCACTTAAATATGTGAAAGATGAACAGAATGTACAACACTTCTTTGTTTTAAAAAAGGAAGTCATATTATAGATACTCTAGCATAATAAAGAATTCACTATTAATTGTAGGAAGGAAAAAAATCTGTTAGGAAATACAGATGGAAAAAATTGTATTTCCATTTACTTTACAATAGCCAGTGTCCTCTTAAATAAAGCTCAGCCCCGCACCATTTTCTCCTACATTACCCTGTCTTTCGATACCCCACTGCACTATCATGACAACAATAGCTAAATTTGCATCCTAAAATACTTTACCCTTGAAATTTACCACACTTAACTCAACATCACTGCCAAAGTGAAAGACGATTCTGACCTTGATTGACCAATAAGTCGAAGAATGAGAAGATAGTCTAAAAAAAAAATTACGGCTAGGTATTAGCAGCACAAACAACTCCAAACTAATGCTGAAGAAAACAAGACATTTGTTATTAGCAACAAGGTAAAATAGCTACAGTGTACACTATGTCAAACCTTAAGGATGCTCCATAATTCTTGTGTTTCCATCTTTTCCCCTATTAAGTTATTACCTAAATAAGATTATTGGTAAGCCCCCTACATAAAACGATAACCCTAGCAAGTGCTCCACCTAGGTGTTATTGTCGCATTTCACCTACCATGGAATGCACTGTTAACTTCTCTGATGTCTAAGATGGACCATGGTGCAACTTAAGCAGTATACATGGTCTACTATAAATACCAAAAAGAATAAAAAAGCAAAGAATAAATTACAAGCATCACTCATTCTTGTCCAATATTTTATGCTACAAAAATGGGTAACATTAGTTGATTTAGAGCTGGATATCAAGTAGAAACCACCCCCTCCTCTCTAGCTCCAGTAAATCTAAAACACAAAGAAATTACACATTTTAGCTTCATTCCCTTTTCTCCTTCATATCATTTCACTAATGCACAGCAATAAGTTATCTCCATTTAATGGATCACAAAGGACACAAATCAACAAACTGAACCACAATTAAGCTGATATGCAAGTCTATCAAATTCTTGGCATTGTTTTCTTACAAGGACTGGCTAATTTTCTTCCTATTGCTTTGGCTAATTGACATTGATCAATTTTTAGATGCTTCATTATAGGTTGGTTATAGAATAACAAGTGGATATTTGAACTTAGAATTTTTTTAAGCCAGGCTATCTCTCACTTGGTGATAAATAACCTCGCACATATTTGAACTTTAATATTGTGATGCACATATTTGAACTTTAATATTGTAAAATATATCACAGAACATAGAGAAGTTATTTTTTTTTAAGTCAAGTTTAGATACTGTGAACATCATAAAAGAATTTACTATTGTATGAAGAATCAATGTTGAAAGTAACAAAAATGACAAAAATGAATATATGGAGAAGTCTTACTATTAATCACACAAATCACACAACCTCCTCCGCTGTTGCAATTCTTGATTTCTTCCGTTGAAAAAAAGGCCAAACTAGGCTTTCTATGTAGATGCTTGCCTCATAATTACAGCCAGTAACCTCTAGATGAGGGGCTTCGATGGGTGATTGAGTGATCCTTTGGATTATAAATCATGAAACTTGATTCAAAATGAAACAAAACTTCAATGACATGCAAAAGAATTGACAAAACTTATAACCCATCCTAGGATCACAAGGAATATCGATGGTAAACATCTTTATCCAAGATTCTTTAACCCCATACTCCTTCAAAACCCACACGTCAGCCTGAATTCTTCGATAATTACAGAACACTGAAAGATCACTTCCCAAAACTCCCAGGGTCCAACCAAAATCTCCTTCTCCATAGTAAGGTTGCTCCACTTCTCCCTGTGTCCGATCAGCCAAATCAACAGAAATGATATCCCAACCAGACTGACGATAAACACTATTAGCCCAATGAAGCTTCCCGTTCACAAACACACCCGACTCAGTTCCTAGCACCCCACTATCAAAATCCTCTAAACTTGTCCAAGAATCACTATTCAGACTATACATTTTAACATTAATAAGAAATGAATAGCTGTAACTCTCATTATTAAACCCTGCCACTACCTTATAATCCCCATGAACCTCATCATATCCAAAACCATACATGAAATGGTGACCAAAACAAAATTCATCTCTACATTCAGGCAATTTCTTGAACTTCCTAATGGATGGATTCCAGATTAAAAAGTATTTTTTCGCAATGACAAGACATATTAGCCCATGGACAGAACCCACAATCTCAACAGATCTACGGATTTCTTTTGTAGGATACTCCAAATCTAATGCCTCAGCAACAGAGTCATAAAGCAAAGAACTAGCAGAACAGTCCTTCAGATTATACTTAGGTAGAGAAAAACTCAGCATAAACCTATGGTGAGTGAAATCCTTGTTATTTGCAGATTCGCTGAGATGGGTGTTGATAAATTCAGGGTTTGAGATTAAACCAAGCCAAGATTTTGAAACTGACCTGAATTTCAAAAGGGATTTCACCGGAAGCCGTAACAGGATTTGAGTGACGAGCTCTTCCGGCAGAACAGGGATTCTGTTAAAGATTGAATCTTTAACTGAAGAGGAAGGCAATTGAGCAGAGTTACGGTTTTTTTTTCGCTTTGATGGTAGATTGGAAGCTTCATTTCTCTTAGATTCCATTAGGGTGTCAAGAACTCTGTCTTCTCGGGAGGTTTTTGATGCTTATAAGGTTTTAAGGGAACGCGGGAGGATTTTCCATTTTCCCTCCTTGTGTTGAAATTTTTTACGAAGTGACGTCGTTTTCGTATGCTTAAGGAATTACTTATGTAAGGGGTCGTTCGATTGGAACAGGTGATCCCTGGATAGCTTATCTCATCATATATACGGGATAACTTATTCCCTTAATATGATATGAATTGTGGTATAAGTTATCTCAAACACGATAACCAAACAAGATACAATAATTTTATTCCATGACTATTTTTATATTTATCAATATTTATTTTTATTCCTCACACTAAATGACCCATGGAATTGATACCTACGTAGGTATTATAACAGCCATCCATACAATTGGTTGCACTTGAGTTGAGGGTCATATGAAACAACTTTTCTATTTTTATGAGATGTAAAAAGATTTGTATAAATTTTATCCTACCCAAATTTTACTTGTAGGATTTCACTAGGTATGTTATTATTGTTATTGTTGTGTTGTTGTAACAAGTCATGCATAGGGTTGACTCTTCGACCCAAAATGATTATCTTTTTTACCCAAAATGATAATTATTATATCCTTTTTAATTTATGTAATATATAGTTTAATTTGACACTTAATTTAATAAAGAAATTATTATTCCCTTCGTTCCAAGCTTGTGTTTAAAATAAATATAATTATTTATGTGATTATAAATAATTTTATTCAAAGATAAAATAAATATTTTAAAATTAAATTATTATCTATCAATATATTTTTATAAATTGAAGTTAAAAGGGTAAAAAAACATACGTAAATTATCTCAATTCTTTTTAGAACATATTATGTTGTTTTAATAAAGTGGCCTCGGGGTCTTTGATTTAAAAAGAGTTTTCTATTCAAATTATCATCTACTTCCCCCGTTTCACAAAGAATGACCTAGTTTGACTTGACACGGAGTTTAAGAGTATAAATAAAACTTTTGAATCTTGTGGTCCTAAAGTTAGGTCAAATGTATAAAATTGCCCTTTGATCTTGTGGTCTTAAACATGCCACGTGGAAAGTTGTTACCTAAAAAAGAAAGAGGTCATTCTTTTTCAAACATACTAAAAAAGAAAGGAGGTCATACTTTTTTAAACGGAGAGAGTAATAATTAGCGAAACAGAACTCAACTAATTTCTCATAATATGTGTTAACTTTCTCTTTTGTTTAAGAGTTCTATCACACCACCGTACTCTATGTGGAAATATAATTTCATTGTAGAAAATTTAAATAAATTAATATTAGGTTAAAGTTAAACTATCATCATACAAATTAGGGAAAATTGCATAAGTACCCCCTAGATTATGATCGAAATTCTAGAGACACACTAAATTTAACTAGAGTCTTATTACCCCCTAAACTAATTTAAGATGGAATAAATACACCACAAACGCTGACATGCCATAAAGAGTGTGCACACTCTCTTGAAGGCAAGTGATGAGTGCACAAATCGGACACATGTCATTTTTAATTGGTAACTTTATAATTAGTCAGTACACATATTATTGATAATAAAACTTATATATATTTAATTATTTTTGTTTCTTTCTTTGTAAAATATTTATTTTAATTTCTTTTCACTTTAAATTTTTTTAAATTTATTTATCATCTTTTCACTTTAAATTATTTTTAATAAATTGTGTGTATTTAAAAAAACAATTTAAAAGGTTCCTTTAATTTTAATTTTTTAATTTTTTTATGTTTTATTTGATTTTCTTCACTTATTTTGATATCCGTTCAAAATTTACTTATTTTAAATACAAGACATTTGAAATAAAATCAAAACGAAAGACAAAGAAAATAAACTCAATAGAAAAATAAAAGAGAAAAAAAATGAGTGTAAGTAAAAAAATGTGTATTAACTTAATTTAAATACAAGATAAAAAAATCAAAATAATTTTTTAAAAAAACTATGAAATATTTTTTAAAAAATTAAGAAATATTTTTTAAAAATATTTTTTTAATTAAAAAAAATTATTTACACACATGGCGGGCGAGTGTGTACAAACATAACCAACTTAAGCGGTTGAAAGTATCACATCAGCATAAAAGGTGCTCATAAATACGAATAAAATGAGTTCAGAGGTAATAGGATCTTAGTTAAGTTTAAGTGTGTATCTCAGATTTAGGTCATATGATAGGGATACTTATGCATTATCCTTATAAATTAATCTATCCCAATGGGGATATATTCACAATCTTCTCTTCCATCTTCTTAGTCAAGGTTTCATCTCAGTTATGATAGTGATATCTCTGACTTAAAAAAGAAAGTTTAAGATTTAAAAATTCAATTAAAAATATTTTTAAAAAATTAATATGTCAATAAATAGAGATTATATGGATTAGGTGGAATAAAATTTTATAGATAAACGTTTAGATATGTTTGGCTAACTATTAAGTATAGTTCAAGTAAGAAATTCATGTTTTCACTACTTTAATTTAGATATGAAACTCAATAAAGGATAATTTAAATGTAAAGTAATAGCTTAAAGAACAAACACAAGGTGCTTTACTCTTTAATGGTACAAACCCTTCCATAGCAATAGTTGAACTTGAAGAGCTTAAGTTTCTGCAACCCAAATGGATTCCAAGGAAGATGGAGCCTCCCATATGCAACCCCCCCCCCATAATCATTCTCAATTTCCTTCAGTCTTGACGGCAATATATATGTTGTCAACATAACTTATTACTGAAATCCTGTCAAGGCTACTAGTGAAATCCGTCTTGAAATTTAAGTGTGTTTTGAATCTTGGCTGGCTTTGATCTCTAGGCCTGAATTTATCAACACCCATATCAGCTTATCCACTTTACAAGGATTACACCCACCATTTGCTTATGATGAATCATCGTGCAACTACAAATGGTCTTTATGAGTATACTCTTCAAGATTTTACGATTAGTTCTTTACTTTATGGGTCGGTAACTGAGGCATTTGAATTGGATTACTCCTACATGAAATTGCATAATCATTTTTTTATTGTAGTTTCTGTCAATGGGTTAATTTATCTTGCTATCAAGGAATATGACTTTGTTCTCTGGAATCTATCAATTAGGAAGTATAAAAAATTGCCCGATTCTAAACCTACATTAATGAGGAAAGATTGTTGGCTTTTATATGGTTTTGAATACGATGATACATGAGTTACATGATGATTATAAGGTAGAGGCTATTTCTTTTAAATATAGCAATTTGGATAGAGTTGAAATCAAAAGATATAGTTTACAGAGTGATTCTTAGAAATGTATTGATGAATGTCTGTGTAAGAAGCTACTAAATATGCCAGGTAAGTTTGTGATATGGGAAACTTTATTGGGTTACTCATTGCCCTGATATGTTTAGTATGTATAAAGACGGGAACATCATTTATATTGATTTGGCTTATGAGAAATGGGAGAGGTGGAGGTGCCCTCCTATGAAATAGGTCATTTTTCTTTGATTCTTGGAGTGTTTGGATGTGGTTTTTCTGTCTTTTGTGACAATATGGTGACTCATGTGGATGTTTGGGTTGTGAAGGTGTATGTGATTAAAGAATCTTGGACAAAGATAATAATAATCTAATATTCTAATGATCCTTTTGTGGATTATGATTATATGCTCTTTCCACCCTCTTTCATATCAAATAAAGGTGAAATTTTGGTTTGTTTTAGATCTAGCAAAGTCATGACATATTCTACTTCACTTCATCAAAAAGAGGTAGAACTTTGGTTTGTATTAGATCTAGTAAAGTCATGACATACTTGATAGAAAATGGTTTCGACAAGTGGTATTGTGCCAATGAAAAATGGTTTTATTGAGTATTGTGATTTGATGAACTTGATGCTTGTGATTGACATACTTGATACTTGATGCTTAGTGATTGCCATACTTGATACTCATGATTGATTAACTTAATACTTGTTGATTTTTGAACTATGATCATTAGATTACAATTGTTAAGCTAGCCTTGTGAGTTGTGTATTGTAAGTTGTTAGGTTGGACTGATTTCTATGCAGGTTGTAGTTGTGGTGGTTCGATTGGGATGAACTTCAGGAAGTATGAATGACTTGAGTTACTGAAGGAATATGATATCACCATCTTGTATCACCCGAGGAAGGCAATATAGTTGTTGATACTTAGAGTAGGAAGACTTCTACTATGGGTAGGCTTGTCGCGATTAGTGTTGACAAGAGACCCTTGGCTAGAGATGTTTAGAGGTTATCCAACAGTCTTGTTCAAATGTAGATTTCTGAGGCAAGTGGTGGTTTGATTGATTTTATAGAGGCTAGGTCTTCCTTAGTTGATTAGTTCGTGAGCGCTAGTTCGATGATGATAAGTTGTATCTCATTTGAGACAAGGTGTTGAGAGGGGAAGCTAAAGAGGTTGTCTTCGATTCTGACTGTGTCTTGAGGATTGGAGACAAAATTTGTATGCCCAACGCGGGTCAGTTGATTAGATTGATTCTAGAGAAGGTTCACTGTTCTCGATATTCTATCCATCCGAAAACAGCACAAATGTATCATGATCTGAGTCAACATTACTAGTAGTGTGAAATGAAAAAGGCTATTGCATATTTTGTGTCTAGATGCTTGACTTGCACACAGGTGAAGTGTGATCACCAAACATCCTAGAGGTGTATCACAAAGGATATATATTCCTACTTTGGAAAGGGAATAAATTACAATGGACTTTGTTGTTGGTTTGCCTAACACCGTGGGTGGTCACGACTTTATTTGGGTGGTCGTTGATAGACTGACCAAGTCCGCCAATTTCATCCCTAATTGGGGGGGGGGTATATGGGGGTATATGAAAGAGAATTTTATAGTCATATATTCTGACTTCATTGGGTGTCTATTTCTATTGTCTCTAATAGAAGAGCATTGTACACTTCTCACTTTTGGAGGGAGTTAACAACATGGTTTGGGTACTCAGTTATATATAAGTACAACTTTTCACTCTTAGATAAATGGTTAGTCAGGGCGGATGATTTAAGTGTTAGAGGATATGCTCTAAGCTTGTATGATTAATTTTGGTGCTCGATGGGATCAACATTTGCCCTTAGTAGAGTTTATCTACAATAATAGTTATCACTCTTGTATTCATGTGACCCCATTTGAGGCATTTCATGGCAAACGGTGTATATCATTGATTGTTTGGTTTGATTCGGTTAAGATGAACTCTTTAGATACCGACTTGTTCTGAGATTCTATGGAGCTCATTTGTATGATTTTTGATAGATTATTGACAGCCTAGAGTCGACAAAAGAGTTATGCAGACCATAGAGTTTGGGTCTTAGTGCTAATGGAAGGTGATCATGTTCGGCTTCGTGTGTCACCCATAAAGGGTGTGGTGAGGTTCGGAAAGAAGGGAAAACTTAGCCCTAAATTTGTTGGCCTTTTTGAGATTTTAAGTCGAGTGGGAGAGGTAGCCTCTATGTTGGCCTTACCATATAGCTTGTCAATTATGCATCTTGTGTTTTATGTCTCGATGCTTTAGAAGTACGCGTCAGAAGAGTATCATGTGCTTTCGTTTGATTCGGTAGTACCTGTCTTTTGAGGAGAAGCCTATTACCATCTTGGATAGGCAGGTTTGAAATCTTAGGCCCAAGGAAATTGCTTTGTTGAAAGTACAGTGGAAGCTCCGTTCAGTTGGTGAAGCAACTAGGGAGACAGAGTATGCCGTGTGTTCCAGGTATCCCCAACTTTTTGAGAATTTAGATACTTTTTTTATTTTATATTTGAAAATAAATGTGATTTTTAGTGGTGGATAATGTAATGACCCGTAAAGTCATTTTTCAAATTCTCATAAAATTATCATTTTATCCCTCCTGGTTTTGACCTCGACTGAAATCTGATTGGATTTTGAATTTGGTTTTGACTTTTGATTGAAAAATTATAAATTAGGGAATTTTTTCAGAAGTTTTAAAGGCTCAAGTTGATAAAACAAGTGGTTTTCAATGCCTAATGGAGTTTCGAGATACTTGATGCTTGTGATTGACATACTTGATATTCATGATTTATTAATTTGATACTTGTTGATTGTTGAACTGCGATGGTTGGACTATGATTGTTAAGCTTTCTGTGATGTGTATTGTAAACTATTAGGTTGTGTTGATTTCTCTGCAGGTTGTAGTTGAGGCAGTACGGTTGGGATGGAAAGAGTACTCTATTCTAGTTTAGTTTTACCTTGTTTAGTGGTATTGTGTTGTTTGGTACTCACTACTTACTTCTACATTTGTGTAGGTTTTAAGCGCGGACCCATGTGTTTTTTCTCCGAGGCTTTTAGAAGATTTTGAGAGGTAGCTGCTTGTCATCCCGGTAGGCCCTCTTGCTCCTTATTTTATGTTTTCTATTCGAGAAACAAAAACAATGAGACACGTGTTTATCTTTTAATTCGTTTTCATGTATTAGAGGATTGTACACGTGACAACCAAACTTTGGAGGAGTTCATCATTTTGGCTAAGTTTTCCGCACTTATGCTATTGTTAATTTATTTTCCGCATTTCTTTCATATTGTCGGATTTCAGGTTGACTTCTCTTGATGGGTTTAGATGAGTGTCATCATGTCCATTTTTTGAATTGTGACAAACTTTTCTTCATAACTCTAAAAACATTTAATGAATTGCAATTAATACCACAATATAATATGGTCTATACCCATTTACCCAAAATATATATTGTAATTTGAATGCACAATGCACAAGTACCCCCTCAACTTATGCCCGAAATTTCAGAGACACACTTATACTATATTAAGATCCTATTACCCCCCTTAACTTATTTTATATATAATTTTCTACCCTTTTCGGCCTACGTGGCACTATCTTGTGGGCCCAGCATGTGTTGACATTTTTTTAAACTAGTGTCACGTAGGCCAAAAAGGGGTAAAAAATTATTTATAAAATAAGTTTAGGAAGGTAATAGGATCTTAGTATAGTATAAGTGTGTCTCTGAGATTTCAGGCATAGGTTGAGGGGATACTTATGCATATTCTCCTCATTATTTATTAATATCTTTAATAATGAATAAATTTACATACACAATTGAAATTAGAAATACGACAATAAAGGGAATTTCACTTAGCAAGGGCTTATTCTTCTCTTTATTTCTCTCCATTTCCCCTCCCACTCTCTGCCCCATCTATTTCTCCTTTCTCTAACCCTTCTTTTCTTCTACTTCTTGGTTGGAGTCAAGCATCGTAAATTGCCCCTTTACTTCTTTCTCTATCTGTTTCCCCTTCTATCGCTTTGTGTATGTGTGTGTGTTTTGTGTATGAGAAGAAACATGTTTGGTAAAATCAAACCCTTTTTGACGATAAGTTTTGAATTAACCTAGTTTTTGATCCGCCGCTTGATGAGCTTCAATGATTTTGACACTGTCGGATCATTTTTCATCATCTGGACGACCCTCGATTACATCCAGGTTCTATTGTTCTTGTTTTGATACTTTATTTAGATATGTTGTCACTTTTGCTTAATTATTTTAGTATTCTTGATTTATTATTTAATGTTTTAGTAGGTATTCTAGATTAAATTTATTGAATTGATTGTACCTGGAGTGCAAGTTAACTGATAACCCGTAAATTGGAGCTGAGAAAGAAGATTGATGGACTAGTTATACTCAAGACTTTAAATATCTTCGGTCGGTAATTTAAGGAGACGTGTTGATTGATGATGATGTCATACACCGTAGTGGAGTGGGATAGATAAAATGAGTGTTCACCTCTAGTATACTATCCTATAAAAATATGTCTCTAAGGCTTAATCATAGGTTATATACTGTGGCGGTAAAACCAACACTATTGTATGAGCCAGATGAAGGTAGTGAAGATGAAAATATTCAAATGAATATGTAGGCATTTTATGAGAGATATGATTAAGAATAAAGTTATACTACACAAGGTGTGAGTAGCCTCCATGTTAGACACAATGAGAGAAGCGATATTGATATGGTTCAGACATGTGAATAGGTTGTGTGAGGATGTATTAGTGAGGATGTATGAGAGGTTGGTCGTACGTAATGAGTTAGGCAAGGTATATGTAGGTCCAAAAGAATTAGGGGGGGTTTCATTTTACACGACATGATACAACTTCATCCGACTAAGGACATGACCTTTTATAAGAAGGTATGATGGTCGAGGATTAGGATAGAAATCTAGTAGATAGGTGAATGTTGTCCTATTTCACGATTTAAATATTGAATAGTTTCTCTTCTCCACGATGCATTAATATTTGTTGCTACACTTATTTATACATTTTTATTTTGTTTTCTCCTTTTCTTTCTTACTTTGATGTCCCATTTACATATCTTTTGAGATAGGTAAAGGCTATGTACATTCAATCCTCTCTAAACTCCACTTGTGGAGTGTAGGGTTACACTGATTGTTATATCTACGACGTATGATTTCTTCAAAAAAAATAAAGAGATTAAGGATGAAGTAAAATTTCATTCAAATCACATACAACAATTAATCATAATTAAAGATTAAAAGAATCATATGAAGAGATGAGTTACCCAAATATTAGGATGACAATGAGGTAGTTATGAAGACAAGATAAGAAATAAAGAATGGAATTTTGAATCATCAAGAATGACCCATTTCTAAAACACTCAAAATGAAGATTAAGAATTCATTTTTTCCAGCAAACCCATGTGATAAACTACAATCAATCCTATTTTCTTAGGAAAAATAATAATTGATGAAGTAAAACACTATACAAATCACTTACAAAATTAATCATAATGAAAGGTACACAATTTATACGAATAGATGAATTACCCAAGTATAAGATGATCGGGGGTAGTATCAATACAAGACAGAATATGAGTAAGGCAATGTTGATGAATGTAATTCTAGGTCATTAATAATGGTCCATTTTCAAGGACTCAAAATAAAAATCATAACCCAAGAATTCATTTTTTGCCGCTAAACATACATAATAAACTACAAACAACCCTCATTTTTTCAGAATTTTTAAAAAAAAAGATGATTGAGGTGAAGTAAAACTTTATACTCAATCACAATTTATACCATTTATCCTCTTAAGAGAGATTCAAGGAGCTAAAATTATCACTTTATTCTGCCTTCCTACGTCTTCCTAGCCCTTGATCGTTTTGTTTCTTCTAGATAATCTCAAGTCCTTCGGGAGCAGCCCTGTCCTCCTAGCCCTTGAGAGCTCTATTACGACGTTGATCTTTTGGTTCCTTTGTTGTCCATGTTGAAATTGTACTATCATTTATTTTTGCCCCATCCTTCTTGTACTTAGCAAGCCGCCCACGACATTGTTTTGTTGGTTGCTCCAAATGCACCTCATGTCGAGGAACCTCCTCCTTTTACCTTTTGTTGTGGCTTTTTTTGCTTAATTGACGAATTTCCCCTTCAATCACTCTTTCTTTTACTCTTTGAAATCAAGTTCTCATTGTCATTAGGAAGCAAAACCGTCCTCCATCAATAATAATGACTTATCCCTAATCAGACATCTTCTGCAGATGATGCTTGAGCAGGGTCATATGAGTCCTTGGCAAACTGTCATACTCTTTCTTGATAAACTCATATATTGAGTATTCATTAGAATCCCCTTCTTCATCCAATTCGTACAACACCTTTTCAATCATCTATAACAAAAGAAAATAGGGGATTAGACTATAAACTCACAAGGCCTGACCACAGGGACCTTAAGTTACATTGTTAACGAACAAAATTCTGAAGAGTTAACCCTTTTCAAAAGGAAAACTATAACCCAAGAATTCATTCTCTTTTTCAACAATCAACACTAATTTTTTCAAAAGTTCAAAAAAAAAAAAAAAAAGAACAAGAAGATAAATGGGGTGAAAGAAAACTTGCTACAAATCAATTAATTATAATGAAAAATACAAAATTAAGATGAAAAAGCTTAATTACTCAAGTGTGTAAGGAGGATTGACATATGTAGTATGATTTATGAAGGACAAATAGAAAACAGTTAAGGTGTTTATGAAGATTTTGGTTCTCAGACAATGGCATATTTTTGTTCAATGTTGGAAATTTTCACAATTTCTTCTCTCAATTTCTCCATCTATCTCCTTAGTCTTCTTCTTCAGCTGCTGAAACTTAGGATTTCCATAAGTTTTTTGGTGTGTTGATAGATACATCACTGCTGTTATTCCCTATTTAAGTTTCTCAACAAACAACCTAAAAACTTCTCTAAATAGGGAATACCAGCAGTGATGTATCTGTAAAAAAAAAACACCAAAAAACTTGTGAAAACCCTAAGTTTCAGTAGCTGGTGAAAAAGATTGAGGAGATAGAAATAGAGAAATGAGAGAAGGAGTTGTTAAAATCTCCAACAGTGAACCCAATGTGTCATTATCTGAGATCCAAAACTCGACGCATCAACAACACCTTAACCGATTTTATCTGATCTTCGTACTATTGGATTCGTCTTCCTTACACTTGGGTAATTCATCTTTTCATCTAAATTTTGTATCTTTTTGTTAGAATTACATGATTTGTATCAAGTTTTGCTCAACCCCATTTATCTTTTTTTATTATAAAAAATTAGGGTTGATTGTTGGGGAAAAATGATTTATTTGGTTATAGTTTTCATTTTGAGAGGTTAGCTCTTCTGAACTTTGTTGAGTAATGATGTAATTTGCGATCCTTGTGCCCTAATCTTGTGAGTTTATAGTCTAATTTAATGTTTTGTTTTATCGGAGATGATTGAAAAGGCATGGCAGGAATTGGATAAAGAAGGAATTCCAATGAAGACGTAATATCCGAGTTTATTAGCAAAAGAGTATGACAATTTGCCAAGGGGTCATACAACCCTGCTGAAGCATCATGTGTAGAAGATGTGTGAAAAGGTGAAGTCCTTATGATTGATAGAGGACAGTTTTTTACTTCCTATTGACAGCGAAAACTTGAATCCAAAGAGAAAAGGATGAGTTAATATATAAACAAAAGAAGCAATAGCCAAATGAAAATGAGGAGGATCCTTGACATGAGGTGCATTTGGAGCGACCAAACAAACAGGGTCGTGGGAGGGCTGGTAAGTTCAAGGAGGACGGGGCCAAAATAGATTATAGTACAACTTCAGCGTTGAAAACAACGAAACCAAAAGATCAGCGTGAGAGGGCTCTCAAGGACCAGGAGGACGGGGCTGATCCAGATACTATACTTCTGAAGGACTTGCGGTTATCCACAAGAAGCAACACGATCAAGGACTAGCTAGGAAGGCACAGTAAAGTAAGGTCAAATGTTAGTGGATACATAGTAGTTGCTTGTACTATATATATAATATAGTAATTCGAACTAATAGTTTTGTTTATTTGAAAGAAGTTATAGTATTATTTACTGGTCGCTTGTAGTTTTCTTATCTGTAAGTTATATGCTATACAATAGAATCTGTGTACTCTCTACAGGCTTAGCCTGTTAGTGCCGTGTATATTTATAAAATGTTGAACCATTGTTGTGTACATTTCTTTAAAGATAGTCGATATCTCTCTCCACTTTTTGGGGATTGACGTATGTGTAGTTGATTGATTGATATATTTACTTGTTTAGAGTGATATTGATGCTTGAGTTCAATACTTGTGTATATGGAGTTGATTCGAAAGAGTTCTCAAGTAAGAAAAACGGCAAAAAAAGAAGAAAAATAGAAAGGAGAATCTGAATCATAGACCATACCACTGTGAACCTGCATAAAGTTTCTATTAATGTAGCGTTGTGTTCCTCATCAAAGTTAAATGATATTGCAAAGGGGAGATGTGTAAGTTTAGGGTTGTGGGTCACCCATGTGGACTGATTTGACCCGACCCAAGAGATTGTTTGATAAGACATTAAAATTTCTTATCTCTTATTTGAAAAAGAAAGGTGGGAACAATTATTAAACTGATAATCTCCCAACCCCTCTTATTAAAAGGAAATATTCTTTTTCAGTGAGGGGGTAAGAGAAACAACGTAAAAAAAAAAAATACAAAAAACAACAGAAAACAAATATCTGAAAGAAGGAAGAATGAGAACTTTTTATGTCATATGCATTTAGTTTGTGAATCAACTTTGACTCCTACTGATTCAAAACAAGACTTTGGAGCAATAAACATCCGCTGCAAAACTATAAGGTACACAATTCGTCGATTTCTTTCTATAAATCTAACAAATTGTATCAAAGCATGGTTTAATTGTTCCATGTTTGAGTAATAATTGAAATTCTTTGGTTGAATGAATCGATATATTTGAGATATGATAATTTATCAATCGGTTTTTTTTGTTACTCGACCTTCCATGCTGAGTAGAAAAATTCCATGATGAATAGGAAAAAGAGAGAATATTTACCGACCTCAATATTTTTTTTCTGCCTTGTGTTTCTGGAATTTTGTTGAAGTTTTTGTTTGTTGTTTCTCTGTTGTTTTATTAATGTAACGAGAGAGGATGAATAATATTTATAAAGAGTTATTTTATAGGTTGAAAAGGAAAAAGACTTTGAGTTGGATAAAGACTTGACAAGGTCAACTTTTGTTTGTTAGTTAATAAATAAATAAATAAATAATAGAAGAGAGTTTAAGGGACAATCCATATCCTTTTTTCTTAAGAATTAAAAAGGAAAAATAAATGTCCCACTCTTTTACTATCTTTTTGGAACGTGTGAATGTTTTTTTTCTCTTAATGTTTTTTGTCTTTTTCTGTACATTTAAGAAGAAAAAAAAAAGGATGGTCCACTATTTAATTTTTTTAAAAAAAGGAAAAAAAGAAAGGTGTTTCTTTTTTGTCTTTTTATGTTAAGAATTAAAAAGAAAAAAGGGAGAAAATGATCCAATTTTTTATGTACAAAAAAATAAAATACTTATACCATTTTCTTTGGTATCATAAAGAAATATTGTTTTCTTATATAAAATAGACAATGGTTTTGTAGTATTTTTTTATGTTAACAAGGTATTTATATTATTATTTACTTTAACATAAGAAAATTGGTCTTAATTTTTTTTAGTCCTTTAAATTCGCTAAATGGTTCCTTGTCTCCTACGAGAAATTTGTGACATACGTTGTCACATTAAATGTTATTAACCATATTTCTGTTTTTGTTTCCATTTCAGATATGGCTGAATGGGAACATGCTCAAATTACTCCAAGTGGGAGTTCTCAAAGTCGAACAAAGGGTCAAGGTAGGAGAGCAACTCGCCATAAGACATGTTTCCGAGGGCGTGAAGTCATACAGATTGGTGTCCCAAGGGAGACACAAAATCTGTCAAGGAATGAAAGGGCCATCCGAAGGTGAAAAGAGAGAAAATTTAAAGAGTTTGAGTCATTGAAAATGTCCGCTAATATGTCATCACATGATTTTATTCACCTTTTGAAATAAAATAGGCTGAACTGGCTGATTATAAGGAAATTTGAGATTGGAGAGCCTTAGCTTATTTAACAGACGTTCACCGTGAACCTTGGAGTAGTAGATTGACTGATGTTTATCATGACATATGGTACAGTCAACCATTTAGGTTTTACATTAGTTGTCTTGAAGACTTGTGGGATGATTTCAGTCTTTGAATTACTTGTAAACTTTAGGTGCTTATTTCTTTTTCCAAGATATGAATTATGTAGTTTGTTCTTTTCTCAAATTATGTTATTAAACTTGAAAAATCCTTCTTATCAAAATCTTCAATATATTAATTATGCACTTTAAGAAATTAGATTTGAATTTTGATTAAATATTTAGTTTGTAGATGATTGGATACATACATATCTTTTCGATTTTACATTAAATATGAAATATTTATGAGAATTAATTTGCTTGAATGTGTATGTCGCATGCAAAGATTAAATTATTGCCTAATTATATGTGATAACATACATGACATCAAAAAGTATCATTGCTGGCTTTAACAAAGGTGAAAAACTTAACGGTGATAATTACAACATATGGAGTCGTAAAATATGATATGTTCTGGAAGAGCAAAATGTTTTGGAAGGTATAAATCATGTTTTGAATGAACCAGAAGAGGGTAATACTGCATAACACAAAACGGATCTTGAAGCTTACAAAGCTTGAAAGAAGGCTAACTCCACTACACGTGGAATAATAGTTAGTTCTGTAGTTGATGACCTCATACATGAATGTGAAGAATTTCCTACTGCTCATGCTATGTGGGCACATCTGAGAGGAACGTATAGGGGTACGTCGTTACCCACCTCCGATAGTTGACTATCAAATTTGACACCTACAGTAAGCGTCATGAACAAAATATCAAACAACACCTTAGGGTGATGTCAAACATGATAGCTCAACTCAACAGTGTTGGCCATGTTCTTTCATATGAACAACAAGTTCAGGCATTAATTCGGTCTCTTCCCAATAATTGGAAAAATTTGAAGGTTAACTTGACCCATAATGATAACATCAAAAAAAAATCCGATGTTGCACGTCATGTTGAAATTGAAGATAAGCGCCTTAGTGCTGCCAAAGCTGCTTCGAATGCCTTTGTGGCAGAGTCAAGTGGTACAAAATCTTCAGTTTTCAAACGCAAGAAAAACTGGAAAAGAAACGGGAAAGACAAAGAGACTGGAGAAGGACCTTCTAAGAAAAAGAAGATATCAAATTCTAAGAAAGGAAAAAGTTTTTTCAAGAAAAGAGACAAGAGCAAAATAAAGTGCTACAATTGCCAAATGTTGGGGCATTTCGCTCATGAATGCACTGACACAAAAAAAGTAGCATTTCTAAATAATGCATCTCTAAGTACTACATATGTTTCTAGAACTTCTTTACTAAATGAATCTTATCTTATGTGGATTGTAGACTCAGGATCCACAGACCACGTGAGTCGAGATAAAGAGGAGTTTTTGGAGTTTCGTCAAGTTTCATGTAAATCAAGGTGGATCTACGTAAGAAATAATGCTAGGCTTGAAGTCAAAGGTAAAGAAACTGCAAAGTGGACTTGTGTGGTGGCCGTTCCTTGATGTTGCATGACGTCTTATATACTCCAAAAATTTGACAAAACTTAGTGTCTATGTCTGTTCTTTTATGCGTTGGTTTTAATTTATTTTTTAGTCGTAACGGTGTTGGAATAATTCTAGATAATGTCTTATATGGTTTTGGAATACATTTTGATCATTTTATCATTTTAGATTGTAATCTTTCAACTTATGACGATTATGTTTACCGTTGTGTAATGACATGTTATTCTAGTGACAGTGATATTGATGTTTTACATGGCGTGCTAGATTATGTCACATAGGTCAAGATAGAATGAATAGGTTGGCAAAATAAGGGAATATAGGTTCTTTTCCAAACTTGAAATGTCAACTTGTGAAAATTGTCTTACTTGATAGATTACGCATAAACCATTAGCTGGAAATGATTTGGAGTATGTGAAAACTGTCAAGTCATGGCTTTAAAAATCATTTGATATGAAAGATATGGGTGAAACTGATTATATATTGGGTGTTAAGATCCAAAGAGATCGTTCCAAGAAATTTTTGAGTTTATCTCAAGAAACTTTTATAAGGAAAATATTGGAACGTTTTCGAATGAATAGTTGCAAATCAATGGATACTCATGTATCAAGGGGTGAAAATTTAAGCCTTGAAATGTGTCCAAAGACTAAAAAAGAAAAGAAAGACATGTCTCGAGTTTCTTATTCTAGTGATGTCGGGAGCTTGATATATGCTATGATGTGTACTCGTCCAGACATTTGTTATGCCATAAGTCTAGTTAGCAGGTATCATTCTTATCCTGGAATAGATCATTGTAAAGCAGTAAAGAGAATATTCTGATACTAGAAGGGAACTACAAATCATACAGTGTGTTATAGTGGACCTGATTTATTCGTAAGAGGTTATACAGATGTCGATTGGGCTGGTGACCGGGATGGTAGAAAATCAACATCCGATTATGCTTTATTACTAAATGGTGGTTCTATTTAATGAAAAAGTAAGAAGCAAACTTGCACAACTCTTTCAACCATGGAATCTAAATTTGTGGCTTGTGCGTCTGCAGTACAAGAATGTGTTTGGTTAAAGAGATTCTTTGAGCAGTTGAGTATTGCAAAAAGTTGTAAGGGTCCCATGATTCTATATTCTGTTAGTCAAGCGGCTATCGCATACACAAAGGATCCTAAGTATCACAGAAAAACCAAACACATCGACATCAAGTATAACTTTGTGAGAGTCGTAGTGGCAAATGGAGAAATAAATTTGCAATGCATTCCTACACGTGAAATGATAGCTGATCCTTTTACGAAGGCCATCTCTAGAGACTTGTTTGAAAAACATGTTAAGGCTCTAGGTTTACGTAAACTATAATGATATATCAGTATTGTAAAATGAATTGATTGTTATAATATTCTCTTTTATATAAAACAATTGAATTTATGTTAAAATGTAGTATGCATGTGATATTTTGTGAGAAATAAAAGTGTGTCGAACAAGTCGCAAGATTGAATCTCTCACACAAGCAATCACCTCCTACGTCGAGGAACGTGAAGAGATGAGTTTCACCACCATATTATGACTTGTTTTATGAGCCAGAAAAATGTTTCTCTAAGAAAATGAGTTTAAAAATTACTGGAGAAGAGAAATTAGGGTTAAACATCTTGAGGTGTTTAGACCGAGTTCTGTACGATGTTGGATAATCCGGATGATGAGACACATACACCAGTATAAGGTGAAAAAATCATAGCATGTGTTTCATACCACGTGTGTCTAGCGATTAATGGGTCAATGAAAGAATATTCCATGCTTCTTCATTGTGTGAGACCTAGAAAAGTTGGAATGACTTTTCAATGAAATACCATTTGACCTTTTGCTGTTTCTTGAAGTTTCAATTGATGTTGCTACTTTAGCATGTTACTAATAGCCATGAATAATTTAGCAATGCAGTGCATGTCTAGGAAAATAATTGAATAGGAGTAGATAGATTCAAGTAGAAAGGAAAGACATTAAATGAATAATAAACTTATATACACAAGTCGGCTATTGCACTAACCTTATTGGCATTGAGTGTAATTGTGTGTATAGAGTAAAATATGAACTCAAGTTAATTTTCTTAAGAGGATGAGGGATCAGATAAGTAACTACTAAAGTAGTGAATGAAGTCTGGGATATTGTGAGTAATAGTATTCTCATATAAGTAGTGAATTCCTTCCAAATGTGATTGAATTCCTATGTGGGATTTGGAAAACCTTAAAGTTAGAACTCTTGATGCTCACAGGTCGCACGAACTATTTGTTGTATGAATTGTGTGTCTAGTTTATGTTGTATTAGTTTGGGTCTTGTCCACCATGTGCGAAGTGGGAGATGAAGTTTAGGATCGTGAGTCACCCATGTGGACCAACCCGACCCTACCCAACCGAAGAGATTGTTTGATAAGAGATAAGAATTTCTTATCTCTTATTTGAAAAAGAAAGGGGAACAATTATTAAACTGATAAGCTCCCAACCCCTCGTATTAAAAGGAAATATTCTTTTTCAGTGAAGGGGCAAGAGAAACAATGTAAAAAAAACAAATATAAAAAAAACAACAGAAAACACAAATCTGGAAGAAGGAAGAAGGAGAACTTTTTTCTGTGAGATACATTTAGTTTGTGAATCAATCTTTGATTCCTAGAGATTCAAAGCAAGACTTTGGAGCAATCGACTTCCGCTGCAAAGCTATAAGCTACACAATTCGTCGATTTCTTTCTATAAATCTAACAAGATGTCATATAAAAAAGTGTTTATATTGAACTACTTTCCAATGTACGGTAAGTGCACTGAATATCGAAGAACTTTTTCTTTTTCAATGTAATAATCATAGATATAATGCTTGAAAATGGTGTGTGGTCGAGAACGTTACATTTTTTTTTGTTTTTCTCACTTGGTATTCGATATCTGTTGTGGGTCCAATTAAATTCATATTTGAAGCAGGAAATCTCACATTAAAGATAAATTCCCCTTCTGGAGAGCAGAGTACTTGTGTGGATCCCTTTTTGAATTTTGCTGCTGCTGTAGGAGTTGTGAATTGTAATGGAAGTAAGAGGAAGGTGAAGCTCATGAACATGTCGTATAACTTTTTACAAGGAAAAAATGACATCCTAATGGAAGGTTGTAAACTCACCATCATTGATAAGTTCACAAGAATATGGTCATCAATTGAAAATTTTAGAAATGATTTCTTGTTAATGGTTTCCACAAAATGCTTGGTCAAAATAGGGGCGTATAATATGCATCATGTTTTTATTGATTTTGATTCATACGAAGACCGTAGAAATGTCTAAGGTAGGAACTTCCAATCTATATGTAATATGCCTCATTTACTGTTACAATTTTCTTATAGGTTAGAGAACTTCACTAAATACTTCAAGTTTCCGAATACTTGGACAGATCATCCCCCAGTTTCATGAAGCAGTCAAGAATGTTTGGAATGAAAAGTGCAATGGCAACCCCATGTGGATGATGTATCAAAATTTAAAAGAGACTACTGCTTGTCTTAGCTGATGATCTGCAGTGGTGGCTAGTTAGTTAAAAAAAAAACTAATTATTCGCCTTAGGCCCCCAATTTTAGGGCCCCCTACTTTTTAGTTAATTAGATTAAATTTAAAAAAAAATTAAACTCACATAATAAATGCAAATGGCTAAAAAAAATTAAAATTAAATGCAAACGGTTAAAAGACTGAAGTGATTGACTTTTCAACTTTTCAATAAAAAGTTGTGTATTTTTTTTAATGCACAAGTTATCTTTTCTTTTATCTTATTTTATTATTCTAATTTTGTTTTTATATATTTTATCCTCCTTTCTTCTATTTCTTCTCACTTTCTCTTTTCTAATATTATATCTCTCTTATTCAAAACTTAAGAACTTACTTGCTCTATTGATAGTTTATATTTTAAATTTGGGAGAAATATATATTGCAACAACTTGATTCATTTTTGGAAATCAAGTCTTCATAAGTTTTGAATCCGGTAATATCATTCTAATTTCTAATATTATTTTTATTTTATGTCTTATGTTTATTATATTTTTTATTTTACATTGTAAATAGTGTTTAAAATATTTCTTAGATTTTAGTATGTCAACTAGAAAATATGAATCCGGTCATTCAAAACTTTTTTTACAAAAGTCGATAATTTGATAAAATCTCAAAAAGGTGTTGTTGATAAATTTTTGGAAAACAATGTCAAAATTAAATTAAAAAATGTAGGGGAAATTCTGTTTAGAAAAACAAGTTACTAACTTTGTTGAAGTTGAGTTAGATAATGATATAAACCAAAAAGAAGAAGAAGGAGAGGAAATTAGTGAAAAGTCGGATGTAGATTCCCCAGAAAATCAAGAACTTACAAATGAATGAAATAATCATACTCCTAAAAATATCTATGATCCTAGTCAATGGAATATTATTGATACAAAGTTAAGATATTTATTAGTAGAAAAGGGATCAATTAAAATTAACGACACATGTTTTTCAAAGGATAAATTTTTACGGTACTTTTCTACTACATATTATATTCAAAAGTTGGCAAATAGAGAAAGACATGAAAGAAGATGGTTAATTTACTCCAAAGATTTGAATAAGGTACTTTATTTTGTTGTAAGTTATATAATACGACCTTTAATGCAATCAATAATAAGTTAGCTAACCCTATTAGTTACATAGTGAAATACTTGCTTTGAATTTGTGATAGAAGAATTTCCTGACAATATATACAAAAAATAAGGGATATCTAAAAATAGTTTAGGCCATTAAGTTATGATAATAAGTTCATATTTATTTTTCAAAAAATATTTTATTACATTCAAAAACACGTAGAAAATAAGACAAAATTCTACAAATAAATTGTAATCCTTCATATTATCTATGAATTATGAAACATAGAGCACTCATCAATCCATTTGTAATTGAATTAGAAATTATAGAACTATAACAAATATTCAGATAAATTATTTAAATCAATTAGATTATAACTTTTTTTATAACTCATATTCCATAAGGTTCGTACTTGCACAAGCTTGCCATCCTCTGATCTCGTTAACACACAATTAATTGTCAAATTTAACATGAAATAGAAATTATAACTCAAAAGATAAACTTAAAAACCAAATCCGAACATATAAAGAGAACAACTAATATCAGGTATTTCAATACCTATTTTCAAAATGTAGCAAAAAATTAATGAACAAGCCAAGATGAAAAATAACTTAGCAATCCTTCAAACCTGTTAGTTGCTTCTAATTAAAGCTCAAATAAACATTGCATAGAAAAAAATAAGTAGAATGACCGGAAAATAACCTTAATATAGCTTTGATGGAAGAGACTTACTCTTCTACAACAAAATAAAAGATCAAATAACAACGATATCAAAGCTAAGCCTTTTTGGGCAATAGCCATTGAACTTATTTAGTACAACAACAAAGGGAAAGATCAAATAACAACCATAATAAAGCAACTAGTCCATTTTTTCATGCAAGAACTATATCTATATGTTGTAAAGGGTTTTCAACTTCACCTACACCACCATGTTTGACAAATTCAGCGGGGGTCAGAAAACTAGCATCATAACTACAAACTATCTTCAGATCTTCTCTCCTCACAGACGAGTACCATTTGGTCCGTCATAAACAACACAAGGCATGCTGTGTAAGAAGTTCCTTAGCTTCTCTCCAACTTCTATAGCACTTTCCCCTGACAACACCCGTGATTTCTCATTAGTAATTTTGAGAAACTTAAAAACGCTAATTAATCGTTACCATTTTTCTGCACTTGCTCTTATTTTTTTATTAAGTAAATAAAAAGTGTTTCAATGAAAGAATAAAAAGGAAGAAATATTTTATACATTGAATAGGTAGTTGTTGGGTTTCAAGATCAGTCAAACTTGAAGCAACACTTCTTTGTAATCCACCTGAAGACAACAAAGAAGAATTTTCATTAGTTAATGACGATGAACGGTTCAATATCTTAAATTTTCTAGAGCTAAACTCTCATATCACACTGTTCAATTAACACCCTAAATTCAGATCCACATTCCTCATGTTTTCTCCATTTTCTTCAATTTTCTCCATGTTATAAAAATCTAAAAAATGAGAGAGTTATTGAATTTCAAACTAAAAAATTATCAAATGGACATAGAAGACTCCATGAAAGTTTCAGAGTGGAGAAACCATTAGGCCATTTAGGAGATTATAAAGGAGAAAATTCCAGGCTGTGAAGGTAGAAAACATGTGAAGGGATATTCTATTTCTGTGGGTTAAATGAAATGAGAAAATACCATGACCCACGTGGTTTAGGACTTAGGAAATTGCTCCCAAAAGGCAACTGATCAAAATTGACACGTGTTACGTAATTGTAAATTCATTTTTATAACCTTTTTTACCACTTTAAAAAGAGGAAAAGGTTAATTAAATGTATTTTTCTACTTTATTTTATTGGAAAAATTTATGAAATGTTATATTATCGGATTATTTTTACTTTCGGCATCACTAACCTAAATAAGGTAAATAACATAAATCTCACTATTAAGAATTTAATTATGTGCTTTTTCGTGAGTTTTTTTTTTTAAAGTATCGATCTTGCGTGTAAAACTTTGATCCCAATATACATGCATTTCGGATATATGGGGTTCACAATTAGTTGTAATTTATTCTAGATATACTATATCCAAGTGTATTCGCAAAGCTGATATGACTCTCTTGCCTACCTCTTTCGCTATTTGTATTTCAAAATATATCTGAGAGAAAAAATACATGTATCTAGGTGTACTTAATTTGAAGTCTGATATTACATTAATTTATGAGACAATGAGTAATTATTTCAAACTATAAGAAGAAGAATTACTTACTAAGGTATGAATGTTTGTGCAATTATGTAGTTTTTTCAAGTTAATACTTCCTCTAGTACAGTTAATTAAGTGAATTGTTGAAATACGATACATTTTAAAGAAAAATAGTTTAGCACATAACTAATTAAAATGCGTGCTACTTTCCACTATTGTTATTTAGACTATTTTCAAACTACTCTCCTATAAATGTAAAGTAGTTAAGAGCCTCATTAAATGAAGGATAAATATGAAAAATGTCTCAACAATTCTCCTAAACTTCGAACAATTCACTTAATAAAGACTAGAAAAAATAATAAATATATCTTGTTTAACAAATTCTTATAAATTGGCCACAATGATTTTGTGTTAATGGCATAGGAGTTAACGAGTTTAAGGGTTTCAGAATTAGGATTGCTTGCTAAATTTGAAAAACAATGTGTTAAAGTTATTTTTTTTATATCTTAGGATTTGGGATTAACTAATTTAATATTCTTACTTAATTTTTTAAGTTACGTATTTAAATCCAACTTGCTTGTTATTTGATTTAGAGATTAGGAGTCGGAGGAAGATGATGAACATATCTAACGTACCAAGGATTAAGTGGAATGACTTGACTACTCTGAGAGCTTAGGAGATGGAGGAGAAATATAGGACAATGGGGATTGAGGATAGTAATAAGGATGCTAATAATAGTGAAAACTAGTTGCATTTGAGAAATACCTAAATAAGTGTAAGAATCTCGTTGGATAATGTTTATAGACACAAAAGGGATTGATTTGTAGAGTAAAGCAGTGGAAGGGAAATTAGTGGAAGCCGAGAAGGATCTTTAGTTGTTGGTGAGCAGTGAATAAGCGAAAAAAAGGTCAAATAAAAAAATACATGTAAGATGGCGCAAAAGAAAGTGAAGTAAGCAGTTATAATGACGCTAAAATGTAACTTTTAAACACATGTATGGAGAGTTTTTTTTTTGTTAAAAAGGGTGTTTATTTAACGAAAAAGGGTCAAAAATACCCCTAAACTATCTGAAATAGCTCAAATATACCCTTAAAATATATGTTAGCTCAAAACTATCCTTCCCGTCAAATTATTGGGTCAAAAGTGCCCTTCTAATTAACGGAAATTGTTAAATGCCATGTGGATGCCACATGACTGCCACATATGGCACGCCAATAGACTTCCACTGCCACATATACCAAAAGGAAAAGGGTTAAAAGTATCCTTAAACTATCCGAAATAGCTCATATTTATCCTTAAACTATATTTCGACTCAAAACTACCCTTCCCGTCAAACTATTGGGTCAAAAGTGACCTTCTTATTAGCGGATGTTGTTAAATGCCACATGGATGCCACATTGCACGCCAATAGGGTTCCACTGCCACATTGACTAAATCTCTAAATCTTAATTACTCATGTTCCCCTTATTTCATTATTTTCCAGAAACGATTTCACCTCTTCTCCTTCATTTCGCGGCTAGGGTTTCACAGTTTTCTTCGTCGCTAGGTTTCAAAGTAGATATTCTTGGTTGTAGGTTAGTAAAACTTTTTTCTTATTTAATTGTGTTTACAACCACGAAAATCAACTTTGAAACTTAGCTCCGAAGAAAGTTAAGAAACATTGGCCACGAAATGACGGGAAAGTTGTGAAATTCTAGCTATCATACTTAGAAATCGTAAACATAATAAAATAAGAAAAACTATTTACTAACCTACAAGCATGAATATCCACTTTGAAACTCAGCCCCGAAGAAAGCTACGAAGCCTTAGCTGATAGGGGAAAGTTGTGAAATTCTAACTATTATGCTTTGAAATCATAAACATTATAAAATAAGAAAAAATATTTACTAACTTACAAGCATTAATATCCACTTTGAAACCCAGCTACGAAGAAAAGTATGAAACCCTAGCCGCGAAATGAGGGAGAACGGGTGAATATATCATTTCTAGAAATAATGAAATGAGGGGGGGGGGGAGTAATTTAGGATTTAGTCTATGTGGAAGTGAAACCTTATTGTTATGCAATGTGGCATCCATATGAAATTTAACATCTTCTATTAATAAGAAGGGTATTTTTGACCCAATAGTTTGACGGAAAGGGTAGTTTTGAGCCAAAATATAGTTTAAGGGTAAATATGAGCTATTTCGCATAGTTTAAGGATATTTTTTAGCCTTTTTATTTAGTCTACGTGGCAGTGGAATCCTATTGGCATGCAATGTGGCATCCAAATGGCATCCACATGGCATTTAACAACTTCCGTTAATAAGAAGGGTACTTTTGACCCAATAGTATGATGGGAAGGTATTTGAGCCGAAATAAAGTTTAAGGGTATATATGAGCTATTTCTAATAGTTTAGGGGTATTTTTGAGCCTTTTCCGTTTATTTAATTATATATATAATATGCATTCATACAAGGCCGGTGTCTTGAAGCATTACAATCAAACGGAATACTGGCTAAATTACCAACAAAATTATAACTATCTAATATTAGTAGGGCAAGTTGTTCCTATCAAAAGTGTCTCCCTAATTATCAGCATCGATGGTATTCGAGACAAACAATGGCGGTGATGTCCATTTCATAAAATATATGTACGCCGTTAGTTATACTGCTTTTTTAACTAGCATATCGGTCAATTGATTATGCTCTATGTGCCTATGGCTGATGATTTGTGGGTTCCCAAAATTCTGGAGTAACTCCCTGCATTTAAAAATTGTGTTAGTGATTTAGTCATGACCTTTATAGATAATGTCTATGATATCTGATGAGCCTGTATCAATTTGGATAGGTGAGATACATTTATGGCTGCCATTCTAAGCCCTAGTAATAAGGTTAGTTGTTCTAAGTGTAGTGCATTAATAACATTAAATTTTGCTGAGAATCCTTCTATCCAAGAGCCCCTACAATCTTGTATTACTCCTCCTGCCCTCCCCCGCCCCTTTGAAGAGTAATTGTAAGAGACGTCAGATTTTAGCTCAAAGCCAAATTCTGGGGGTAGCCACTTCTGTTTAGGCTTTAAATTGTTGTTATTATTTTTTCTTTTTTTCCTAGATAGTAGAATTTTACAACTTTATCTAAAGATTTTGTAGCTGTTAGGACGTCCTCTTTTTTTCCTATGGTAGTTGTGGTTTCTATTCAACCATATGCACTATATATAAAAAGGATTAACAACATATTTCAATTCGATGTTGTTGTGAATGTTGAAGTTCTTGATATTCTTAATGGTATTAAGCCAATCTATTCATCTACCATAAAAAATAGGTTGTAGAAATTGTAGCATACCTAATGTATTCTAGAGTTGATTAACTTTATTGCATTTAATGAAGATATATGTATCTGTCTCCATTTTCCCTCAAATAGTACATGTTGGGCTAATGTTGATCCCAATCGAGTGTAGATGGTGGCAAGTCGGTAGTCTCCTGTAATACCTTATCCAGAGGAAGAACTTAATTTTATTAAGATACTCATGTTTTTAGAACTAGAATGTTGTTTTTACCCTTTATATTATGGTACACTAATGATGTACTTAATATTCCATTCGTTGTTTTAGCCTAAGCAGGTTTGTCTACCGGGTTCGAGATGTTAGAAGTGATTATTTGTTTGATTTCTTGACGCACTCTTAGAGGAAGAGGATAATGTATTATTTTCAGTACCACAACCCATCTACGATAATGCTAATGACTAATGATTCCTTAAGGGAAAGGGGGGCACTAAAAAGGTTCCTTAGAGTTTGGAGAATTTGAAACCCATGGATCTGTCCAGAATTTGATTGATTTGCGTCCCCTATATCTAGTGAAAGCATTCTTTGCACTCCTCCCAGCCTTTTATTATGTTTCTTAATATTAGGCTTATTCATTTCCTATGTATAGAATCATCTCTAAGTCCCTTGGATTTGATGTAAACAAAAAAAATAGTATTTGCCTATAGAGTCTTAGGGTTCTTAAAGAGTCTCCACGCTAGTCGGCTAGCATAACTTTATTCTTGATGTTGTGCCTCTGAACACCTATACCACCTTCTTATTTGCTCTTAGCAACTAAATCACAGCTGATGAGGTGTTGTTATCACCTGTATTAAGGTTAGTCAAAAAATACAAAAACAGAAATAAGATGAAATAGATAGAAAACTTTTTAATCCGAGTCCACAGAAAACACTATATTTCCTTACGAAATTTAATCCCCTCACTGTACCCGAAGTTGTTGAAGATAAAATGAATTAACCTATTAAAGAAGTAGCGGTACCTCAAACTTCAATAATTTCAGCGAACTTAAGAATAGTAACAAGATCACACACAGACTCGGTGATCGATCGATAATTTTGTTTGTGAGAGAAAATGTATGCAGAGAGGAAAAGTTATCAGTGTTTGAAAAACAAAAAAGACTTCCTTTTTATAGCCATTTTTAGCAAGAAACGTGTGTGTTCATACAAATTTGTTCAGACCCATTTTTTCCAAAAAGTTGTGTCTTTGGGGAAAAATAACGACTTTTCGGAAGGAACATGTCTCTTCAGATCGTTATTACCGTTGCACGTGAATTTCAAATAAAGTTCGTTGCACCAAAATAAATTATGTTATTTAACAAACATTTTGAATTAATTTATAAGAGAAAATAATTGATTAACAAGATTTATTCGGTTAACAAAATTGATTAAATAAATTTATCAATCAAGCACGTCATTTGCCAAATCCAAATCCAAATCCAAATCCAAATCCAAATCCGAATCCGACTCTGAGGCCGAGGCCGAGCGAGCGACGACGACGGCGCAAGGGGACACCTTCTTCTTAACCCTTTAAGAAGTAAAGGAAGTGCCTAATATTCAACAATTTCCTTTCTTCTACCAATATGGGAGAAATAACTTTAAATTTGCACTTTGCAAATGACTTTTCATTTTCCCTACAAAATTGGTTCCCTCATTTTTTCATTTTTCTCTTCTCTTTTCCCATTCACATTTTGATAAAACCCATCAATCCCCCACATGAATGGGGAATGACTATTGTTAAAACATATGCATGGAAAACTTGTGTGTCTTGTAAGTAATGGTTAATCGCATTTGGATAAGTAGGTTTCCCTTTAAACTTTCCGTAGTGAACATATATCGGATATACTCGGTCAATCGGTAGATTTGATATCTTTCAACCGTAGATCTTTGGTGTATACCTAGACAACATAAGTCACACAACCAAACTTTGAACTGTTATTAATTCTCATTGTTTTGTTCGTTTCAGCAATGAACACATCTTGGTTAGTAAGTGCTTAGAGAATTGGCCTTACTGGATTCTCCTTGAAGTGGCTTACACTTCACACTCACATATGAGGTTTCTAAATGTGTTATCCCGTAGATACACTATTTGATATACCCTGTATCAAACTTAGAAACCATTAAAAAGTCCTTATGACTTTATCCTGGTTACTGAACATGTCTCATCATGAGAATGAACCATAAAATAATTTTTCACAATGTTGAATCATCATCAATGACTTTGTTTTATCTCCTTGAACCTAGATCTTGGGATCTCCAGTCTTTTAGGTAGAGTTACCGCCACAATGACTTGTTCTAGTCCATAGTCTCATTCATGTCGATGATTTCTCAACTTTTTCTCTAGTTAGACCTTTTGTAAGTGGATCTGACACATTATTCTTTGACTTTACATAGTCAATTGTGATCGTCTTATGTGACGAGACTTGTCGTTATACATAACGCTTCCATCCATTCCTATTGCAGCTTGACTATCAAAGTGTTTGCATATAGGGGCCATTGGTTTGAGCCAGAACGGAATATGTTCTAAGAAATTTCGGAGCCATTCAGCTTCTTCACGTGCCTTGTCTAAGGCGATGAACAGACTCCATTGATCTATACATGTTTTTTGGATCATTTCCAAGATATTGTTTCCTCCACCAATAATGAAAACATATCCACTTGTGGATTTTGTTTTAGTGAACACAGTAATCTAATTTGCTTAACTATATCCTTCAAGAACTGTTGGATATTTGTTGTAATGCAAAGCATAATTTTGAGTGTCATTTATATATCCCAAAACTCTCTTCATTGCCAACTAATGATTTTGATTGGTATTACTTGAGTATCGACTCAGTTTACTGATAGCGCAAGATATGTCTGGTCGTATACAATTCATGACATACATCAAACTTTCCAACACTCTGGCATAGTCCAATTGAGACTGACTTTCACCTTTATTCTTTGCAAGATGAAGGTTCACATCAATTGGGGTCTTTGCCTTTTGAAATTCAAATACTTGAACTTCTCAAGTACCTTTTGAATATAATGAGTTTGAGACAATGCTAGACCGTTAGGGGTTTTGAGAATCTTAATTCCAATATCACATCAACAACTCCTAGATATTTCATATCAAACTTACTAGCGATCATACACTTAGTAGCTTTTACAATGGCAATGTCCTAGTTCATTATCAACATGTAATCCACATATAGGCATACAATGACTTCCTGATTCAGAGTATCTTTAAGGTAAACACATTTTTGACATTCATTGATCTTAAATTCATTTGACAACATGGTTTGATTTATTGCATGTCATTGTTTTGGTGCTTGTTTTAGTCCATAAACTGACTTAATAAGTTTGCACACTTTCTTTTCTTACCAGGAACTACAAAACCCTCAGGTTGTTCCATGTAAATTTCTTCTTCTAGCTCTATATTTAAGAAGGCGATTTTCACATCCATTTGATGGATTTCAAGACCGTATACTGCTGCTAGGGCAATTAACATCTGAATTAATGTAATCCTAGTCACTGGAGAGTATGTGTCAAAATAATTGTAACACCCCGTAGCCAAAACATACCAAAAATTAGTTTTTCAGAAAAATATGCAGGTGCAACCGACGTGACCATCGACGGACCATAGCCTGACCCACGGTCCGTCCTGCACAACTGTCGATGGGATCAGAGACTCCCAAGAACTCAGCCGGGGAAAATTGGCTAAGTCTTGATCGACGGAAGGACCTACGATCCGTAGTCCATGACCGTCGATCGAGACCCCCTTCAGCCACTCTCTGACAAGGACCACGGGTGACCAGCACGGTCCGTAAGTGGACCCAAGGTCTGTAGGTCAGACCGTAGGTGGGAACTAGCAGCCTGTTAGGGGGAAATATAGTAGGGTCAAATTCAAATGATCATAACTCTTTGCACAAAATGAATTAGGTATCCCATGATATATCACCAGATAGCTAATTGAATTATCTTTCCATAGCCACCGACCTTGCTAAAGTCATAGCTTTGAGTAAAAAGTTATACCCATTTTACTAAAGGCCTGTCGAACAGACCCAAACGACGGACCGTCTGTCCAGGCCGTTGTTTGGTCCGACAGCAACTTACCCAGGGGTCTTTTGGTCTTTTACCACTTTGTTTAAACCTTAAGATACGTCGTTTTGACACTAAATCATCATATTTTAGTCAATTTAAGCCTAGAAACATAACTAAACTTACCTAAGTCAAAATCATTAATCAAAAGTTAGAAAATTAGAAGCAAGAAAGGAGAAAAAGCTCAAGAACCATAGTTCAAGAACACAACAAGTTTCCAGCAGTTCCAGCCATGAAATCTAAGTATTTTTCCGTGAATTTCATTACCAGGTATGTGGGATTTCACTAGTGGGTTGATTTCACCCATTGGGTCCCTAGTTTTCAATCAGTTCTTGATTCTCTTATCATGATTAAACCTAGGGTTCCTAGAATTACAGCAGAACTTCATGATTTAGTTAAAGTATACATTCCAAATCAGATTATCATGTTATTACTCAGATTATCGCATGAATTTCAGAACCCTAGCTTTGTATTTCTTTAGTTCTTGAATTACACATGCTAGGTAAGATATTTCAGTTACTTCAGATATACATGCCTCAGTTATTAATGCATCATTATCAGATTAAATTTTGCATTTTTAGTTTGCATGTTCAGTTTTGAGCTATCCAATATTTTACAGAAATTCAGACATAATCAGTTAACTACATAAATCAATGGGAGTAGCATAATATCGAGTTAGGGTTCAGCGTACCCAATTAGTCCCAGAACTACTAGACAAGTAGGTTGTAAGTCCCTTCTGTGGGCATCCGTTTTGTGATCACGCCAGCATGCCTTTATACCTTTGGCAGGGTATATTAGGTTCTCTCGATGGGGCGTATACATCGGACTCCACATTTAGATCATGTGGTTTTATTATTGGTTATTAGTAGCTCCCACAGTTCAGTCAGACTCTCTTGCATTGACCATTTATCAGTATGCTTTGAGTAAACATTATGCCCGTTTTACTAAAGGCCTGTCGAACAGACCCAAACGACGGACTGTCTGTCTAGGCCATCGTTTGGTCCGACAGCAACTTACCCAGGGGACTTTTGGTCTTTTTCCACTTTGTTTAAACCTTAAGATACGTCGTTTTGACACTAAATCATCATATTTTAGTCAATTTAAGCCTAGAAACATAATTAAAACTTACCTAAGTCAAAATCATTAATCAAAAGTTAGAAAATTAGAAGCAAGAAAGGAGAAAAAGCTCAAGAACCATAGTTCAAGAACACAACAAGTTTCCAGCAGTTCCAGCCATGAAATCTAAGTATATTTCCGTGAATTTCATCACCAGGTATGTGGGATTTCACTAGTAGGTTGCTTTCACCCATTGGGTCCCTAGTTTTCAATCAGTTCTTGATTCTCTTCTCATGATTAAACCTAGGGTTCCTAGAATTACAGCAGAACTTCGTGATTTAGTTAAAGTATACATTCCAAATCAGATTATCATGTTATTACTCAGATTATCGCATGAATTTCAGAACCCTAGCTTTGTATTTCTTTAGTTCTTGAATTATACATGCTAGGTAAAATATTTCAGTTACTTCAGATATACATGCCTCAGTTATTAATGCATCATTATCAGATTAAATGTTGCATTTTTAGTTTGCATGTTCAGTTTTGAGCTATCCAATATTTTACAGAAATTCAGACATAATCAGTTAACTACATAAATCAATGGGAGTAGCATAATATCGAGTTAGGGTTCAGCGTACCCAATTAGTCCCAGAACTACTAGACAAGTAGGTTGTAAGTCCCCTCTGTGGGCATCAATTTAGTGATCACGCCAGCATGCCTTTATACCTTTGGCAGAGTATATTAGGTTCTCTCGATGGGGCGTATACATCGGACTCAACATTTAGATCATGTGGTTTGATTATTGGTTATTAGTAGCTCCCACAGTTCAGTCAGACTCTCTTGCATTGACCATTTATCTGTATGCTTTGAGTAAAAAGTTATGCCCGTTTAACTAAAAGCCTGTCGAACAGACCCAAACGACGGACTGTCTGTCCAAGCCATCGTTTGGTCCGACAGCAACTTACCCAGGGGTCTTTTGGTCTTTTCCCACTTTGTTTAAACCTTAAGATACGTCGTTTTGACATTAAATCATCAGATTTTAGTCAATTTAAGCCTAGAAACATAACTAAAACTTACCTAAGTCAAAATCATTAATCAAAAGTTAGAAAATTAGAAGCAAGAAAGGAGAAAAAGCTTTAGAACCCTAATTCAAGAACACAACAAGTTTCCAGCAGTTCCAAACCATGAAATCTAAGTATTTTTCCGTGAATTTCATCACCAGATATGTGGGATTTTCACTAGTGGGTTGATTTCACCCATTGGGTCCCTAGTTTTCAATCAGTTCTTGATTCTCTTCTCATGATTAAACCTAGGGTTCCTAGAATTACAGAAGAACTTCGTGATTTAGTTAAAGTATACATTCCAAATCAGATTATCATGTTATTACTCAGATTATCGCATGAATTTCAAAACCCTAGCTTTGTATTTCTTTAGTTCTTGAATTACACATGCTAGGTAAGATATTTCAGTTACTTCAGATATACATGCCTCAGTTATTAATGCATCATTATCAGATTAAATGTTGCATTTTTAGTTTGCATGTTCAGTTTTGAGCTATCCAATATTTTACAGAAATTCAGACATAATCAGTTAACTACATAAATCAATGGGAGTAGCATAATATCGAGTTAGGGTTCATCGTACCCAATTAGTCCCAGAACTACTAGACAAGTAGGTTGTAAGTCCCCTCTGTGAGCATCAGTTTAGTGATCACGCCAGCATGCCTTTATACCTTTGGCAGGGTATATTACGTTCTCTCGATGGGGCGTATACATCGGACTCCATATTTAGATCATGTGGTTTGATTATTGGTTATTAGTAGCTCCCACAGTTCAGTCAGATTCTCTTGCATTAACCATTTATCAGTATATTCAGTATTCATTTTCGGCATGTTATAAATTGGTCATTGTATTCAGTTATCTCAGAATTCAGTATATCATGTTCAGATTATTATACTTGTTTTTGTGCTTGTTCAGTTATGTTTTATTTCAGCTTTACTCTATCCTACATGCTCAGTACCTTTCAAGTACTGACGCATACGTGCGCTACATATTCTCGTGATGTAGGTTTAGGTTCTCATCATCCAGATCACACATAGATCGATTTCTGATCTCCAGTTCAGCAGATTCAGTGGTGAGTCTTCATTCTCCGAGGACAACAGTCATGAGTTTAATTTCAGTCTTCAGTCATTTAGTTTCAGTTTTTGGTAGATTTAGCTAGGGCTTGTCCCAGTATTTCTAGTCCAGTTTAGAGGCTATTTTCAGACATAGTTAGTTTCAACTTAGTAATGAGTTAATATTTTCTTTGTATTAAACTCATCATTTTTCATATATGTTAGATTTAACATATGGGTATTCCCCATCTTTTAATTTGAAGTATGATTTAGCTTCCGCAACAGTTTATATTCTTTAGTATGCTCATGATCATGCCAGCAGGGTTAGCTTGGGTTCACTTGTGGTCTAGGTTCCGTGTCTGCGTCTCGGGGGTAGCTCTGGGCGTGACAAAACTTGGTATCAGAGCCAGGTTCAAGATTCCTAAGATGTCTGGAAAGCCGCACTAAGTAGAGTCCTTTTCATGGGTGTGAAGTGCACCACATCTAATGAGAGGGAGGCTATGAAGTGTTTTATGAAAACTTCACTTTGTTGTTACTCTTATCGTGCGTAAGGTATGATCTAATTACATTCTAACTTAACGTTCTACATTTAAGATCATGCCTCCTCGTAGAGCTAACGCTAGGAATGTGAAAGCTAGGATTGCAAACACAACTCCTCCAGTCCCAGATCAAGAAGTCTCCAATGCTGAGTTCAGGAATGTCATACAGATGTTGGCTTAGAGTATGACCCACCAGAACAATTGGGTTCATGCTCCTCTGAATGAAAATGGTGGATCAGCAGCAGCAAGGGTCCGTGACTTTGTTAGGATGAATCCGCGTGAGTTCTTAGGATCGTAGACTAATGAGGATCCTCAGAATTTCTTGGACGAAATCAAGAAGATCTTTGAGGTGATGCGAGTTACTGGGAATGATCGGGTTGAGTTGGCGTCATACCAGCTGAAAGACGTGGATCATATCTGGTACACTCAGTGGAAGGAGAATAGGGGTACAAATGTATATCTTATTACTTAGGAGTGCTTTAGTGAGACTTTTCTCGACAGGTTTTTCCCAATAGAGTTGAGAGAAGAAAAGGCTCAAGAATTCATGAACTTGAGGCAGGGAAACATGACAATCCAAGAGTATGGGCTGAAGTTTAACCAACTCTCCAGGTATACTCCTCACATGGTTGCTGACTCCAAGGATCAGATGAATAAGTTCTTGTATGGAGTGTGGATTTGGTGAAAACAGAGTGCAGAAATGCTATGTTACTGGGAGATATGAACATCTCTAGGCTTATGACTCATGCTCAGGAGGTTGAGGGTGATAAGCTTAGAGAATAGGCCAAAGAGAAAAAGAAGGCTAGGACTGGGAACTATGACTATTCTCAGCAGAAATTGGGTGGTGGAAATCGCTCGCAGAGTCAGCAAAAGTTCTCATCGCCAGCCCCCTCATCAGCTAGTGTTCCATCCTCCAAGAACAGGTTTGCAGAAGGTTAGAGAACCAGGCTCTAAGTCTCACGGAAGTGTTTCAGGCACCAAGACTTACCCCGCTTTCCCTAAGTATGGTAAGAACCATTCGGGCGAGTGTCTTGCATGAAAAGAAGGATGTTTTGGGTGCGGTCAGTCTGGTCACAGGTTGAGGGATTATCCTTCGAGACAGGGTCGAGGAGGTGGAAATGGTAGAGCTCAGTCTACAACTTCATCAGCACCAAAAAATCGCTCGACTGAGCAGAGTAAATCATCTAGTACAGGTGGCGGTCAGCGCCAGAACAAGTTGTATGCTCTTCAGGCTCTCCAGGATCAGGAAGGTTCTCCTGATGTAGTCACTGGTACGTTACGAGTGTTTGACCTTGATGTTTATGCATTGTTAGATCCAGGGGCTACTCTTTCTTTTGTAACTCCTTACATAACAGTCCAATTTAGTGTCAGTCTAGAAACTCTCTCAGAATCTTTCTCAGTCTCTACTCTAGTCGGTGACCCAGTTATAGCTAGACGGGTATATAGAAATTGCCCTGTCACAGTCTCTCAGAAAGTCACCTCAGCAGATCTTGTAGAGTTAGAAATGGTAGACTTTGATGTCATTCTAAGCATGGATTGGTTACATTCATGTTATGCCTCAGTCTACTGTAGAACTAGGATTGTTCGTTTTCAGTTTCTAGACGAACCAATCTTAGAATGAAAGGGTAGTAGCTTAGCGCCTATAGGTCGATTTATTTCTTACCTTAAGGCTAGAAAGATGATCTCTAAGGATTATATCTATCATCTAGTTCGGGTTAAGGATTCTAGCTGTGAAACCCCAACTCTTGAGTTAGTTCCAGTAGTCAGTGAATTTCCAGAAGTGTTTTCAGAAGATCTTCCCGGAGTTCCTCCCGAAAGGGAAATCGACTTTGGTATTGATATCCTTCCAGATACCCAGCTTATTTCTATTCCTCCTTACAGAATGGCTCCAGAAAATCTTAAGGAATTGAAAAAGCAGTTGAAAGACCTTCTAGATAAGGGTTTCATCAGACCTAGCATTTCACCATGGGGTGCACCAATGTTGTTCGTAAAGAAGAAAGATGGTTTCCTCAGAATGTGTATTGACTATAGACAGTTGAACAAGGTCACAATCAAGAATAATTATCCCATCCCTAGGATTGATGACTTGTTTGACCAACTTTAGGTGCTAGTCTTTTCTCAAAGATAGACCTCAGATTGGGTTATCATCAGCTCAGAGTCAGAGATAGCGACATTTTGAAAACAGCCTTCAGAACTCGGTATGGTCATTATGAATTTGTAGTTATGTTGTTTGGACTAACCAATGCTCCTGCAGATTTCATGGATTGGATGAACAGAGTGTTCAAACAGTACTTGGACTTGTTCGTTATCGTCTTCATTGATGATATCCTCATTTACTCTAGGAATGAGGAAGAACATGCAAGTCATTTGAGAGTTTTCTGCAGACTCTCAAAGATCGCTAGTTATTCGCTAAGTTTAGCAAATGTGAGTTTTGGTTGCAATCTGTTGCTTTTCTTGGTCACATTGTATCTAGCAAAGGGATCCGAGTGGATACACAGAAGATAGAAGCAGTGAAACAATGGCCCAAACCTACCTCTGCTACAAATATCAGAAGTTTCTTAGGTCTAGCGGGTTATTACAGAAGGTTCGTGGAAGGATTTTCATCCATAGCCTCACCATTGACTAGGTTGACGCAGAAGATGGTCAAGTTTCAATGGTCAGATGATTATGAGAAAAGATTTGCAGAGTTGAAAACTAGATTGACTACAGCTCTTGTTTTGACTCTACCAGAGAGGTCAGATGGTTATGTGATCTATTGCGACGCATCCATAGTTGGCCTTGGTAGTGTATTGATGCAGCGAGATAAGGTTATAGTTTATGCTTCTAGACAGCTTAAGATGCATGAGAAGAACTATCCAACTCATGACCTCGAGCTTGCAGCAGTGGTGTTTGCACTCAAGATCTGGAGACACTACTTGTATGGTGTTCATGTATATGTGTTCACTGACCATAAGAGCCTTCAGTATGTGTTCACACAAAAAGAGTTGAATCTTCTCCAGAGGAGATGACTTGAGTTCCTTAAGGATTATGATATGAGTGTGCATTATCATCCTGGTAAGGCGGTGTAGTAGTAGACGCTCTTAGTAGACTATCTATGGGTAGTGTAGCCCATGTTGAGGAAGAAAGAAAGGAGTTAGTGAAGGATGTTCACAGGCTTGCTCGCTTGGGAGTTCGCCTTATGAGCATATCAGACAATGGTGTAACAGTTTAGAATGGGGCAGAATCTTCTTTGGTAGTGGAGGTTAAGGAAAAGCAAGACAATGATCCAATCTTTCTTGAACTAAAGGTGTAGTCCACAATCAGAGAGTGGAGGTTTTCTCCCAAGGGGGAGATGGTGTACTTCGCTACCAGGGTAGATTCTGTGTTCCTGATGTGAGCGAGTTGAGACAACATATTCTTGCAGAAGCCCAAAACTCCAGATATTCTATTCATTCAGGGGCTAATAAGATGTATCGCGATCTGCGGGAAGTCTATTGGTGGAATGGCATGAAGAGGAATATAGCAGATTTTGTGAGTAAGTGCCCCAATTGTCAGCAAGTAAAGGTAGAACATCAGAATCCAGGGGGTATGACTCAAGAGATCGACATTCCTACTTGGAAGTGGGAAGTTATAAATATAGATTTCATCACAGGGTTACCTCGTACTCGCAGACAGCATGACTCTATTTGGGTGATAGTCGATAGGATGACCAAGTCTTCTCGCTTTTTGGCGGTCAAGACTACAAATTCGGCAGAGGACTATGCAAAGCTTTACATTAATGAGATTGTGAGGTTGCATGGGGTTTCTTTGTCTATCATCTCAGATAGAGGTCCTCAATTTACCTCTCATTTTTGGAAGTCGTTTCAGAAGGGTCTTGGTACTCAAGTTAACCTTAGCACAACATTTCATCCGCAGACGGATGGACAGGCAGAACGCACCATTCAGACCCTAGAGGATATGTTGAGAGCTTGTGTGATCGATTTCAAAAGTAGTTGGGAAGATCACCTTCCTCTGATTGAGTTTGCCTACAACAATAGCTACCATTCCAGCATTCAGATGGCCCCTTATGAGGCTTTGTATGGGCGTAAATGTAGATCTCATGTTAGTTGGTCTGAAGTAGGTGAAGTAGATTTGATAGGGCCAAATTCAGTCCTTCATGCTAAGGAGAAAGTGCAACTCATTAGAGGTAGACTTAAGACAGCCCAGAGTCGTCAGAAATCTTATGTAGATGAAAGGAGAAGGGAACTAGAGTTCCAAGTTGATGATTGGGCTTTTCTGAAAGTGTCACCTATGAAAGGGTGATGAGATTTGGCAAGAAAGGGAAGCTCAGTCATAGATATGTAGGCCCTTACAAGATCTTGAAAAGGGTTGGCCACACTTAGCAGCAGTATATCCGGTCTTCCACATCTCACTCTTGAAAAAGTGTGTGGGTGACCCAACCTCTATAGTGCCATTAGAGAGTGTGACAGTGAAATATAGTCTTTCTTATGAGGATGTACCAGTTTAGATTCTTGACCGTCAGGTTAAAGGTTGAAAAATAAAGAAGTCGCTTCAGTCAAGGTTTTGTGGAGGAGTCAGTCCAGGCCGTCTATCCAGGCCGTCGTTTGGTCCGACAGCAACTTACCCAGGGGTCTTTTGGTCTTTTACCACTTCTTTTAAAACTTAATATACATCGTTTTGACCCTAAATCATCAGATTTTAGTCAATTTAAGCCTAGAAACATAACTAAAACTTACCTAAGTCAAAATCAGTAATCAAAAGTTAGAAATTAGAAGCAAGAAAGGAGAAAAAGCTCAAGAACCCTAGTTCAAGAGCGCAACAAGTTTCCAGTTGTTCCAGCCACGAAATCTAAGTATTTTTCCGTGAATTTCATCACCAGGTATGTGGGATTTCACTAGTGGGTTGCTTTCACCCATTGGGTCCCTAGTTTTCAATTAGTTCTTGATTCTCTTACCATGATTAAACCTAGGGTTCCTAGAATTACAGCAGAACTTTATGATTTAGTTAAAGTATACGTTCCAAATCAGATTATCATGTTATTACTCAGATTATCGCATGAATTTCAGAACCCTAGCTTTGTATTTCTTTAGTTCTTGAATTACACATGCTAGGTAAGATATTTCAGTTACTTCAGATATACATGCCTCAGTTATTAATGCATCATTATCAGATTAAATGTTGCATTTTTAGTTTGCATGTTCAGTTTTGAGCTATCCAATATTTTACAGAAATTCAAACATAATCAGTTAACTATATAAATCAATGGGAGTAGCATAATACCGAGTTAGGGTTACCTAATTAGTCCCAGAACTACTAGTCAAGTAGGTTGTAAGTCACCTCTGTGGGCATCAGTATAGTGATCATTCTAGCATGCCTTTATACCTTTGGTAGGGTATATTGGGTTTTCTCGATGGGGCGTATACATCGGACTCCACATTTAGATCATGTGGTTTTATTACCGGTTATTAGTAGCTCCCACAGTTCAGTCAGACTCTCTTGCATTGACCATTTATCAGTATATTCAGTATTTAGTTTCAGGATGTTATAAATTGGTCATTGCATTCAGTTATCTCAGAATTCAGTATATCATGTTCAGATTATTATACTTGCTTTGGTGATTGTTCAGTTATGTTTTATTTCAGCTTTACTCTATCCTACATGCTCAGTACCTTTCAGGTACTGATGCATACGTGCGCTACATCTTCTCGTGATGTAGGTTCAGGTTCTCAGCATCCAGATCACGCATAGATCGATTTACGATCTCCAGTTCAGCAGATTCAGTGGTGAGTCCTCATTTTTCGAGGACAACAGTCATGAGTTTAATTTCAGTCTTCAGTCATTTAGTTTCAGTTTTTGCTAGATTTAGCTGGGGCTTGTCCCAGTATTTCTAGTCCAGTTTAGAGGCTATTGTCAGACATAGTTAGTTTCAGCTTAGTAGTGAGTTAATATTTTCTTTGTATTAAACTCATCATTTTTCATATATGTCAGATTTAGCATATGGATATTCCCCATATTTTAATTTGAAGTATGATTTAGCTTCCGCAACAGTTTATATTCTTTAATATGCTCATGATCATGCCAGCAGGGTTAGCTTGGGATCACTTGTGTCCTAGGTTCTGTGTTCGCGTCTCGGGGGTAGCTCGGGGCGTGACAATAATCAAGACCTTCTTTTTGTCTAAAGTCTTTGACAACAAGTCTTGCTTTATATTTGTCAATAGTTCCATCATCTTTCATCTTCCTTTTAAAGATCCATTTTGAACCCAAGGGTTTGTTCCCTGGAGGAAGATCAACCAACTCACATATATGATTTCTTAGGATTGATTCAAACTCACAATTGACAGCCTCCTTCCAAGAGGTTGAATCGCTAGACAACATTGCTTTCTTGAATATTTGAGGCTCACTTTCAAGAAGGAATGTTACAAAATCAGATCCAAATGAAGTAGTTGCCCTTCGACGTTTACTGCGTCTTGGAATCTCTTCATTGGTTTAATTCTCATTTGGTTCTTCTTGGGGTTTTAAGATCCCACTAGATGACTCAAGTCTAGTTTTATACGGGTACATATGTTCAAAAAATTCACCATTATCTGATTTCATTACCATATTATCATGAATATTCGGATGTTCAGACTTATAAACCAAAAATTGACATGTTTTACTGTTTGTGGCATATCCAATGAATACACAATCCATAGTCTTAGGCTCTATTTTTACCCTCTTAGGTATAGGAACCTGAACTTTTGCTAGACACCCCCACACTTTGAAATATTTCAAGTTGAGTTTTCTACCTTTCCATTTATCATATGGAATAACATGTGTCTTCGTGTGAGGCACTCTATTAAGTATTCGATTTGTTGTAAGGATAGCTTTCCCCCAAGTGTTGTGGTAAACCTGAACTTATAAGTAAGCATTTATCATTTCTTTTAAAGTTCAGTTTTTCCTTTCCAAAATCCCATTAGATTGAGGAGTGTAAAAAGTAGTAATTTGATGGATTATTCCATTTTCAAACATATTTCTGCAAATGGAGATTCATATTCTCCGCCTCTATCACATCTGATCATTTTGATCTTTCTATCCAACTGATTTTCAACTTCAGTTTTATATTGCCTAAGTGCATCTATTGTTTCATCACCATTAGGCAAATAAACATAACAATATCTAGTGCAATCGTCAATAAAAGTTATGAAATACTTTTTCCCACCGCGTGATGGTGCTGACTTCATGTCACAAATATCAGTGTGAATCAATTCTAAGGGATTTGAATTCCTTTCAACAGATTTATAAGGATACTTAGCATACTTAGATTCAACGCAAATTTGACATTTTGATTTATTGCACTCAATTTTTGGCCAAACATTGAAGCTAATCAGTTTTCACAAGGTTTTGTTATTAAAGTATCCCAAACATTCATGCCATAAGCATTTAGACTCAAGCAAATATGAAAAAGCAGAATCTTTATTCATATCAACTACAATTACGTTGAGTTTGAAAAGTCCATCACTGAGGTAACCTTTTACTACATACATTTCAGTCTTACTCACTACTACTTTATCAGAAACAAATACACCTTCGAATCCATTCTTAGTCAGAGCTGGAATAGAAACTAAATTCTTTTGCAATTCTGGAACATACGAGACCCTGTTCAAAGTTACCACCTTGCCTGATGTCATCTTTAATAGGACCTTGTCAGTTCTTCCACCTTTGCAACAACGGAGTTTTTCTTAAATAACTTCTCATTTGTAGGTGCTGGAGTGTATGATAAAAATAGTTCTTTGTTGGCACAAACATGGCATGAAGCACCAGAATCTATCCACCATTCTCTTGGATTTTCAACCAAGTTACATCTAAAAGTATTGTACAGAGATCGTCCATTTCTCCTTTGGATTCATGCTAATTTGCTTGATACTTATTCTTCTTGTCCTTATTGGGACTCTGGCATTCAGTAGCCCTATGACCACGTTTGTCACAATTGAAGCAACTTCCATTGAATTTTTTCTTAGGAGGATTGCTTTTTGGACCAGATGTTTTCTTTATTTTCTTTAATTTTATGAGATCTTCTTCAACAATATTTACTCCAAATATTGTTGAATTACCACGTGACCTCTTTTCTGCAGCTTTGTTATCCTCTTCGATTCTCAGCCTTACTATGAGATCTTCAACAGTCATATCCTTGTGTTTATGTTTCAAGTAATTTTTGAAGTCCTTCCACAATGGAGGTAACTTCTCAATAATGGCAGTCACTTGAAAAGCATCATTCAAATCAATCCTACATTAAAGATTATGTGAGTATTAAGAAAAAACTTAACATTTCTAACATAGGCATTCAATAAATTTATACCTTCAGCAAGGAGATCATGGATTATGACATGCAGTTCTTGAACTTGGGTGATGACGGTCTTACTGTCTATCATCTTATAGTCCAGAAACTTTGCCACAATGAACTTCTTCATTCTGGCATCCTCTGTTTTGTACGTCTTTTCTAAAGCATCACAAAGTTCTTTTAAGGTTTTGACAATATTGTACACATTGTACAGCTCATCTTGTAGGACACTCAGAATGTAATTTTTACAGAAAAAATTTGAATGTGTTCATGCTTCTGTTACCAAGAATCATTCTTCTGGCGGAGTTTCATCCGACAAAATAGGAACATTCTCATTAATTAACCCCTGCAGACTCAGCGTAGTGAGATAGAATAACATCTTCTTATGTCATCTCTTGAAGTCGACTCCAGAAAATTTTGCAGGTTTCTCAACCGGTGCTAGGGCAGCAGTTGAACGATTGTTTGCAACCGATGTTGTTGCAACACTTATTGTTGCAACATGCACTCTTTCATCATTTACTTGACTTGAATTAGTCATTTTCCTATCAAAAATGGCAGACGATTTTAGTATGTGAAATACCAACAGTAATGAATAAATCCTTACACAGCTTGTTTATGATTTAACGATAAAGTTTTTATGCACTTTTTATCGTTAATCGAATGAATGTTTAAAATTCAAACAGAGTAGAAAACCATAAAGGTTTTAATCTCTAGAAACCTCAAATATAGAAACATTTAAATTTCTTAAAATTATTATCACATAGTATTAAGTTTAGTAAAAAAATAGAGAAATAGAAATAAGATGAAATAGACAGAAACCTTTTGAATTTGAGTTCCCAGAAAACACAGTATTTTCTTAAGAAATTTAATCCCCTGACTGTACCCGAGGTTGCAGATTAATTTCTCCCAAGATAAAACGGATTAACCTGTTAAAGAAGTAGCGGTACCTCAAACTTCAGTAACTCCAGCGAACGTAAGAACAAAAACAAGATTACACACAGACTGAGTCGATCGACAATTTTGTTTATGAGAGAAAATGTATGTAGAGAGGAACAATTTTCAGTGTTTGAAAAACGAAAAAGACTTCTTCTTTATAGACATTTTAAGGAAGAAACATGTCTGTTCAGACAAATTTGTTCACACCCATTTTTTTACAAAGTTGTGTCTTTTGGAAAAAATAATAAGTTTTCGGAAGGAACAGGTCGCTTCAGATCGTTATTACCGTTGCAATCGAATTTCAAATAAATTTTGTTGCGCCAAAATTAATTATGTTATTTAACAAACATTCTGAATTAATTTATAAGAGAAAATAATTGATTAACAAGTTTATTTGATTAACAAAATTGATTAAATAAATTTTGTCCAAAAGATTTATTAATCAATCCAAATCTAAAGTTGAGGCCAAGCGAGCGACGACGACGGCGTGCTGGGGCACCTTCTTCTTAACCCTTTAAGAAGTAAAGGAAGTGTTACCTAATATAAGGACAAAAATTTCCTTTCTTCTACCAATATGGGAGAACTGACTTTTCATTTTTCCCCCAAAATTGGTTCCCTCGTATTTTTTCTTTTTTTTCTTCTCTTTTCCTATTCACACTTTGCTAAAACTCAACAGGTGCAACTTCTTTTTAACATTTGTGGAGCCCCAGATAAAATTTCGTTGAATTTGGTCTCTCCCCCCCCCCTCCTCTTTTGGTTATGTTGGCAGATAATTTAGCTAGCGGCATCATGTAAGTCGGAATGTTATTATTAAGGGACAATTTAGCTAGGGTGGTTCTTCTCGCCAGGTTAAGGAATTTTGTTTTCCAACCGGTGAGCTTGGATTGTAAGTTACCTATAGTGGAATGGAAGGCACGTGTTTAGAATTTAGGATGTATGGTTTAGATAGAGTAAGAGATAAGAAAGTGTATAGGCTCGTCAAGTAAAAGAGATGAGGATTCGAGAGGTGTATTAAAAATAAGAAAATCATGGAACTGATGGAAAAGACACACATGCGTAAAAGGGAGCTAAATCTAAGATTAGAAACATATACCAACTTATCAATATTTATATTATATATACAACAAAAAAGTGATTAAATGATATATTTTTTATAATCATCATAAACTACTAATAACATTTTTGTTAATTCAAATATTTGAGCTTTTTGGAATACACAATTAATTTATGTTAAACTAGGTCTTAGGCTTAACTTATACCCCAATAGTTAGGCCCAAGTGAATATTTTTTCTTAAGTAAGTACATGAATTAAGGTTTTCTCCCTTTTAATCTTAAACTAAAGAACATAAAGAGTTGCAGCTAAATCAATATATACCATTACCAAACACAAATTTGTCATCTTGGGTTCTTCCACTAGCAGTTCTTAGTTCCTTTTTTTTTCCCTTATTTTCCGTCTTCTATTGTTTGTTTTTAAGATTTTGATCATTTATATATTTTTTCAAATTAGTCTATGACCTGAGAGTAACAATAAAGAGTATCACAAGTTTGACATTTCCCCTTTATTTAGGAACACCAAAAAGAATTTTGAGGAAGATGAATTCATAAGGTTAGAAATATCAATTATGACTTCTATATTGTCCTACACTGACTAAGTTTGATTACCTGATATTTACATGAATCAAATTCATTTCATTCGACATCTTTTTATTTTTTTATAAATTATATTTGGAAGGTTTGGTTTGTTGCTTTAAAGTTATACACAAGATCGATCTAATATTATAATATAATATTTTATCCTTATATTTAAAGGAAAAAAATAATAAGATGAATTCACTGAGGGTGTCCAAAATGAAATGTTTTAGCCTTTAACAATGATAACTATTCTATATGCACGCTATCATTTTTCTAACATAAAATGATAAAAAGTTCGAGTGAGCGCTAAGTCATTATCTATATCATCGACAACAACAAAATTAAATAGCTACCTGTGTTAGTTCTATCAAGAAGATGTACTGATAACCCTGATCATTGTGATAAGAGCAAGACAAAATCTTCTAAGAAAAAGCCCATATCATTGGGCATCAAACCAATAATGAACTTGGTCAATGAAAAGTCCCTTCAATGGTAAATATATTATGAATATATTTTTTAATGATATTTTTTTTTCTATAACCCCTATGAAAAAGAGTTTTTATTTTTTATTTTTTGATAACATTTTAATTTCATCTTTCCAGATGACATATTTAATAGCATTTTGATAAATTTGACATAACTTTAAATTAGGATCACAAAATTAAAAAATCTATTTTATTTCTTATATTTCATATCAAGTCAAATTAGATCACTCTTTTTTAAACAGAGGGAGTAATTCATCTCCAACTCTAAAAGGGGACAACAAGCTAAGGCTTGCCTGGTGTCAGAAATATTTTGTTGAATAGAAATTGTTTGTTGCTTACAATTACGCCAAAAATGGTGATGCATAGCATAACAAAACAAGCGGTATGCCCGAAAAAACTTTATTATCTTAGATAGGAGGAACTTAGTCATGTACAACAACAACGGAAAGATGAAATAACAACGACAATCAAAGCTAATGCCTTTTGGGCAAAATAGCCATTGAAGTCAGTTGGTACAACAACAAAAGGAAAAATTACATAACAACGATACTAAACCTAATACAGTTTTTTGGGCAATAGCCATTGTCACTACAAAGATTAATTAATTAGGATCAACAGTTATAAGCCTTAAAGGGTTTTCAACATCACCTCCACCAGCATGTTTGACAAATTCAGCTGGGGTCAGAAAATGACCATGACAAATACAAACAATCTTCACTTCTCCTCCTCTCTTATATGCGTATAAGAATCCATCAGTCTTCTTTCCATTTGGTCCATCACCTTGGGTGGAAACACCAGGCATTTTGAGCAAGAAGTTTCTGAGTCCCTCTTTCCCCGAAAAGTCGGGTGACTGCTCATTAGGAGCTTCAATAGCTGCTACTATCAGGTGTTGTTGAGTTTCAAAACCAGTTTCAGTTGAACCAACACTTCCTACAGATCCAAATCCACCAGATGACGGAAAAGAAGAGATTCCATTCCCTTCATTTTCCTCAACAACTATAACATTCTTCAGTTTATCCCATGTCTTCTGTTGCGCTTCCCAGCGCATCTGCGTCTGGAGGTACCTCATTTCCTTCCCGTCCATCTCAGTCTCCATTGGCGGCAACGAAGCCGTCCTCATAGTTAAAAATGGATCATTTTTTTGCATCCACTCCTCCTCAGTCTCCATTGGTGGCAACAAAGTCGTCATGTTAACAGAAAATGGATCACTCATTTGCCTCCATTCCATTTAAGTCTCCATTGGCGGCATGGAAGTTGTCCTCATAACAGAAAATGGATCATTGATTTGCCTCCATTCCATCTCAGTCTCCATTAGCGGCAATGAATCTATCTTAATAATTGGAAATGGATCATCACATTGCCTCCACTCCGTTTCAGTCTCCATTCTACGCCTCCACTCGATTTCAGTACCCATTCTTCGCCTCCAATCCATTTCAGCCTCCAACCTTTGTCTCCACTCGATAACAGTATACATAGGCAACGAAGATTTCCTGGTCACAGAAAATGGATAATTTTTTTGCCTCCGGTACTTCACTCCAGACTCCATCGCCAAAAAATACGTCTTGGAAGCAGAAGATGGATAATTATGTTGCCTCCACTCCATTTCAGTCTCAATCGGAAGTGAAGACGTCCTGGTAACCAAAAAAGGATCATTCATTTGCCTCCACCTCACTTCAGTCTCCATCGGCAGCGAAGCAGGCCTGATGACTGAAAATTGAAAATCATTCATATTTCGATTGCTGTTATTATAATTAGAATGCTCACCATTAGGCATTGATGATAAATGGTTCAGTATCTTTGGTTTATTTGACGAAGCCTCAAAACCACTCGGCCCTAAAGTTAGCTCTACACTTATATCCTCTACAATCCTGTTTCCTTTGTCTTGATAATTAGCTCTCTCCATTTTAGCAAAAACTGAAAAAATCGACAAAGCTATTGAATTACAAACTAAACAAACTTAATAGAAAAAAAACTCTATAAAAGTATGAAGTTAATTTTCAATGATGAATGGTTGGAGAAACCTTCACACATCTAGGAGATTATAAAGGGAAAAAAATTAATTGTCAAAGTAGGAAAAATATGAAGAGGAATCTTATTTCCGTGGGTGTAAGTGAAAATGACGAAATAGCCCCTTGCCACATGGTTTAAGGAGGGACTTTGGGAATTGATCCAAAAAAATAATTTAGCTAGAGTCTAAAAATAAGAAGTAACCGACTGAAAATGACACATGTGAGTTGTAATTATCTATTAAGAAACAGAATCAAACTTTACACGTGTCTGGAAAATCACTGCATGAAAATTTGCGAAAAATTTTCACTTTCACTACGGATGTAAAAATTATTATTTATGCATTTCAATGTTGATTTGAAAGTTATTTTTGGGCAATTTTTATTATAAATGTTATATTGTCTGATTGTTTTTCGGGCAAATTTTATTAAATGTTATATCATCCAATTATTTTAACTCTTGGAATTACTGATTTTTTAAAATATTTTCATAGTTTATAATAAATGAATTGTTTAAATCTAAGAGAATTGTTGATTTTTTTTCTTGATAGTTAACATTTCTTTTTAAGAAGGGTTTTAACTACTTCACAGATTTATTAAGAAATCATCAAAAATAATCTGTACTCGAAATTTAGTTGGAGCTCCAATATGGACTCGAAACACTGGGTGGGAGACCAAAAAAATATATCTATTAATCACAGTGGTTTTAAGTTAACAAGTAGACGGTCATCTGAGTTATATTTTTTAGTTTTAAAAAAAAGTATCAGTGTTTTGATTGATTCTTGAATATCAAAATAATGACTTTATTACTACGAGTTTCTGTTAGTTTAAATTTTTCGTTCTTCTTTTCAGAAAAGCACTAATTGTATTAGGCTTAATTAAAGCTTTTTTCTTATTTGGTTGTTATCTATATTTTTTAAGTTATTCTTTTGTTTTGGAGATCACTAATGTTATGATATTGTATCAACGCATATAATAATATTATCAATGCGTATAATAATAATTTAAAATATATGTGTAGGTAGATATTGAACAACTGATCATTGTGCTTATTTCTTTTTATAAATATTACTCCCTTCGTCCGGTATTGTTTGTCATGTGACGCTTTTCGAAAGTCAATTTAACTAATTTTCAAATTTAAATTAGATCACGGTAATTTGATATTTTAAACAAAAAAAATTAGATATTCTAAAACTATATGAAAAGTACTATAAATTGCAATTTTTTGCATATTAATATGATGAAAAATACATCTTAAAATGTTACTAAAGTTTTTAAATTTTAACTCTAAAAATAGAAACCACAACAAACAATACGGGCGGAGGGAGTATGATATAGAAGACGATGAAATAAGGTCATTATTAAAGCTTTGGTAATGATCAGTTCAATGTTATAAACTTATTGAGGATATTAAGTTAAGTGTTGGTGTTCATAATATAATCCAAACACAATGAGACACTTTTAATTAGAGTGAAGTAGAGGAATCACCAAGCGAATCAATCTATCTTCGTGATGTGAATTTCTTAATTCATATATTTAGACCTAAATAACAACATATTTAATGTTTTCATAAATATTTCGAGAAGGGTATAATACACACAAAACTTATTTTTATATTTACGTGATAGAAAATTATTTCTAATAAACCAAAAAAGAAAAATTCAAAACTTATGTGTAAAAAACTAAATATCAATTTTGAAAACATCTGTTTCATTAGTACTCTTTCATTTTGATATTTGATTAATTAAAAAAAAAAAATACAATATGATTTTTTTATATTTATATATATATAGAAGTAATAACAAAACCCCATACACATATAGTTTATTCAAATAAAATAATAATAATAATACTTGGGATTCGTTTGATGTTTTATGATTGGTACCGTACTCAACTTATTCTTTTTTACATGTCATAGTCCTCTAACATATCCATTTTAATTCTTCTATAATCAGTTGACAGAATTTTTATAATAATAATAGTTATTATTATTATTATTATTAATATCAACAGTAGTTTAACTAATTTTCTAAATATAAATATACAATTCAAAAACATGTCTCATCATACTAATTTTCTAAATATAAATATACAATTCAAAAACATGTCTCATCATACTAATCGCTGCTCAGTGAAGATTTTTGGTAAAACACTTCTCAAAAGTTTGGGTAAACACTTTTTACTTGCTACTTAAAAGTATTTTTTAAATTGATCAAAACAAATTGTTTCTCACATAAGATTTTCCTTTTTAGAAGAACAATACTAGAAAAAATATTTTTTAAAAATTAATTAATTTTAATAGTTTGATCAAACAAGTTACAAGCTTCTGTCCTACTTTATCATATTACATGTATATCAAGGTTTTTCTTATGCATTTAAATAAAAATATGTAATTACACTGAATTCAAATTTAAGTATCCGATTATGGCTATGGATTTGAATTAGGATCACAAAATTAATACTCCCTCTGTCCCATTTTATGTGGCACTTTTCATTTTTCGAGAGTCAAACAATTTAACTTTGATGGGACATTTGCGTATGGAATCCTCAAAAAAATTAAATGAAATTTATATATTTATAAACTACGTAAAGAGTACTATAAGTCACAATAATTGATAATTTGAAATGTTAAAAGGATCTATGAAAAACTTACGGTCAAAGATAGACTTGTTTGAATATCGAAATGCTAAAAGTGCCACATAAAATGGGACGGAGGGAGAAACATTCTTCAGTTCATCCCACCTCTTCTGCCTCGCATCACGGCACATCTGCGTCTGGAGGTCCCTCAACGAAATCGTCCTCATAGTTGAAATTGGATCATTTTTTTGCATCCACTCCTCCTCAGTCTCCATTGGTGGAAACGAAGGCGTCCAGTTAACAGAAAATGAATCATTCATTTGCCTCCATTCCATTTGAGTTTTCATTGGCAGCATGGAAGTTGTCCTCATAATAGAAAATGGATCATTGATTTGCCTCCACTCCATCTTAGTCTCCATTGGCGGCAACGAAGTTGTCTTCATAATTGGAAATGAATCATTACATTGCCTCCACTCCATTTCAGTCTCCATCCTCCGCCTCCACTCCATTTCAGTGTCCATCGGAAATGAAGACGTCCTGGTAACAGAAAATGGATAATTCTTTTGCCTCCAGTACTCCAACGAAGACGTGTTCATAATTGAAAACGGATTATTCTGTTGCCTCCACTCAGCCTCAGTCTCCATGGGCAGCGAAGCACACCTGGTATTATAACCAGAATGCTCATCATTAGCCATTGACAAAGAATGGTTCAGTATTTCGGTTTTTTCGAAGAAGCCCCAAAACCACTCAGCCCTAAAGTTAGCTCTACACTTACATCTATTAGTATGATGGACATCTAAATAATTGTATATATTAATGTAATTAGACAGTGATATAAATTAGCATTATCATATAGATTTGTTGTAGAATCAAAAGAATAAATATTGTGATAGAATAGCGGATTTGGAGGGATAGCAAAGCAGATTTATAGGGATTAAATAGCATATTTGTAGAGATAGAATAGTTGATCTTTAGGGATAGGAATGACAGATCTTTAGGAATATGTAATCTTTATTCTCTCTATATAATGGAAAGACTCTCGCCTTGAGAGGCATTCAACAAAAAATTGATATGGTATTAGAGCATTCTCTCGGTTGTCTTGTTTCATAGAGTCATCTGTGGTTCCTTCTAAATTTTTCTTGGAAAATCTTGGTTTTTTGTTGACTGTTTGTCGACAATCAGTCCTACCACCTAGGACTTTGGCTCTTTGTCATTCTAGTTGCTTTCGCGAGTCTTTGTAGTTTTCATAGTTATTCAAAAACATAAATTCACATCACTTTGAATCCTTCAGTGTTCGTTTCACTGGAAATATTATTCTTCTTGGAAGTTTCAGTTTCAGTTATTTTTCACCGGCAAAGAACTATGGGGCCATATAGATGGAAGCGATGCTGCTCCTACTGATACAACAAAGCTAGGTGAATGGAATATTAAAGATGCTCGGGTGATGACATGGATTCTAGGGTCAATTGACCCTCTTATTGTTCTTAATTTCCGATCGTACCAGACAGTTATGGCCATGTGGGATTACTTACAAGAGGTTTACAACCAAGATAATAGCGTAAGACGTTTTCAGTTAGAGTATGAAATTGCTAATTACTCTCAAGAAGGTCTATATGTTCAGGATTATTTTTCTGGATTGAAGAACTTATAGGCTGAATTTACAGATATTGTCTATGCCAAAATGCCTTTGTTAGGGAGTTCATGAGCAAAGCAAGCGAGACCAATTTTTGATGAAATTACGCTAACTTTGAGAGTTTGCTCTAACTTAATTAATCGTGACCCATATCCCTCTTTGGATGTTTGCTTTAGGTAATTACTTCGTGAAGAGCAACGTCTTGTCACACAAAATGCTTTTAAGAAAGAAAATGATGTCATTGTTGCTTTTGCTGCTCAAGGTAAAGGAAAGGGCAGGGATATGACTAGAACTCAATGCTACAGTTGCAAAGAATATGGGCATATTGCTAGCAATTGTAGCAAGAAGTTTTGAAATTATTGTAAATAACAAGCACATTATCAAAGAGTGTCACACGCGCCCTCAAAATCGTAGGGTCAACACTTTTCAAACTGGGATAAATAGTTCCACTATTGATAAATCATCTTCAGGACAAGTTATTACTCTTGAAATGGTACAACAAATGATCATGTCAGACTTTTCAGCATTGCGATTACAAGGTAATGATGTTACATCTAATTTTTGGATTGTTGATTCAGGTGCTTCCAATTATATGACCAACTCAACGAGTATCCTAAAAAATGTTCGTAAGTATCAAGGTCCATCACAAATACAGATTGCCAATGGTAGTAATTTACCCATTACCAAGGTTGGGGATATTACTCCAACTTTCAAGAATGTTTTTGTTTCACCAAAGCTCTCAACTAGTCTTATTTCAGTTGGACATTTGGTAGATAACAATTGTGATGTGAATTTTACTCGTAATGGTTGTCTTGTGCAGGATTAGGTGTCAGGAACGATAATCGCGAAGGGGCCTCAAGTTGGACGATTGTTTCCTATACAACTTTTTCATTCCTCATGTTCTATCTTTTGCTTGTACTTCTACTGCTAGTAAGACTGGGGTTTGGCATAAGCGTCTAGGACATCCAGATTCTGTTGTGTTGTCTCATTTATCAAATTCAGGTTTATTGGGGAAAAAAATCAATTTTCAATTGCTTCTATTGATTGTTCTACTTGTAAATTAGGCAAAAGTAAAACTCTTCCTTTTCCTAATTTTGGTAGTCGTGCTACAAAGTGATTTGATGTCATTCATAGTGATATTTGGGGCATTTCACCAATTAATTCTCATGCTCATTTCGAATTCTTTGTGACATTCATAGATGATTATAGTCGATTTACGTGGGTGTATTTTCTTCGATTCAAATCTGAGGTATTTTCCATGTTTAAAATATTTTTGGCTTACATTGAGACTCAATTTTCTACGTGCATGAAATTATTAAGATCCGATTTTGGTGGAGAATATGTCTTATGAATTAAAAAATTCTTACTTGACAAAGAAATTGTCTCACAATGCTCTTGTCCGTATACACCACAACAAAATAGAGTTGCTGAACGTAAAAATCGTCATCTTTTAGATGTCACTCATTCTTTGTTGATGGGGTCTTCTATACCATCTAAATATTAAGTGGAAGCTTGTATAGTGTTGTCTATTTAATTGATAGATTGCCCTCTAAAGTGCTAAATCTTGAGTCTCCATCTTTTCGTCTTTATCACCAAAATCCTAACTATAGTGATTTTCATACATTTGGTTGTGTTTGTTTTGTGCATTTGTCTCCCTCGCAGCGCAATAAACTTTCTATGCAATCTACTAAATGTGCTTTTATGGGTTATAGTACTTCACAAAAAGGTGTTTTTTTGCTATGATCCATGTTCTCACAAATTTCGTATTTCTAGAAATGTTGTTTTCTTTGAGAATCAATATTTATTTCCTATGATTGTAGATTCAACTTCTGCTTCTCTTCTTCCTACTTTTGAGGATTTATCATCTTCTTTTAAGAGGTTCAAATCTGGATTTGTGTATGAACGACGTCGGCCAACTTTATCCTATCCTGACATTGATCCACCGCCTGAAACTGTACCACAACTAGAATCTGAGAATTCTTCAAGATTTGGTCCTCTTGAGCTTACTCAGCGCTATACCAGAGTATCGCGTACTCCCAATTGGTACAGATTTTCCTCTACTCTATCCAACATTTCTGTTCCAACTTGTTACTCACCAGGTTCCAAGAATCAATATTGGAAGAAAGCAATGGAGGAAAAACTTTTGGCTCTTAAAGAAAATGGCAGATGCGACCATGTCCTTCAAATGTCTGCCCTATTGGATGCAAATGGATTATTCCATCAAACTTCATTCTGATGGAACTCTTGATCGGTTCAAAGCTCGATTGGTTGTTCTTGGTAACAGAAAGGAGTATGGGGTGGACTATAAGGAGACTTTTGCACTCGTAACAAAAATGACTACGGTGCGAACTATTATTGCCATTGTGTCACGATCCAAAAATGGACGTGATGGCACTCGTCTTATCCCACCAAGACAAGTCAGCCTAAAACTCAACTATTACAATAAAATGAGAAAAAATTACTATCAACTTACATTATACCCCAAAACCTGGTTGTCACGTGTACAAGCCTCTAAAGTATTACAATTGAATCAAAAGAAAAACTCAATTCTCATATGATATTGTTTCTAGAGTAGAACAAAATCATAAACAAGAGTAAGAAGGTATGTTGAGATGACCAACAACTACCTCACAAATCTCCGGGAAGCCTCGGAAAAGAAGAGAATATATCATAAAGGTACGGGCTAGCAACCTACAAAAAATTGTGGGGTGAGTACCAAACCACACGATACTCAGCAAGTAAACCTCTAAACACAAGCTAAGGGGATGAAATACGGGTACTCCTACCACCCCCAACCGAACCTCCACAACTACAACCTGTAAATCAGCTCAACCTAACAGCTTACAGTTTACATAGAACGTAACTCAACAACAACACTTAGACAAATTACATATCTCCACAACAACACTTTAACAAATTACATATCCTCAACAACAACACTTTAACAAATTACATATCCTCAACAACAACACTTTAACAAATTACATACCCTCAACAGAAACACTTCAACAAATTATATATTCTCAACAAGAAGCTCACTATTCAACAATCACAAGTTCCGCAGAAAAACAATCACAAGATCAGCAAAACACAATATCAAGTTCACTAATGATAAGTATGTGCAATACAATGGAATGCAATGTCAAGTATAATGATGCATGTATGACCTAGTGATACACACCCGATGTCTCTCAGTCCGGGACCAATGGGGGACATATCTGACCATGCATTTGTCGCGGTGCACTACACGACCCTCGATAATAGTAACCATCGCGGCGCGCAATACGTCCCTCGGAATATAGTATCCATCGCGGCGCGCGATACGTCCCTCGAAATGGTACATGCTCTTTAAGTTCTCCTTCTTTCTCAATGCACTTAACACTTGTCACAACCATGTCTTAAAATAATGCAAATGACATGTTCACATAAATAAAGAGGATATGACCATTTTCATAACACTGCACGATTCACAACAACATCAACAATGACTCAACAAGCCTTTCACACCATTCTTCATTATGAACACATCACACAAAAGCAATTATTCACATTGCCTCTTATTACCCTTTGTTTCATCATTAGTATTAATCAATGTGGACAAGTCAACCCATCACCAAATCCCATTACTCCCAAACATATACCACAAGGAAATACACGCATTTCATACACTTAGCAAGGGTTTAGAAATTCACTTGCCTCAATCAGTCAGGAATTCACTCCGAAACTCGAGTCTTCCCGTTTTCTTGAACTCCAAACTCAAATCAATCTATTCACATTAATAATCACAATAAGATTTAAACTAACAACACTCATATTACCATAGGTAGACCCAAAACTTATCCGAATTTATAATCCAACTCCCAATTTTGATGCAGTTAACATTTCAATTATCATATTTTCTAAGTTTCAAGCCTAGGGTTAAATTTCAATTTCTCTAAGTAATACCATCCTAACAATTTTCATATAATATAATAGACTTAATAATTAATTACCTATCTCATTATATCAAAACTTGGAATGTTATAGTAAAAATAATAACGAAAAGAGAAAAACCCAAGTAGTGACAGAAATCCATTTGATAGGAATTTTTCGTTACCACTCATCCACGCCACATGATAATTGGCTAATTAAATCATACATTACATTATACCATTAAAAACTATATTATATTAATTAAATGACTCACCTTGAACATCTATCCCCAATTCAATTCCCTTTTACTTTCTTTCAACGCCCAACAATACTAATGACAACTCTTTTGTCTTTTTCTTAAACTTTCAAACAATAACACACAAACAAATTACACTAATTAGATCGAATAACACTTACTTGATTTCTTCGAGGTTTTCCCTTTTGTTTTTCATCAGCCACAACGTATTCTTCTTCTCGTTCTTCTTTTATCTCTTATATTCTTTTCTAAATTAATTAGTATTGAAAGTGACAAATTCTATTATCTTATCTTTATTTATATGGGCCAAATAGTATAGGGTTTTAAAATAAATTATGGACTTAGCCAATAAGCCATCAATTAAAAATTAATAATTATTTAAAATTAACCGTCAACTAAATAATTTAAATTAACAAATAGCTCAAATATTTTCAAAAATAATTTTTCTGGGTCATTACACATTGTTTCTTCACAAAACTGATCTCTTTATCAAATGGATGTCAAAAATGTTTTCTCCATGGTGATCTCAAAAAAGATATTTATATGAAACCACCACCTGGTTTGTTCTCATCGCCTACAACAGATGTATGCAAGTTGAAGCGGTCTTTGTATGGATCAAAACAAGCTCCAAGAGCTTGGTTTGATAAGTTCTTATCAACTCTGCTACTGTTTTCTTTTGAGCAGAGCAAATATGATTGTCTTTGTTTCTTCGAAAAACATCTACAGGTTGTGTTCTTCTTTTGGTGTATGTCGATGACATTATTATAACAGGAACCAATTTTTCACTAATTACTAGCCTCCAACAGCAGTTTAAAAATTCTTTTCATATGAAAGATCTTGGCACTCTTACATTTTTTGGGTTTGGAAGTTCATAATGTTGCTTCAGGTGTGTTTCTAAGCCAACACAAATATGCTCAGGATCTGATTTCTTTGGATGGTCTTCAAGATTCCCCCTGCGTAGATACTCCATTGGAATTGAATGTGAAGTATCTTCGTGAGGAAGGTGATATTCTCCCTGATCCAACAATGTTTCGACAATTAGTTGGGAGTCTAAATTATCTTACTATTACTCAGCCTGATATCTCTGTTGTAGTTCAACAATTCAGTCAATTTATGCAAGCTCCCTGTCATCTCCATGTGATGGTTGTTCGTTGCATCATTTGGTATCTCCTACGAACATCTACTCGTGGATTGTTCTTTCCAAGTGGTTCTCCTATTCGTCTTAATGCTTTTAGTGATTCTGACTGGGCGGGATGTCCTGATACTCGTCGTTCAGTAACTGATTTGGTGCATGTTTCTTGGAGAGTCATTGATATCTTGGAAGAGTAAACAGCAAGATCGTGTGTAAAAATCTTCAACAGAGCCTGAATATCGGTCCATGTCTGTTGCTTGCTCTGAGGTTGTATGGCTTCGTGGATTACTTGCTGATATTGGATTTCCTCAATCTCATCCTACTCCTCTCCATTCTGATAATACAAATGCTATTCAGATTGCTAAAAATTCAGTTTTTCATGAGAGGACCAAACAAATCGAAGTAGATTATCATTATATACGAGAAAATATAGATAAAGGAGTCATTACTCTCCCACATATGTCCAGTGCTCTTCAAATAGCTGATGCGTTTACAAAATCCATGGCACGACAATGCCATCAGTTTCTAATAGGCAAATTGATGCTTCTTGATCCAGCAACATCAATTTGAGGGGGATGTTAGCATGATGGACATCTAAATAATTGTATATATTAATGTAATTAGATAGTGATATAAATTAGCATGATCATATAAATTTATTGTAGAATCAAAGGAATGAATATTGTAATAGAATGACGGATTTGGAGGGATAGCAAAGCAAATTTATAGGGATTGAGTAGCAGATTTGTAGAGATAGAATAGCTGATCTTTAGGGATAGGAATGACGGATCTTTAGGGATGTTTAATTTTTATTCTCTCTATAGAATTGAAAGACTCTCACTTTGAGAGGCATTCAGCAGAAAATTGACAATATCCTCTACAATCCTTTTTCCTTTGTCTTGATAATTAGATCTCTCCATGTTAGCAAAAAACTAAAAAAAATAAGAAAGCTATTGAATTACAAACTAAATAAACTTAATAGAAAAAAAAACTCTATGAAAGTATGAAATTCACTTTTACTGATGAATGCGGAGAAACCTTCAGGCGTTTGAGATATTATAAAGGGAAAAAAATTCAGGTGTAAAGTGGAAAAAACATGAAGAGGTATTTCATTTCCGTGGGTGTAAGTGACCATGACGAAATAGCTTCTTATCATGTGGTTTAAGAAGGGACTTTGATCCAAAAATACAATTTAGCTAGTCGAATAAGAAGTAACCGACTGAAATTGACACTTGTCCGTTGTAATTATCTATTGAGAAACACAATGGAACTTGACACGTGTCCGGAAAATCACTGCATGAAAATTTGCGAAAAGTTTTCACTTTCACACTACGAATGTGAAAATATTATTTATGCATTTCTCTGTTGATTTGAAAGTTTTCCTGGGCAAATTTTATTAAATGTTATATCATCCAATTATTTTAACTCACTGAATTACTTAAATTTTTTAAGTTTTTTCATAGTTTATAATAAATGAATTATTTAAAATGTAAGATAATTGTTGGGTTTTTTCCTTTATAGTTAACATTCTTTTTGAAGAGGTTTTTAACTACTTTACAGATTTATTAAAAAATCATCAAAAATAACATGGACTCGGAATTTAGTCGAAGCTCCAATATAGACTCGGAACACCGAATGAGAAATTAAAAAAATATATCTATTAACCATAGTGGTTTGGAGTTAACAACTAGACGGTTATCTGAATTATATTCTTTAGTTAAAGAAAAAAGTATCAGTGTTTTGATTGATTAATTTTGAATATCAAAATAATGATTTTATTCCTACAAGTTTCATTTCTTCTTTTCTGAAAATCACTAATTGTATTAGGCTAAATTATAGCTTTTTTTCTGATTTGTTTGTTATCTACATTTTTTAAGTTATTCTTTCTTCTGTTTTGGAGATCACTAATGTTATGTCATACAACAATATAACCATCTAACATTTCAATCTCACTCTTATGATAATAGCTTGATAAGTATAAGTGTTGAAAGCATTTGGTTAATATTAGTTAGGTAAATAACTTATCATTCAAAAGTTAGTTAGAAGGTCTTTTTTAGTAATTTCCAGATTGTTAGTTAGCTAGTTTGTTACCTCGTTTATTGTGCTGATGAATTAGTTAGTAGATATTTTCTTTACATTCTTTCTCTGCTTCTGATTGTTATATAAGCAGTGAAGGATTTCACTTGTAAAGGTGGTTATTAGATCAATACAAATTTTCTCTCCTTTCTTCTTCATGTTCAAGCTTTCTCTCTAAAGGTTCATCAATGGTGTTGTGAGCTTGAATGCTCACTGGTCTTTTGTTCATGGTATCATAGCAGAGTTATATGTGAAATTAGTTGAGTTTAGATCTCTATTAGTTGGTGAAATCTGTAGCTTAAGATCTGCAGAAATGGTGGGAGTGAAGATAGATCAGAATGATCCTTTGTTCATTAGAACTTGAGACAGTTCGAGTGCTGTGTTGATTCTCATTAAGTTGATTGGATCTGAGAATTATGGAATTTGGAGTAGTTCAATGAGGATTGCACTGTTAGGGAAGAGAAAGTATGGTTTTGTGACTGATGCGTGCACCAGAGCTTTGTACAGAGAAGAACTGCATGAGCAGTGGGAAACATGCAATGCGATTGTGTTGTCTTGGCTGATGAACACAGTTAGTGAAGAGATTCTTAGTGGTATCGTATATGCCACTAATTCTTTCTCAATGTGTAATGATCTCAAGGAAATATTTGACAAGGTAAATCGAGTAAGGATTTATCAATTGCATAGAGATATCACTACTCTTTCACTAGGTACAGATATTGTATCTCATTACTTCTCAAAATTGAAAACACTGTGGAATGAATATGATGTTATAATACCAAGTCCATGTGGTTCTTGTCCTCCATCAAAGGAATATAATGATCACTTGGAGCAGATGAGGTTGATTCAATTTCCAAGTGGTCTAAATGAATCATATGAACAGGCTCGTAGACAGATACTACTTAAAGGGACTACACCATCTCTGAATCAAGCTTATGCAATGATTATAGAGGATGAGATCCAACACTCAAATTATATGGCTAATGCAGTTGAGAAGCCAAGTTCAATGGCAATGAATGTAAACAGGAATCAGTGAACTGGAAAGGAATACTACAAAGGAAAGAAGTGTGAGTACTGTCATTTCCTTGGTCACACCAAGGATAATTGCTACAAGTTGATTGGATATCCAAGTGACTGGAAACAAAGGAAGAAACCAGGCTATGGAAATGGGAATGGGAACATGAGAAATGGTACAAACACAAGCCAATTCAATGGCTATGGAGGACAAAGTTCAGGATATACTGGTGGATCTGGAAAAGGATATCAGTCTGCAAACAACATCTCTAATGATCACTGTGATCATTCTAACACTGCATCAACTAGTCAGGTGGAAAACAGTAACCTGCCAAAGGGACAAACATTTACTGAGAAGGAGTACAAGCAAATATTGGAGATGCTGAACAAGGAAGTGCAAGAGACAAAAAAAAGTCAATATGGCAAGTATTACTACTTGCTTAATGACAAACTCTCTTAATCAAGATTGGATTGTTGATTCAGGTGTGACTCATCATATCATAGCAAACAAACAATTACTGACTAAGAGACATGAACTAACAAAGTCACAGAAGAATCAAGTTCATCTTCCAACAGGTGACAAGATTACAGTCAGTCATGTTGGTGAAACACCTATATTTGAAAGTGAAGTGGCTAGAAGTGTCTTACATGTGCCAGATTTCAAGTTCAGATTGTTATCAGTGTCAAAAATTACAAGGGAACTGTTTTGTATCATTTTATCCTGACTTTTGTGTGTTTCAGGATCTCTGCAGTGGCAGGGTGAAGGGAATGGTAGAGAAGAAGGAGGATTATACAGTTTTAAAGCTGACTTTACACCTAAACAGAAGGAGGAAATAAGGTGTGCTCAGGAAATAGTAGTTGCAGGAGCTACAATTCAGGACACAAATCTATGCATAGAAGGTTTGGAAATCCATATCAACAAATATTGAGACATCTCAAATTAGATACAAGCAGTAAAGGTGATGAAGTATATACACACTGCCCTGTTTGTCCTTTAGCTAAGCAAACTAGACTTACTTTTCCTATTACTACTACTAGAGCATCCATGATGTTTGATGTTGTTCATATGGATCTATGGGGACCTTATAATACCCCTACTCTAGATAGAAAGCATTACTTCTTGATAATAGTAGATGACTATAGTAGATTTGTATGGGTTCAGTTGTTGCATTAAAATCTGAAACCATTGTGGCTATCAAAAATTTCTTTTCCATGATTAAGACTAGTTTGATTCTCATGTCAAAATTGTGAGATCTGACAATGGCACAGAGTTCCTCAATTAACAATGTAGAGATTTGTTCAATCATCTAGGAATATTGCATCAAAGCAGCTGTCCTCACACACCACAACAAAATGGTGTGGTTGAGAGGAAGCACAGACACATCCTTAATATTGCTAGGGCTATCAGATTTCAAGCTCATTTACCTATCAGATTTTGGGTTTATTGCATCAAGGTTGCAGTGTACTTAATGAATAGATTACGTTCATCAGCTATTTCTAACAAGAGTCCCCATGAATTACTTTATTGTAAACAGCCAAGTTTGTCTCATCTAAGAGTCATAGGCTGTCTTTGTTATGCTACAACAATGCCTAAAGGGGATAAGTTCTCAGCAAGAGCTAATCCTGCTATTCTCTTAGAGTATTCAAAACTACAGAAGGGTTATATATTGTTGGACATCAATTCTACTAAGATGTATGCGAATAGAGATGTGATCTTTCATGAAGAAATTTTTCCATTTGCTAAGGTGATACCTCAAATTGATTCCTCAGTTGTTGTGCATGGTTCACCTTTAGAGATAGTAGAAAGTCAAGGTGTTGGTGATGAGTTTGATAATGAAGATAATGGGGAGCCTGAAGATAAAAGATACTATCACAGGCAATGAGGATAACCAGGTAGTGAATGATGAGGTTGATAATTCTTCAGTAGATCAGATGTCTGAGCCCAATCCAACAGTGGAAGTTTATGAAAATCTTCCTGCAGTTCCTGCAGTACCATCACATGTTGACTCTTCCATTAGAAGAACTTCAAGAAGCATCAAAGAGCCAATTTGGATGAAAGACTATGCCATTCCTAAGAGACATAGTAGCACCAAACATCCTATGGCTAATTCTCTGAATTATGACAAGTTAAAACCTGAGTACAGAAGTTTTTTAAACAAGCTTTCAGAATGTGTGAAACCTAAGTACTTTAGTCAGGCTACAAAAGATGAAAGGTGGATACAAGCTATGCAGCAGGAAATCAAAGCTCTTGAGGAAAATAATACCTGGCTAGTGGTTGACTTACCAAAGGGCATGCATACAGTTGGTTCTAAGTGGATATATAAAGTAATATACAAGGCAAATGGTGAGATAGAAAGGTTTAAAGCAAGACTTGTGGCAAAAGGATACAGTCAGCAAGAAGGACTGGATTACCATGACACTTTTTCTCCAGTTGCCAAGATGGTGACAGTCAGATGTGTCATTTCATTAGCAGTATCGAAAGGCTCGACATTATACCAGATGGATGTCTATAATGCTTTCCCGCAGGGTGATTTAGATGAAGACGTTTTGCAAGACCAGGTAAAAACAAAGTATGCAAGTTATTTAAGTCTTTGTATGGACTTAAACAAACATCAAGACAATGGAATCTGAAACTTACAAAAGCATTACAAGACACAGGTTTTACTCATAGTGCTCATGATTACTCATTATTCACACTAAAAAAGGGGGAAGATCTTGTCATTGTTTTGGTCTATGTAGATGATCTATTGATCACAGGAAGTAACACACAGTTGATTACAAAAGTTAAGGAATGTCTGCACAGACAATTCAAATTGAAGTATCTACGTGAACTTAAGTTCTTCTTAGGCATTGAAGTATTGAGGTCCTCTGAAGGAATTATTTTGAATCAAAGGAAATATATATTAGAACTTATTGCTGATGCAGGCCTGACTGGTGCCAAACCTGCATCCACACCAATGGAGTCAAATTTGAGATTGACTTCAGTAGAGCATGATCTAGCAAATGGCTATACTGCAGATGTTGTGTTGCATGACAGTACTTCATACCAAAGATTGGTTGGTAAATTGTTGTATGCTACTATGACTAGACCAGATATAAGCTATGCAGTGCAAACTCTCAGCCAGTTTATGCAATCTCCCAAGAAGTCACATATGGAAGTTGCTACTAGAGTGATTAGGTATTTGAAAGGTACAGTTAGTCAAGGTGTTTGGTTGCATTCTGAACCTATTAACATGCTTACTTGTTGGTGTGATTCTGATTGGGCTTCTTGCCCTAACACAAGAAGATCCATCACAGGATATGTCATTAAGTTTGGAGAGTCCTTAGTTTCCTGGAAATCCAAGAAGCAACAAACTGTTTCAAGAAGCTCAGCTGAAGCTGAGTACAGAAGCATGGCTTCAGCAGTCTCAGAAATCACATGGCTTCTAGGCTTGTTCAAAGAATTAGGAGTAGATGTTCAGTTACCTATTACTATCTTCAGTGACAACAAATCAACTATACAGCTAGCAGTTAATCCAGTGTTACATGAAAGAACAAAACACATTGAAATAAATTGTCATTTCATCCGGGATAAGATCAAAGCAGGCGAGGTTGACACTGCCTATGTACACACACAACAACTTGCAGACATATTGACGAAAGGATTGAGTCAGGCTCAACATGTGCATCTTTTAGGCAAGCTTGGAGTGATCAATGTTATGCACTCGTCAGCTTGAGGGGGGGTGGGGTGTTGAAAGCAGTTGGTTAATATTAGTTAGTTAAATAACTAATCATTAAAAAGTTAGTTAGAAGGTCTTTTTTAGTAATTTTCAGATTGTTAGTTAGCTAATTTGTTACCTCGTTTATTGTGCTGATGAATCAGTTAGTAGATATTTTCTTTACATTCTTTCTCTGCTTCTGATTGTTATATAAGCAGTGAAGGATTTCACTTGTAAAGGTGGTTATCAGATCAATACAAATTTTCTCTCCTTTCTTCTTCATGTTCAAGCTTTCTCTCTAAAGGTTTATCAATGGTGTTGTGAGCTTGAATACTCACTTGTCTTTTGTTCAATAAGGAATATGAAACTAGACAAAAAAATAAATTTAACCGTCAAACATATTTCAGAGGTGAATTAAAGAGAATTCGTGCTATATAAAAAAAGAGACTTTTGCTTAACCTACCTTATTCTTTCAATTGCAACGTTTCACGACTTTCTGCACACCCACTCTAAATCTACAATAAGGATTCACCATGCTCGTAAATATGTATAAATGCAAAAGGGCAGCAACTTATTGAGTTATTCCTTTTTTTTTTTAAAGAAGTGTTGGAGTTGATATATGTAAAGATACATATTTCACAATTACGTACAGCAATCAAATGAAGTAAAAGTGACTTACTTTTGATATATATTTAAAAATTACTAACATTTTATTTAATAAGTTATAGCGGACTCAAAATTTTCGTTTAGGAAATTCGAAAAATAAAAGAATATACGTGTATATAAGCCAACAAAACAAAAATGTCAAGGAAGTTATAGTATATAGTTTTAGTGGCGCAACCTTTGAATTTTTTTGGGTTTAAAATCACACTTTTAGCATTTTTTTGAACCCTCAACATGAAACTTAACTTCCAAGGATCCTGTCGCTGGGTTATCTATTTCTCCTTGTCATTGAAGGAGTTCAATATATATATATCCACATAAATACAAAAGATTACCTTTTATATACGGATTTAGCTCCTCTCTAGTACATAATCCCTTCAGTTTCTCTATTACCCCTTTAATCTTTTGACATGTGTCATACAAATAATCTAATGGCTCAGATTTTTTTGATTAACTAAAGAGTTTTACCATATTTAATATTTCTTGCACTTTCTTTGTGTACTTAGAAATCCTTTCTTCTCTGATAGTTTATTATGAAGTTGGCTCCTTAACATTTTTCCTCCTCACATTACTTTTAAAAGAAAAAAAGAAAAAAAAAACTTTTCTCTAATTTTCAAATATTTTCAGAAGAATCAAACTTCCTGAAAACATGATATGTATTTTTTTATATTTATATATAAAAAAAATGTATCATTCATTCAATTTCAATGCAATAGTTAATGTGACTCTTTTCATTCTTCATGTGTTAGAAGAATGTTTTTCCATGTTTTCTTCTTCACCATATTTAAATTTCTTCTTTCACCACTTCAACATATTCTTCTCTTTGATTAAGTCTGATATTGAAAAAATTGATATACAGATATTGAATAATCCAACAAAATAAATAAAAATAAGTGATGAAAGAGGGGTTTCAAAGAAGCCAGATTTGGGAAATACCTAGGACTTATTGTCCAAGTCGTTCCGTAAGAGTGACAGAGAAAGAATTTCTTTTAAAAAAAATAAACATATGAAAACTGAAACTAAGTTTTTTAGATCAAAAGGTAAAAACAGTGGTGGGTCTGATTCGGATTGCAATTAAACTTTGTGAGAGAGACTATCAATTGGAAAATTATCAATGATTAAAAATAAAATAAATTTAAAATCTCAAATATCAACACTAAAATAAAATTCATAAATCTATTATTGATTTGCTGCAAAAAAAAGAGTTAGAAAAAATAAACTATGACAGAAAAGATGAGATTCGAAGCACATAAAGGAAGTGAGAGAAATATTAACTATGGTAAAACTCTTTAGTTAACCAAACAAATCTGAGTTATTAGATTATTTGTATGACACATGTCAAAATATTAAAGAGGTAATGGAGGAACTAGAAGGATTATATACTGAAAAGGTGTCTCTTCCTATATATACATTGTAATTTTTTGTCGAGGGGGTTCAAGTTATTATATATGAGATGTTGTACACTCCCTCCACTTCCACGTGGAAGTGGAGGTGACACATAAAAAAAATCCATCCTATTATATGGGGAAAAGGTACAAGTACCCTAGACTATTATCGAAATTTCATAGATACACCTTAATTAAACTAAGGTTATATTATACAATCATAAAAACAATTTTTAGTGGAATAATATAGACATTAATAAAAAGTGTTAAAGTCTGTACCGACATTAGTTAAGTGTCATTAGAACCAACGTCGCTAAAGGTTTTAGGGATATATACAAAGAGTGTTAATTGCCGCTAAAAATACATATTTAGTGGCAATTAAGAATTAATTGCCGCTAATGATCAAATTTTGTTGTAGTGAATTACCTTCCTGAGCTCTTTTTTTTTTGTAATTTTATACACCTTTTCTGCTAACGTGACATCTAAGTATCTCTCACGCGTTTGAACTACGTGGAGTCAAGGAGTATACCACATAAGTCAAAAGGCGTACAAAATTATATAAAAAATGAGTTTGGGTTAATAGGATATTAGTTTAGATATTGCGTACGAAATTTCGATCATAGTTTAAGGGGTACTTATGTCTTATCCTTATTATATATGTATTTAGTTATTGCGTAGGTTCGGAATAAAATTTTTATAACTGCATATATTACAATTAATAAAAAATATATAGTAATTCAGAGTATTTTAAAGTTATTGCTTGAGAAAACAGAAAATTTATTAAGAAAATCATTCGCTGCAAATCTCTCGTTCGTCGGTGTAAGAGGGAGAGTTAACGCCTATCAAGTTGGTTTTGTTGAAATTGTAGCTCAGATTGATGAGTTTGTTCTTCAAGATAGAGACATGGAAGACTTAGCTTGTTTTCCAAAAAGTGAGAATTAAAATGAAATATCTGAACTATCTCTTTTAGCAGTAAACTCTCTGTTAATCTTTTTTGAATCTGTTAGTTGAAGGATCAAAATCACTCACTTGATATAATTGAAGGTTAATATTGCTAAGTTAGATTACACAAGGACTAAAATAAGAATATAACCTTAACATAGGGACTAAAAATGCCGTTTTCCCAATTCCAATCGAACTAGTTTGCTACATGTTGTTGTATAATCAATGAAGAAATTAATCGAGTATTGTTTGTATTAATGAAGTTTTTTTTATCACATGAACCTAGTGACTATTGTATTCTTTGTATTGAAAAGAGCTGTCAATATGGGTTAACCCACCTCATTCGGGTTAATTCATACAAGTTTTGACATTTTACAGGTCATGTCAGACTACGCCAATTTTGGTGTGGGCCAGAAAATGGTTGGTCCAACCCACAAGTACGTGAGCTACAGGCTTGACGGACCAGCCCACTTTTTAAAATTTTATATTTTTTGTAATTATTAAATTAAATTCTAAATTATAATTTTAAAATATTATCATAGAGATTCACAAAACAATATTACATGATGTTAATGTTACTACTTGTTAATCAAAACCAAAAATAAAATTATCATCACAATATTTATTAGGGAAAAGGATCAAATATGCCCCTATATTATTAAAAATAATTTAAATATACCCTTTGTTATACTTAAAATCCAAATATACCCTCATGTTATATTTTAGATTCAAATACACCCTTAGATTGTACTTTAACACAAATATACCCCTAATTTTAAGAGAAAGACATATGTCAAGCTTAGAATTAAACGACCCATCACTAATTTTAAATATTCAATTTTGATAGATTCTCACCCATCTAACCGACCCGACCCATTTTGTTTTTCATCTTCTTCACTTTTATGTCCAGAAAAAATAGTAATTGTGGAGATTCTCCCTCCATCTCCTTCCTCAAATTCCAATCAGATACACCAAAAACTGTCGTCATCATGATAAAAAAATATACCAATTTGATTCATCACCATGACTAGAAACACAAGCTTTCCCTTCTGCTACTAGCACAATCGAAAATTCATTGATCTGAAACTCAACCCAATCATGACTTGAAGCATTTTGTTAGCAACATGAAGGATCCAAAACCCAACAACGAAAATAGCAATGGTAGATGCTTAGATCCTCTCCTAAAGGGATAATCGGAGGCCTGTCCAAGGTCGCGGCAAATCCATTGAGGAATCAGCTATAGTGAAATGCAACGTCGATGACAATGAACGATCAGCGACGTTTGAAACGGAATGAGCAACTGTCACTGTTATAATCGATAACTGCTTGAATGATAGACTAACAAAAGAGAAAAATCGATGTGAAATTCCAAACAATTGAACATTAGGTATAAGAAAAGAAAGTTGAAATGTCTAACTAAATTAAACACCAGAATTATGGGAGCCATCATTATAATTTTCACAGCTTTGCTGGTGGTATAGGTTGTTCGATGTAGAGAAGAAGAAACAGTAAGTATGATTGGGTCGGGTGGTTAGAAGGGTTGGTTAAACAAATTGGATATTTAAAATTAGAATGGGTCATTTAATTTCATGTGTCATTCTGTTAAAATTAAGCACAGGATATATTTGGACTCAAAGTATAAAAAAAAGAAGGTATATTTGGACCCAAAGTATAACGAATGGTATATTTAGACTATTTTCAATAGTACAGGGGTATATTTGATCCTTTTCCATATTTATTACTCCTTCTGTCCCATTTTATGCTGCACTTTTCGTTTTTCGAGAGTCAAATAGTTTAATTTTGATCGGATATTTGCGTATGGAATCTTCAAATTTTTTGAAATGAAATTTATACATTTGTAAACTATGTAAATAATACTATAAGTCACAATAATTGATAATTCAAAATATTAAAAGGATCTATGAAAAACTTACGGTCAAAGATAGACTTGTTTAAATCTCGAAATGCGAAAAGTACCACAAAATGGGACGGAGGGTGTAAGTTTTTTTTCAAGTAAAAGTATAAATATCTAAATAGAAACGTTAACCTAATTATTTTGAGTTTGGACACTCTTTAATTTTAAATTTTAATATTATATTATATTTTTAGTTAATTTTTATTGATCCACGGGTCGGCCCTACCTATATTTCTCAAGACCCACACAAATCAACAGGCTTATTCAGGCTGGGCTAAAAAGTTCTTTTCTTGAATGGGCTCAAAAATCTTAGTTCAACCCTATTAAATCACGGGTTAGGTCACGCCTCCAACGGGCCTAGCTCATATTGACAGCTCTAGTACTGAAGAAATCGTTTCAGGACATAAATTCTAATAAAATACAATTATCTTTTATGGTATTGTTTTTCATTTTTTATAACCGAAATTACCATCCATTTTCGTCATTTATTTAAAATTTTAAATTTGTATATTTTCTAATTAAAAAAATTGAGAAATACAAACATTAGGCAGCATAGCAAATTAAACTATAGTTATAAAGCGTAATTAGACAAACTATAGTTATGAAGGATCATTAAGATGTATCTCTTAGCTCCATGTGTATGTTATTCCCCATTTCATGTCAAATAGAGGTGAAATTTTTGTTCGATTTGCACTAAGTTTCAAGATATACAATCCAAAGGCTGACTACATTCCAAAGATTATTAACTTTGATGTCCGAGATAATGAAACAATCTAAATTGAAAGCTTAGTTTCTCCTTTTCCATCGAAGGGTTGTACTAGTGATGCAACAAAAATATCGGCGAAAAAAACTCAAATTAAAACAATCAAGTAACAAATAACTAGCAAGAGTTTCAACTTGTAGTTATTGCATTAACCTAAGTATTTGTTAGCTTGGATCACTTTGTAACTCTTAAGTATCGTATTACAACTAGTAGGTAGTATCATACCATGACATGCTTGGACCTTATTGAGTATTTTTATTATAAAATATATTGTTCTGCATAACATTCATGTAATTGTTGTGTGGTGTATCTTTTAAATATTTATTCTAGGGGTATAAAAGTAGCGGATCAAAAATCTTACTAAGTTATATTTATATATAAATAAATCACTCCTTACTTGCATGTCTATGCAGATACTATTGTGGAGGGTGAGACTAATGATTGATAAGTTCGTTCGCGCAGATTTTATTGTTGAGGTGAACCTTCACATTATTTATGGAGGCTATTGTTTCAGCTCTTTCTATTTTATATCAAACTCATATAATTCTATTAATTATATATATTATATGCTTTATGATCTTAGCGTGGGATTTGCCCTAGAGATATATTTAAAATTGTTAGTTTTCATAATTTGGTATATAATTTTGATTGAATAATTTCTTCACTTTTAATGATTATTGATGTGTTGGATTAACATATATTTTATCTTAGTGCTTATAGAATGATAAAGTGTATGAAAATTGATTCATGGGGGGGGGGGGGTTAGTAGGTGTCAATTAATCACGTCTAGGAGATGTGAAACTTCACTATGAAATATTTTTTATAAATAAACATTTTGAACGGGAATAAATGATAAATGGTCTTTTCTAAATTTAAATTTGAATGGATTTTCAAGAAAAGTTTTAGGGGGGTAAGATATGCCATTTTACTTATAAGGAAAAAAATAGGAAAAAAAATAAAGAAAATTTCAGTTAATATTATTTAATCTCCTCTCCATGTAATTTAAAAAGAGGAAATAAGTTTTTAATATTTTAGAGAATTTTGAAAAATAGCAAATTTGGATAATATTTGCAAGAGTAACTGTTTAGCTATAAATATAGCGCTCAATGTCAAATCATACATACAACCTTTCAAATTGTTAAGGTGTAAGATTTCATCTCTGAATTATCGAGAATGTCGTGGAAGATGGGCAAGAGTAAGGCTGAACGTGAGTTTCCTTTTGTGAAATGGATTACGAAGGATTTTAAAGGAGTGAGGTTTGTTGAAAGTGATTTGAAATACCTTTACGAGAACATGGATCCTGTGGTGGCTGTAATAGCAGAGAGAGAAGGCGAGGTCATGATTCCGGTTTGGGATTTAGACACCGGAGGTAACTATCTCCTCAAGTTGAAAAAGGACACCAATGGAGTTTTTGGATTGTACGAAGATTGGATTGAAATTGTTGCTAAGCGTAGAGGATTTGAGGGAAATGAAGTGATTGGTTTTTATGTGAACCAGGTGACTTTGGAGCTGACATTTACCGTGATCAACGCAACAAACAATGTCGCTGGTAGTTCTAAGTAGAAAGAACTTAATTTTACTTTCTTTTTGCTGTGATTTTACTTTCAAAAAGCATGTACAATAAGAGTTTTATATCAAAATATATCTCAATAATAACATGCATTAATAAAATATTTAAATTTCAATTTCAACTTGATGTGCCTTGTGTAGATGAAAATCTTTTTCATTTCCCTAAATGGAATAATGCGAAGTGGCTAACTCAAAGTTGATTGGACATAACGTAGTGCATTGGGAAGTAAAGCAAATATGATGAAAATTCCATGCCATTCTCAGGGGTCTACTCGAGGCATCCTTTAGAAATGCATAGAATTTCCATCATATCTGCCTTAGGCAGATAAAAATTCAATGAAGTGGAATTAAATTAAATTAAGCGCCAGAAAATAAAACAATCTCGAGTTAGCAAGGATAAATAGGACGTACTAAACACAAGATTACGTTTCATTTTTTCAATACATCCGATATTAAAAATCTATTGACTTGACTAATCTAGATCTGCATCGAGTTAATCCTACAGTTCAAATGCAAATAACAATAATTTCTCCACTTCAATAGTTTGAGCCCCAAATTTTTTATTAAGAGAAGGATAACATTATATGTTCTACATAACAGAATTCATATCGATATCCAGTTGATATATTCACTCAGTTCGGATATACTAATCATTCAGTACATAAGCATTCTTTTATTATTTCATTTGTGGTGTATAATAACATACATGCATATGAATCTGGAGAAAGGAATTCAGTATAAATCACTCGAACTAATTTATTTAAAAAAAAAAAAATAACTTAGATAATTTCTCTTAACAAACAAAATCATCATTGGAAGAGTTGTATCTAGTGGTGACAAATGGACGGATTGGGTCAAATGTGGATGGTATGAAAATAGGTAAACATAAAATGGGTAATAATTCAATTCGCCCATATTTGATATGGGTAAAAGTCGATTGGGTAGTAAATGGGTTGGATAAAATACTAGTTTACGCATATTTTCATGAATAAATAGTACTTTACTTAAGTATTCAATATGAAGAAGATATTTTAGTCTTTTTTTAGGTGAAAAATGTTGAACATGCTTCATGTAGTTTTATTGTATCATAAAAACAAAATTAAAAAAACTATAACTTTTCAACATAAAATAAATTTATGTAATAACAAGATGAAAATATTTTTAATTTCAAAGTAAATGTTTGGATTTAGAATTAAAACATGTTTAATGAACTTTAAGCAATGTCAATACTAATAATGATTTGTTTATTTTACACTATTATTGATTATCCAATATAAAATTAAATAAATAAAATGTAATTATAATTAACAAAAAAAACGTACACTTGAATTATATATTTTTGAAGGGTCAAACACTTTACCTTTTCAATTATAAAGAAGAATAGTTAGTTCTATAAAATAACATTAAAAAAAAAGGGAAAAGGGTCAAAAATACCCCTTAACTTTAGTTTATTAGTTGAATATACCCTGCCGTTAAAACAAAGTTATTTATACCCTTCCCGTTACTAATTTCACCATTTATACCCCTCAATTGACGTAAATCCCCAAATCAATCAAAATTGACCCGATTTCATAAAAATTACCCATTTTCTATTTTAAACCCATGCCCAATCCATCTAAAATCTAACCCAAAAACATTTAACCCATTTCATGTGGAGTTGAAAAGAAAAAAATTACAGAGCAGTGAGCACAATGAAGAAAAAATGACAAAAATGGTCCTTTCAGTACACATTGAACAATTTTACTGATTCAGGTTAGTAAAAAGTTTTCCTATCAAACATTTAACAATTTAAACGAGCTAGGACCAGGCGTGGTGTTCGAGAAGCCAAAATAGCGCATAGATAACAGATTTTCAAAGTGAAATTCATTGATTTATACTTTAATCGGTAAAAACACCAAAAAGAAAAGTGAAATGGAGTAAGCACCTCTAACAATGGCAGTGAGACCGGAGCCGTCGATTCCTGGGTGACTTGTTCAGCAGTGGAGGAATACGAAAAACCCAGATGGTCCATTTCTTTTGAAAAGCCACATAGTTTTAAGGTTCAATTTGCTGCTCTGATTGTTTCTGTATCACTCAATTCACTAGCTATGAAAAAATGGATCAAGTGATCTTGGGTTAGGTTCTTAAATGAGTCGGACATGGGTTTAAAATGGAGAATGAATAATTTTTACGAAATCAGGTCAATTTTAATTGATTTGGAAATTTTCGTCAATTGAGGGATATACATGGTGAAATTTATAACGGTAAGGGTATAAATAACTTTGTTTTAACGGCAAAAGTATTTCAAGTAATAAACTAAAATTGAAGGGTATCTTTGACCCTTTTCCCAAGAGAAATTATACTATTTTTAGTGATATCATCAAATTTTTTGAGTGAATAAAAATTAGAAGCTCAACCCATTTGACTAATTCATATTTCATCCATAGTTTACCCATATTTTATCCATATTTCTATGGATCAAATATGAATATCAACCCATATTTTATCCATGTGAAAAATCACTGACCAAACTATTAAAATATGATCAGATTGAGCGGGTCACTAAAATATGGGCTCATTTCCCGGCACTAGTTGTATAATAAGTTTGTTAAATCGATATACACGTTACAAGATTGAAGTGAGACAGTTACAAGTCTCATTAAAAAACCAATGATATTTTATGAGCTCAAGTAATTGTGTACAAAGCAACGCAAAAGAACTATTACTACTAATCTACGAAATTAGCGAAGATACAAGAAGAAAATATACAAATTTCATCCAAAGATGAGAAGGAAAAATGAATGCAACCTCTTCTCAGCCTGAATCTACAACCTGTAAATACTGGTCAATCCAGAACATACCCCTCTTCACTCTTCTCCAAATCTTCTTACACCTCATGAAAGAAGCAGAAGCAAACAGATGAATAAAATACAATGAAAAGAACTACATCTTCACATCAATAAATATGAATGTGCTAAGATGAACAAATCAGATGGGGTAACTGCAAGCATGAACTGATGGCCGGAAGGTGAAACATGACGCAACTTCTGTTTAATTTGCAGCTGTTAGAAACTCCATTGAAGAAGCTTTTCCATTCTCTTGTAGGAAATTTTCTAGCACAGGCTGCAAAGGTAATAGCTGTATGTGAATTGGCATACAAAAAAGGGGGGTGGGATATGAGCATGCATATAGATGAAGGAGTTCCAAGCTGAAGTTTCTGAGACATCTAATTTTGTGTATACCAAGCAGTATCTCAAAAGGCAAAGCATTTTACGCAGTAAGGGCCGAGGTGTAAGCCCTGATACATAGGGTATCTCAAAAGGCAAAGCATTTTACGCAGTAAGGGCCGAGGTTTAAGCCCTGTAACATAGGGTGTAAGTCCCATGGATCTATAGGGTTTATACCTCATAAATCTTCAATTTTATAATTTTACTACTAAAAAAATTACCAAATGTAAAATTTTCAAAAGTTCTACAAACAAATCACCAATGATAAAGAAAAATATTATAAATTATTTGAGAAAGGTAACTACAGAATAAAAGATAGTAACCGAGATAATCTTCAAAATGAAATAATCATTCATTTAATCATCGATCTCCATCTACTAGTCCATCACACCCTCACCTAATATTTGCACTAATTATTGTTTATATATTTCAAAGAAGGAGAAGGATAAAAAGGCAAGAGCAATGAGAAAAAATGGATAAAGTTGCCTCAAAACATAGTGTCACGGAATATCTATCCTATCAATTTCAGGCATGATTATCTAAAAAACTATTTCTGAGAGTTTATTTATTTACATATTTTGGGAGAAGTCACTTTAACATGAAAACATGACAGCACAAAGTATAAATATCATTACACCAATGATAAAAACATGATTTATAGAAAAATACTTTAAAAATAATAAAAATCAAATTAACGTCTGGGGTGTACGCTTCTACGCCCGGGGCATACACTTAAAATTCTAGGGTGTACGCACTACGAATCTACACATTTCATTTACGCCCACCCCCGGACTCGCCCCGAAAATGCCTTTGAAAACACTGATACCAAGCATAGAAAAGCTCTGTATGTTAACTTTTTCACTGGTTGTAAGCTGAATTCTTGATCAGCTCACAGGTATCAGACAAATTGAGCCATGAGTTAAAGAGGCAGAAAACATATCCATTAACAGACCAAACAACTACAAAATCTTCAGCATGTTTCGGTGCACAATTGATGTGGCAAATCTCAACCTACATCCTTTGGCCTTGAAATTTGTAGATGGAACTATTTAACGCTATTTTCTCATGCCCAACTCTACAGGTTCAGAGCTTATCATCGAGCACCAAATAATGTTTTGTTGGTGCTCAATATATGTCAACTAAGATTCTCCCAGCTTCCGCAATTGGGGAAGAAAAAATTTACATGAACGTAAGATTACACCATCACTTTCTTATAAGCTAAAGATTAATGATATACAGAAAAGGGAAGCAGTCATTGCCTAGTGTCAGGTTGAAGAAGGAATGGTTTTCTAGCATAATAATCCAAATTCAAGAAAGAACAAAATTCAGTTCGGATTAAAAGCCCTGGATGAACCAGTGAAAGATAATTACCAAACTCTAGAAGCCTTGCACAACAATTATTAAGAATAATTTTGGCATTATAGGCAGTGACTTTAGCTTAATGAGTAGAAGCTTTGTCTTTTCTCTTTGAAGAAATTCCCCCGAAGGACTTGTGGAAATCCAGCAATATTTGTTCATGCAGATCAGAAATGTCTTGTAGCTCATTGTATATCACCATCTCTTATTGTGTCAACCTATGACTTAGGATCTTAAACTACTAGGTATTCCTTTATTTCAACTGTCCTCTAGAAGTTATTTCACACCGAAACAAGCATCTGGATTGCTCTCCGTACACTATACGATATTTCTTCATTGAACTACTTCTCAGGTTTATTTAGTCCATTGATAGATTTTGTTAGAAGCTTGTCAGAAATTAACCTAGCATCATTCATTTTTTTCTTCGAGCACATCTAATGGCAATTTCTCCCATATTTATTTAGAAATTCTAACCAAGTCCAGGGTTCTCTTTCTGTTTGTGGTTAGGTCAGCCAAAGGCTAACTCAGTGCAGCTGTTATCATCTAAGAAATTGAAGAGTAGATAGTAGAATAAACTTATACATCAGTTGTCCCCTGAGGATTGAGGAACAATACCTCATTGTATGCTTTCGAAAGGAAGAATGGTTCTTTTTCATGCACCCCATCATTATCTGCAATAATTCTCTCCAGATCCTGCAAATTAAAAAAGAATAATGGCCATTAGGAAAACATAATTTAGAGATAGTCCGTAAACAGGAAATGAACACAAACTATGAGGTCATGTAACACGATATGTTGAGGGTAGGTAATTGGTATGGACACTCAGACTGTCATTTTAAAAGACCAGTGGGATAGTCCTATCAAGTGGATGATAAAAAAATAAAATCACAAAAAAGATAATAAACGGGGAGAGAACACAAAATTATGAATAATGTATGAAGATATGTAGAGGGCTTGAGGGTTGGTATAGCATCACTAAGAAAGTCATAGTGAAAGGGCAAAGTAGTAATCCCACTCTCGCATAGCCAATGAAAAATGGACGGGCTCTAGAACTCCTATTAAACAATTGACGAAGTAGTTTATCAGTTAAATGCCTCCTCAGTCTTGAAATATAGGTACTTTCCAAGAATTTATACACAGTACTGAATTTCAATGCAGCAGAAAATTGTTTGGGGAAGTTGCAATTTTCAATTTAGCCTTTTTGTTCAATTTATATTTTTGTATTATTGCCTCTTTCTGGTAACCATTCTGATGGAACCACTCCTTTTTTCAGTGATCGATCAGACCTTCCAGCAGCTTTGTCCTATTGTGTTATTCTTCTAACGACTTCTCCAGCAACTTTTTGGGTTGATGCTCCAGAAACATTTCCTTTACGCTATCCACTCATTCAAACTACACTAATTACATTACTATAACACTTTTGGTGACTCCAATTAATTCCCTTCTGTGCGTGCCTTTAGGGTTTAGGGGGTTCTTTAACTTTGCAATTCTTAGAATATGAATAGGTTTATACAATCCTATTAGAATAGGAATAGTTTATACAATACTATTAAAATAGGAATAGGTTTATATAATCCTATTAGAATAGGAATAGGACTACTAAATAGTATCCTATTTGGTAAATGATTGTATTCTATGGTCTATAAATAGGGTCTCATGTAATAATGTAGATACAACAACAATTCAATAATATTTTCTCTAATATTTCTCACATGGTATCAGAGACTCTACGATCTTGGTAAACAATCAAAGAGCTTCCGCTGTCGGCGGGCGGCTATTACTCATATATGCCGCCCGTCCGGCTAATGATTATGTTAGCAAAAGTTAGGTCACTTGAGAACTTCAAGTCACAGGTGTCAAATTCCAGTGGCGACGGTGGGACTGATTTGCGTCATCTTTCGTTCTAAAGGTGTTGTGCAAAAGACAACACCGTCACGAGGCTCGGGAGGCTCAGGCGACCAAACCCCGACCTGACCCACCGGAAAGTACCCCCTCCACGCGCCCTCACGCGCCGATGGGAGGCGGAAATTTTCCGGCGAGATCTGTACACGCGCCGGCGCATGAGGGGTTCTCCGGTCTTTTTTTTTTTCCGATATTTTTCTTCTGTTGAGGTCGTCCAGTACTTCCGACCAGAACCCGACCATTTTTCTTTAGATTCGATCACCGGAATTAGGGTTCCGGTGATTTTTGGGCCGTTTCCGACAAGATTCCGGCGAAATCAGAATTTTCAGGCTACTATGGACAGATTCCGACAGCATAATACATCTTTCCATTGATATTGATATTGATCATGGCTGGTGGAAACTTTAATGCTGCTGATGAAGGAGGTTCAGAGTACCCAGGGAAGTTGACACGTTACGTGGCGATTACTTGTATCATGGCAGCAATGGGAGGGTTGATCTTTGGTTACGACATTGGAATTTCAGGGGAGTTACTTCTATGGATCCTTTTCTCAAACTCTTCTTCCCTTTGTCGCTTCTTTTGTTAATAAGAAACATGGCAGAACAATCAGATTCACTGCAAAATGTTCCAACTCTCTCAGTGCTGCCGTCATCCCCAATGAATGAGATGCGCAAGTCTGATGTTGGCAGTATTGCAAGGTTTAAGTTCCCCCTTGGCTTCTTCTTAATTCAGGATCATAATAGTAAACGTGACAATGTTCCTTGGAGGTCTCTTCTTCTTGCTTGGTGCACTTCTTAATGCTGCTGTTGTCCACATTAGCATGCTCATCTTGGGTCGTATCCTTCTTGGAGTTGGAGTCGGATTTGCTAATCAATCAGTACCTATTTATTTATCTGAGATTGCTCCCTACAAGTACAGGGGTACATTCAATGTTCTCTTCCAATTGGTCATCACAGTTGGGATCTTGATTTCTAATATCGTCAAAAGTTGGGTCATCGTGTATATTTGCGGAGACTACTTTCTTCTATTTAATTTTGTAGCACCGTCCCATCATTCCGGTGACTACTTTTTCATATTTAATTCTGTAGCACCGTCCCATCTTTTCGGTGACTACCTTTTTTTGCATATCTGATTTGCGTAGCACCGTGCATCTCCCGGACTACTTCTCATATTGAATTTGTGTAGTACCGTGGATTTTTTTCCGAACTATTTTCTCATATCTGAGTTGCATAACACATGTGTCTTTTCAGTAACTTAGATTTGATTTGCATAGTTTCATTCGTCTTTTCCGGTGACTCCTCAAATCTGATTTGCGTAGGGTTGTGCCATCATTCCAATCCTACCTAAACACTTTCTCTTTTTCATTAGGGTCGTCCCATCATTCCGACCCTACTTGTATACTTTCTCTTTTTCATTAGGGTCGTGCCATCATTCCGACCCTACCCATATTATTTCTCTTCTTTTTTTTTTTTGTCAATGGGGTCGTTCCAACTATCCTATATAATTTCTATTTTCTAGTTGGGTCGTGACATCATTCCGACCCTACCTATATAATTTTATTTCTTAGATTGTGACCATTTTTAGCCATCAAATCTAATACTACGGCATATGAGCATGTTCCAATAATTTTTTGGTGACTTTCTTATTTAATATTAACTCATCCATTGATGCCAACATGATCCATATACTTTATATTAGATTTGAGCACTTCGTTGCTCAGGGGGAGTTTAGTAGCCTTGTATGTCGATTGTGTTGTGTCATCGATTGTGCAGATCACTCTATGGTCTAGAACAATTTTTCTCAAGCTTGGGTTGGGAAGTTCAACACCAACATTATGAATCAAATTCAGTATTTCATGCGAAGATTAAGCACATTGAGATTTACTGGCATTATGCATCAAATCCAGTATTTAATGAGTACAAGCACATTAAGATTGACCGTCAATTTTGTGAAGTCTGCAAATATCTCACCAAGCCCCTCATCGGTCCCCGTGTTAATACATTTGTAACAAGCTAGGTGCATGAATTGTACGCACTAGCTTGAGGGGGAGTCTTAGAATATGAATAGGTTTATACAATCCTATTAGAATAGGAATAGTTTATACAATACTATTAAAATAGGAATAGGTTTATATAATCCTATTAGAATAGGAATAGGACTACTAAATAGTATCCTATTTGGTAAAGGATTGTATTCTATGGTCTATAAATAGGGTCTCATGTAATAATGTAGATACAACAACAATTCAATAATATTTTCTCCAATATTTCTCACAGCAATCACTAGCAATATTTTTTGGGGTAAAAAATCAGTGTCATTTTTCTTTCCGTGATTCTTCTCTATTTCATGAAACTATTTGGGCGACTCGTCAACAATTTAAAGTGGAAAATTTTAAGTTAGGAGAACTACTGAAATATTGTATATTTGTATAGAAACATTTGATTTTTTTTTTTTCAGAAAGGTAAAGTTTATTTGTGTGGAAACATTTTAGTGGTTATATTATAACACAGTGATTTGTAATTCCAAATCAAAGCTAGCTAAGGATTCCTCTAGTATGTTGTTAACTACCAGTGTCAATAAGACTTTTCTCTTCTCTTCTTCTATTTCCACAGATATTTATCCAGGAATTATTAGAAAATGAATCGGGGTCTGGCTTTATTTAATCATTTGGGGACTCACTTTGGTGTTGTCAACTTGTCATTTGCTGAGGGCAAAGCAAGATAACAAGAATTACAAAAACAAAACCAAAAAAAGACATTCATACAAAATAGTATGCCAAAGGAATGTATCCCAACCAAAAGTCTCAAACTGTTAAGACCCAGAGGCTATGTTACTCGGACTCTTTCAAAATGTGGACGGGTGTGTGTCAGACCCTCCAAAAATAGTGTATTTTTGAAGGATCCGGCACGTGTGAGGCATCATTTTGGAGAGTCCGAGCAACTTAGCCCAGAGACATCACAAAGAACATTTTGTCCAGGACGAATTTTCAGAATGCAGAATTAGTTTTTGCAATATCAAACACATACTTCTACATCAGCTTACCTTTCTTGTCAAGACTTCATACTTGAGAAGCTCCTCTACAATCTTCTCTAGCACTTGTCGATTTTTCTGAAGCATGCCTTTTGCTTTATCATAAGCCATATAGTACATCTGTACCAAATAATCAAGGCAGGATGATTATTGGGTTAAGGAAAATACTGCTCTATGATCATACAAGCAAGTAACATCACTTTTAAGTAACTCTACCAGAAGGTAATTTCTGAATTTCATCAGTATAGAGCATATTACATCAGGTTTTGATATTTCAACTATCTTACCAAGAGCAATAAGCTTTCAGGATACTGGTAGCAGTTGTTTTTCTTTAATTCTGGCTGTTAGACCAGCAATGCTTTGTTCTGTGTTGCAACCTGATAAGATCAATCCTTATTCGTGCACATGTAATTCATGTGCCTCCAATTCTGTTAGAATCTTGTAAGTATTCTAGGAATTTGTAAATATAGTATATACATCTGCTGGGATCAATAAGCTTGATTTACTTCCTGTAACTATGTATTTCTATTTTTATTTCGAAAATTGGTAATTCTGTAGCTCTGTATTTTAATTCTCTTCACTTTCTTAGAACATGTAAATTTAGCTATTTAAACCTCAATAGCTTGAAGGAATAATCAAGCACTGTTTTTTCTCTCAGCAACTCTTGCTTGTTTCATTTTCACACGGTACCAGAGCCCTTGTGAGGTAGTCATTGTGCATCTTACCGGTGATGCCAGGAAGAAGAAAAAACATCATCACCATGTCATATTCTCCAGCAAATGTCACTGCATCACTTCCCCTGAGGGTTGTACATCAACCGACGCCACTAAGGAGGTTGAAATCCTCCGGCAACGAGATTCCAGAAAGCCCAGCCCCAGATCCTCCACGCACGTGCACACACCGGGAAGTCTTTCAATATTTCTGAAGGGGTTACCTCAAGTGCACGCACATGAGAGATCTTTCGACTACTTGTACTTTCTGACGAGAATCAATCACATGTGGGTTTCGCCTCTTCAAAGTTCAATCTACCTCGACCCATCCACTTACCGTGGCATTCTACCACTGGAGCTCTATTTCAAGAAGGTCAGTCCATTTTCCTGCAAGGTACACTGTTCTGGCAAGAAACTTTCTGGTTTTTGGTTACCTCATCCACTGTTTCCAGCACTTGAGATCATAACTTGATAACATTTATTCCCAGGAACTGATATTTTTGGAGTTGAAACTCCTTTGATTCATCGAAAACGTAGCTTGGATCAGATGCTTTTGGTTCTAAAACTATGGTTACAGTAACTCAAACCAAGTGATTACCACAAAACCATTGGTAGATACTCCCTCTGTCCCTAATTACTTGTCCACCTTTCCTTTCTTAGTTGTCTCTAATTACTTGTCCATTTTGACAAATCAAGAAAGAAGAATTTATATTTACCTATTATACCCTCAATTAATTACTTTGAAAAAGGTAGAAGTTCTTGAAAGTCTTAATTTTTTAATCCATGCATGTCATAATTAATAGGGGTAAAATGGTAAACTAACTATGTCAATAAATATTTTCTATTCAAAAGTGAACAAGTAAGTAGGAACAGAGGAAGTACTAGATAACAATTAAGATGCAGAAGACAAGCCATTCAAGATCACCTAATTAAACAAACTATCGATATTGAAGAGAAGGTTCGAGGAGAAGGAGAAAAGATTGCTGCTCAATTGTGTAGCCTCTTATGGAAGTCAAAACAGAAAAGATTGCTGCTCAATTGTGTAGCCTCTCATGGAAGTCAAATGAGAAAAGATTGATGCTCAATTGTGTATCCTCTTATGGAATTTTATTGATTCTAAATTGATGCCCCTGTTTCATCCACTCTAGACCAACTTTATAGTTTGGGAAAAGGATCATGCTCTACACACAAATGACATCTCTCGCTTAGTTTTTTTAAAACTGGAAACTTGTAGCATAAATAGACGAAACAGTACATGGGTTGTACTGAAACCATATTTACAATTTAGACTCTAAGGGAATAGATTTCTCCATCCGAGATAGTACCTAGAACATCAACTATATCAACAGAATCCTCTGAATAAATCTGTTTACACCAAAAAAAACAAAAAGCAGAAGGCAATTCCATTTGATCTTGTGCACTGGATTACTCAAATCCCCAAAACACCTTGAATTCCCTTGTTTCCAGATTGTCCACCAAATGCTTGCAGGGATAATTCTCCATACGCTCCTGTCTTCAACCTGGACTCCTGCTTCCTCCCAACTATGTAGAACTTCAGTGATCTTACCAGGCATTATCCAAGAAATGCCTCTAAGACTAATGAAAAGTCTCCAAAGCTAAAATGTAATTTTGCGGTGTCGAAATAATTGATTCACGGTCTCTGCTTTCTCTACACAAAGAAAACATTTTGAGCATTGAGTTATATTTCTTCTTGCCAGAGCTATGTCCCTTCAATATGAGTAAATCAGCACCCTCTTGACGACCACTGAAGGATTCCAATGTGTTGTGAAATTCTGTCACCCTCTGTATCTCCCAATCATTTTGCATTCTTCTGAACCATCCATACTCTCTCCTTATTTCTGCCATGGTCTTCCGTTGACGCGCCACTAAGTTGACTATGTCAGGAAATCTTTCCTGATGACTACCATTCCCTAGCCAGTTGCCTTTCCAAAAAAGAGTTTTATTTCCATCATTCACTTTGATGAGTGAGTTGTCCTTCAAAAATGTCCAGTGACCCCTGATGGATCTCCATAGACTGACCCCATATGGGGCCTCACAGTTACCAGTATCTGAAGTGAGTAATTGTCCTTGTCGAGACTCACCCCTTTGTATAGCATAAATATTCTCTCCCCCTGTATTTTGAGATACTGACCTTTCTTCCTGTACCGACTTTACTCCCATTGTTGTGATGTTTTTGTTTCCCCCAGCTACTTCAAGAACAACTGTCTCCAAAGAGGTTTGTGTCCTTGCATGCATCTCCGTTTATAAGAAGAGTGAATGTCTTGTTCTTCGAGGAAGGAATCAACTTTAAAACCTTCTTTAGACTCCGTTTGTATATCATTTAAAATATAAAGGCCCACTAAATAAGGCCAAATTACTCTATTTTTTGGCTTCTGACTGGGCCCCAAAATAAAGCCCAATCTTGAGAAAACGGAATTTAACTCCTGAACTTGCAAGTCATGTGACTTTTCCACTTTAGAAGCCCCAGTTATATTACAAGTACACATCACGTGACTCTCTCCTGCCAAAGCCTAATTATTAGGGATTTCCGGTACTTCTTTTGTCAGCAGAGTTTGATTGTGTCTGGTGGATATTAAGAGATGATAGAAAGACGGTCTGTAGGAACTCCAGCGACTTCTCCGGTTGTCGTCGATACCATTTCAAACCTGGGTTTTTCTCTCTACCCATACCGGTATGAAATATAGAACAACTCTTTCAATGACAACCTCATTGGGAACTTTCCGACCATTACCGGCAACTAAGATTCTACGCCATTTTAGATGGTTCTTGAGCTTCGTGGCTATCCAATGTTTTACAACTATCACTTTGTTGGAGGAAATAAAACATTGGCCCTAGATTGTAAAACAAAATGACCACCAACAACCACCAAGCCTCGATCCCAAACAAGATAGGATCAAATATGAATCCACAATAATCATATTTCTCCATTTAATGCATCTTAGGGCAACATTGAACAAAATACACTTGTAAAACCAAATAACCAACTGGCATAACCAAATGATCAACTGACAAAAATATTCAACAAGTCACTCACCAGATTAACTACATAAGCAACAAGCTTCCTACATACAACAGGCATGCACCCAACCAAGGAAGAGTGTTGTGAGTGTACCGGGTTAAACTTATATCTAAATAAAGCGCAAATACAATATTCTGACATGAGTGTCCTACATATACATTTATTCAAATACCTGAACTTAACCTTTGTCTTCATGCATTCTCCAAACCTTTTCTCTTATTTCTTATCAAAAATGTTAAGAAACCTCCTGATAACACGCCCAAGCACACTAAGACTACTATATGTACAGTTCAGATAAAGTCAAGCCAGATGGTGGGAGCTATAAGAGGCCAAAATGACAGTTCTTCAACAACCTTATTCTTACAAAGATTAAGTACCATTTGTGGCCCACAGTACCATTTAAGCAAGAAAATTTTGTAAATAAAATCCTCATAGAACAAGAAAATAATGTTCTCATATCATCAATCAAAAGGACCACAGAGTATTACTCATAGGCAACTTCATACCTTTTCCACTTTTGCAGCCATCTCATATTCAAAATGGTTTCCCATACTCAAAGTCGTGACCTATTCAGATCAGCAACATGGAAAAGAAGACCATAAGACAAAAATATATCAATGAAAAAAAGCAAATTAGTCGTGCACCAAGATATACAATGGGCAGTCAGTACTTTATGTTTGGCAAATGTTTGTACAAGCGCACATATCTATAAGAACAAGTGTTAAACGACATTGGGTCCCATTTCCATGTGGAAATTTTTTAGGCAAGATACTTTCGTGGAAGAGATGTGGTTCACTCATTAACATAGAGGTGAATGATTTTCTAGTTTGGTTCCACCCCTAACTGTTTGCGGCCAAGGTCATCATAGCAAAGAACTTGATGTGGTTCGCAAGGTGACTTGTAAAATATCATTAATATGTCTAGGGAAAGAGAAATGGTTCACAAAAACTATGACATATCTATAGCTATAGTGAAGATAAAAAGGGGCAGTATTACTAAAAGCAAAAATTGCAATAAAGCTCTAAGGTCTGTTGGGGCTTTAACCGCAAACAAAGCATGGGCTTTAATGAAAAAAGATGCAAATGGAGAAACAACACAAATATATATATGTTTAGTGCAAGAATAATTATAAGCATGAATGACAAATATATGAACCAAAGACGTTGAAAAAAGAAATTCGATAAAGTAAAATATCAATTGTTTAGTGTTGAATCTTCAAACGAGGCTCATCGGCAAGGAAACATATGCCTTAGAACCTTGATGATGACACTGAAGAACACATTACGCAAGGCAAAGCGCTCAACACGTTTTGAGCCTCGCTTCATGGCTTAAGGGTGCTTTAAGCGCACCTTTGACAACAATGAAGAGGGGAAATATGTTGAATGAAATAAAACATCATGCGGACGGGAAAAATAAAGGTAAATACCGAATTGCCATGATGGTAAATTGTAGGACTATCATCAGGGCCCCAACCATACTGAATCACCATCCTTGTAGCTATCTGTCACAAAATACAACAAATTATTAGGTCCCAGTATCCACAGCAGAAAACATGAGAGAATTATAGTTCAAGAGGGCCAGAAGAGTCTGTACAACCTCTTCAGCCTGCTTCAGCTCTGAAGAAGAAAGAATGTTTTCTTCCCCAAATGGAAGCAATAGCTGGGCTGCAACATAAGAACCAAAGCAAAAAACTAGTCTCTTTTCCAGATATGATCTTGATTCAACATTCCCGCTGATAGAATCATTTTTAGCTTTGGTGATCTTTGTACACCCAATTCCCTGAAATCAGCAGGAACTTTGTAAAAGTCAAAATCTTCCAGGACACACCAAGCACACAATCCAATGAGGCAATATTACATGGACTTAGGTATGAGTGTTAATTGTATGCACCCTACGAGACACCAAAAAGTATAGGGTAAAATCCCTAAGGAGTTAGTGGGAGTGTCAACTTACAACTCACCTAACCTTATGGAAGACTACTCAAACCACAGGGGCAGAAAAGAAGATTTGTTACTTGAAAAGCTGCAGGAGGATAATGCGAATAAATCAACCCCCGGAGAGGGTTTCAGTACTGAATATGCTCTCACAAGGGTAAGAAAATGTACATAAACGCTACGTTCACAATTTACATTCATCCTTTTTAGTTCATTAATTTATCACAACTCTCACTGCATAAAGCTTCTCATTACAGGTAAAATGGGTAAAATAAAAAATTTAAAGTTAAATTGTTCCCAAATATAGAAATGGTCATTTCTCTTGCAACAGACCTATAAGGAAAGTGTCACATAAGTTAAAACAGACGGAGTAATAAAAAGGAAAGCGTGTGACATAAAATGGGGCAGAAGGACAGTGATCCTCTTACAATCCAAGTGGTGCTTGATATTGTTAGAATGTCACAGATATCCTAGAATATTGTAGGATCTTGTAAATACAGAATTGCTTGATTTATGAACTTCAAAATGCTCCCAGTATCCTTTCCCGAGGTTCAAATCTAAGGTCCCTTCTGGGCCTCTAGAGTCCATATATTGGTGACATTCGATCACCGGAATCCACCATTTCTTCCCTTTTCTTCAGCAACATTTTCCTTTCTTTCAGTCATGGGAGACGACATCTTTTACATTGTGGTAGGTTTATCGTACGACATAACAAGGAAGGTGTCTAGAGCAGAGACATTGTACGATTGGGTTGAAACAGGTTGCAATATGATGACAAGGGCGAGCTTCAGCCAGAAGACAATGTAATGGACAGTTCATGTGTCATGAGGTGGAAGTTTCATGACCATTTTTTAGCATACTTTTGTTGAAGGACTTCGACAAATTTGGTCGATACATTAGCATCACTAATATGCAAGGTAAGAGGAAAGCAGTTATAATGAAATTCCTGAGTGGATAATCAATTCAGGATTGTTTGGATATTGCATCCAAAATAATGAACTTCATAAATGCCATGGCAAAAGAGGGCAGTTATATTAGCACATCGAAATACATAAGAAGGATCGTTATATGCAGAAACTGTCAGTAACAATAAATGGACTACAAGAGAAATAAATGTTGCTAGATAAAATTCCATTCACAAAGTAAAATGAAATTGTTTAGTATCTTTACTGTTTTGGTGTAAACAATAATGTTTAGTGGATGTAGATCAAATTGTACAGTTGATAGGATATTTGTAATTATCGTGATGAATTTTGAAGGTGACCAGCATATCCTAATGCTGAAGAATACAAACTTACAAGTTCTCAAAAATAAAATGTCGGTAAGCATCACAAACCACCACTCCACACCCAACACCGTCAGTCACCACCATCACCACCAACCATCTGAGCAATCAAACTACCACCATCACCATCAGCCACTACCGGCAACCACCTCTAACAACCTAACCACCTCCACCACAATGCTGCAGTCCTCTCGGACAATTACTACCAACAACAACAACCACCTTAAACCTAATATGTTGTGGATATAATATCGAAATTACTTTATTTTGAAATTTATAATTACTAACTTTTTGATAAAAATAAATTATAAACACTTAATATTGAGAAGACATAGTCTTTATTATTCAGTATTCAGATCTAAAAAACATCTTTATATTTAAATGTATATTCAGAGATACAGACATCTTAATCTTGGAAAAAAGAACGTCGGCTTAGTGGGACTCTTACTCTGTAGAACCATCACTTCTCTCATAGATTAATAACATTGGTTCAATAAGTGTCTCTTGCATTCTCTTTTAAAGTACAATCACACTTCTCATAACAAACAGCTTCTAATGAAAAAACAGAATACAGTACCTCCCAAGAGAAAGGCTCAAGCCACAGATTATCCACAACATCAAAGTTTGGTAGAAGAAGAGCAATTAAACTCCGACCTGCAGCCCAAACAGCATGCGGAAATTTTGTTTCCATTGTCCACTACAAAATGATTAAACGAACAATCAATTCATGTTGAGTCACACATGAGGAGACAATAATGATGTTTTCAGTATAGGCAGGTTTAATTGACTATTAGCTAAAGATAACTCTGCTTTAGAAATTCTAGAGCTAGTTAATCTTTAGTTAACAAAGTTGTTGAACTACTAACAACGAGACTGAAGATTTCACTTGAACTCCCTGGCACTTGAAATCCTTTAACTGATGAGAAGCAAATTCTTTTTTTTGAAACTGGATGAGAAGCAAATTCTTAAGTTTTTCTATTTAGTATTATCCCTTGCAAAGTGCCTAAGGAATTCATCAACAAGTGATGCCAAGCAGTGTTCGTGTTATGGTCCCCTGATATGGATTTGGTTATGGGGTGCTGCAATATTATATCTGATGTTTTCTTCCTACGACCTATTGTGTTGGTTTGTTAAGAGAGAACCTGCAATCTCTTGAGTTTGAAGTACTCAAAAACTTGGCTAATTTTCGGCTTATATTTCCTGAGACACACAGATAGTATAAATACAACACTTATAAAATAACTACCCCCTAGAAACTAGGACATGACTTCCTAACTTAACTGGAATGAAAAATTGCATTATTACAGGAAATTAACTACTACTAAAAAGAAATTACTGTTGTAACTATTAGATAACTAAGGAGTGATAACATTACTCTCCTCCTTCAAATCGCGCTTGTCCTCAAGCGCTAAGTGCGCAAATTAGCATTTCCCTCCTTTCCAGCAAACTCTTCCTCATCGTCTATAAAGTTAATCCAGAATTATTTCTTGCATAGATGACCTCGGGTGAATGGTTCATCACAATTGAAACAGAGTTCCCTAAGTCGTCTTTCCTCCATTTCAGATTTGGTTAGTTTCTTCACAATCTGGCATGTTGTTGAGGTGATAAATCTGCTGCCTTGGATTTGCAACCATCTAACGATTGCGAACAAACGGATTGTTCCTTGTGTTCATAAAGCCGGGATAAACGCATCGTCGTAGCAAAATCAGAAGGATTATGCAACTCAACCTCAATTGCTATATAATTAGCAAGACCACTGATATGAACTTCATTTTTTTGTGATCGAGTGAATGTACCGCACGCGAAATTAACTGCTCAAACTTTTCTGGGTAATTTGTCATTGACCCGATCTGGCATAACTTAGCCGATTCTCCCAATTTCTGACTTCTGATTGGTTGCCCGAATCGAAGGTTACATTGACGTTTGAATTCATCCCAAGATGGTTGAGGCATATCTATATCTAGTTGAAGAAACCAAAGTTGTGCATTGCCTTCTAAATGAAAAGAAGCAAGTCCAACCTTTTCTTCTTCTAGAGTTTGTTGGTGTCGAAAGAAGTGTTCACATCTATTCAACCATCCCAAAGGATCCTCTTGGCCATTAAATCGTGGGAAATCCAATTTTGTATGTTGAGGAATGATGAAACTTCCTCCTACTTCTAATCCTGACCCTCTTGCCACTTTATTTTTTCCCTTCCAACCGCGATTCTTACTTGTATTTTCATTTGAATCGGAATCAACCTTAGAATTCTCTAAATCCTTTGTGAGTGCATCCAAACGAGCATTTATTGCTTTGTGGCCAAATTGGTTGCACGTTCTTCTTGAAACAAGTTCACCAATTGTGCTAGTTGATGTTGAATTTGGTCTCTCATAACTCCCGTCTCTGGTACCAAGTTGTTATGGTCCCCTGATATGGATTTGGTTATGGGGCGCTGCAATATTATATCTGATGTTTTCTTCCTACGACCTATGCTGCTGGTTTGTTAAGAGAGAAGTTGAAGTACTCAAAAACTTGGCTAATTTTCTGCTTATATTTCGTGAGACACACAGATAGTATAAACACAACACTTGTAAAATAACTACCCCTAGAAACTAGGACATGACTTCCTAACTTGACTGGAATGAAAAACTGCACTATTACAGGAAAATAACTACTACTAAAAAGAAATTATTGCGGTAACTATTAGAAAACTAAGGAGTGATAACAGTTCGACAATCTTTTTTTGATAGTCAAACTTTTATTGATGTTCTGGATAAACCCCGGTTTACAAAGAAAATAGAGGACCTAGAGAAAATCTGATTATCTTATGTACACATGGAGGAGAAGTGGGATTTAAAATGCATAGCTTTTGGTCTCTCAACTTGTTATAGTGTCATTATGATTGGCCAAATAGAGGCAAAAAGACTTTATTGGTGTTTGAAGGAAAACAAAATTCTGCACTTCTTAACGAGATAACTAATATTTAAACATATTTTGGAGCACAGATGATATTCCATCAAATAGAGATGATTCACTAGCTTTTACAGAGCTTCGATTAAATCACCTGCGAAAAAGAGTCTTTTTTTTAAAACAAACTGGTAACTTTAAAAGAAGAGCGTCTTTTGGTGTTCATAGATCAATAAGACAAGATCATGTGTATCATAAAGAGCAGAAATTGACAATCTTGTAATATAAGGGTGGAGGGTTCTCAAAGCCACATGTACCAGCACAGGAAACTCAGTTGAATCACTTTTTGGATAGTGCTGGCTGTAGTAAAACAGCCGCTCATGTTGGAAGTGAAGGGAGTGGCAACCAAGGGGGCAGCACTGGGAAAATAGCCCCACATGAACTCATGCATTGGAATTAAGGAGCGAGTGGAAGACTTCTCCCTCCACCTTTCAAAAATTTGCTCTACATTTCCTTGTTTATTCTAATTTTCATGGATTTCCCATTATACTGCGACCTTGTACAGGCGATTCACTAAAATTTATGCATATGTTCGTTGTTAGAGGCTTTTCTACTTGTTACATTCAAATCATCAGCTTACGTGATTAGCAGGAAGGAAACTGGGAACCCTACTAAAACAATTCCATATAGTAACAGAAAAAGTTGTGCTATTTTGATCGAGGGAAGTTTTCATTTTTGTTTCATTTCCTAGTACATCAAGAGGAACAATCATCCCTCAAACAAAAAATATATGATCTAAATGCTACTCCCTCCGTTTAATTTGTTTAACCGACTTTTCTTTTAGTCTATTCCAACAAGAATGACCCTTTCCTTTGTTAGCAACTCTTTAATTTCAACTTCCCAAATGGCATGTTTAATACCACAAGCAGGGGCAGAGCTACAGCCTAGTAAGGTTGGTCAGGTGAACACCCTTCGTCGGAAAATTATACGTCATATGTAAGTAAAATACTATCTAATATATGTATATTGAATACATTGAACACCCTTATGCACAATATAAGTTGGTGGTCTGGCAGGAAGCACGCAAGTGCAGAGCTCAGAGGTCCCTGGTTCGATCCCCATTGCTGTATTTTTTTAAACACAATATTTTCCTGTGCTAATTTAGGTCTTTAAATTGAGGTGGTGATTCGATCCTCATTAGCTGCGTTTTTAACACAGTATTTTCTAAAACAGAAATAACACTAATTATCAATCTTAAATTTTGATTAACCAAATAGTTAAGATTTTTTTTTATATTTTCGATCTATACTAAGTGAAATTATTACGTATAACATACTCTCAAGAAATTATTACGTATAAGACACTTTCAAGAAATTATTTTTAAAGATAATACAAAAGATCACTATCCAGTATTATATTTTATTATTATTTACAAACCATTCTTTTAGAAAATGTAAAATAGTTAAGAATGTTATTATGGGAAAAAAAGTTTCAACAGTTCTCTTGAACTTTGAAACTTAATTATTTTGGATTATGAAAAAAGTCTCAACAATTCACTTAATATGAACTAGAAGGGGTATATTCAACTAGTAGCTAAAATTGTTTTTGTTGACCTTTCTCCATTAGTTTGGATTTATACAATTGATAGTTTTATAATTTTAAGTTTCCGTATAATTTAGTTTTATGATATGTATTTTAATTTTTAAATTTGGGTGCACCTACCCATCCGTAAAAACAAATATTTTGTGCACCCACTCCGCTAAAAAAAAAAAATTAACTCTTTTATAGTTTGAACACCCTTGGCGAAATTCCTGGCTCCGTCACTAACCACAAGATTAAAGGGCATTTTGGTATATTTCACATATCTTTAATTTTAGACCACAATATTCACAAGTCTTCTTTACTTTCTTAAACTCCATGCCAAGACAAATAAGCCCAACAAATTAAAATGAAGGGAATATTACATATAAACCAAAAGGCAATAAACAGGAAGCCTAGGTATAGCTTTACTACTAAGTGGGGTCAAGGAAATACAGTAGCATACAGGATGTCTAATCATTCATTAAATAATGCATACTGACAAAGGAAATCAAAAATGGGAATGCTTACATCAAGAGGAGGATTTAGCAATTCAATTCCATTGCTTATTTGACCATAAGGCTCCATTAGATCAACAACACTTTCTAAATCCTCTTTCGTCAATGTCAATCCAAGATGATTCACCAGCATTCTACTAAATTGCTCAACAGCTTTGGTCTTCCTTAACCATTTCGGGACAAGGCTGCTGAATGTCTGCAGAACAGCAAACCAATTATCCAGTTGAGAAAAATGGCTAGTTCTTTTTGTACGCAGAAACTCAGAAGTGAAGTTTATATACATAACAATAGAAGAAAATAAATGTGTTGAAAATCAGCCCAAGGTAGCTGAACATGGTAAAACTGTCTTACAAAGAAACTTCATCAACTTTACCTTCTGAATCCTTTGCAAATATCTCAATGTGTCAGTGTCTTGATTTCATCATCATAAGATCGGTTTTAAGAGATCCAGGAATTCTTTTAAAAAAATATCGGTTTTTAAGAGATTTGTTTGCATGAAATTCAGGACTTTAATGTATATCACCAGTAGAATGAGGATGTCAATTATCATAGATGTCATATTGATTTTATGTGGTGCTGAAAGATCACAAGTGATGCAGCGTAACCTAACTTTGTTTACTTTTGAAGCTATTTCAGGTTTACACATGAATATGCTAAAGAGCACTATCTACCCAGTGAATTAAGTTATAAACCTGAAGGAGCTGGCTGATATCACGAGCTGTAACATTGTCTCATTTCCTTTCACATACTTGGGTCTTCCTCTGGGTAATCAGTATAAATCCACTGAAATTTGGACTGGGGTTATTGAAGATTTTGAGAAGAGGATGGCAACATGACAAATACAATATCTCTCCTTTGGTGGCAGAGTAATAATTGCCAATCATGTCCAAGACAGTTTACCTACTTATTACATGGCCCTGTTCCCAATGCCAACTGAGGTTATATAACAGATTGAAAAGATAAGAAAGAACTTCCTCTGGGAAGGCAACAGGGAGAGGAACACAAATTTTATCTCATCGAATGGGAGAAGGTCACACAACCAAAATACCAATGAGGTATTGGCATTAAGAACCTTGCAGCCCACAACAAAAAGATGACGATGAAGTGGCTTTGGAGATACAACTTTGGAGAGGCAGGACTCTGCAAAGATCTTATCATAGCTAAGCATGGAAGGCTGAATCAATGGCTTAAAGATATTACTACACCTCCTTATGGAGTGGGACTGTGGAAAGGTATTAGGATGTTGAAGGACACATTTGATCAGAATGTTTACGTTTTGGGCAATGGTTCCATCCTAAAATTTTGGACAGACAAAGGGCTTGGTAATAACACTCTTCAGGAGGATTTCCCAGATATGTTCAGAATTGCTCAAGATCCCCAATCATGTTATTGCTGCTAATAGAGAAGGGATCAACTGAGACCTGATATCTAGAAGGAAAATGCACGATTAGGAAGTGAATGATCTGGTAGATCTGTTTGCTAGACTACAAAATTGTCACATTAATCCCCAGGCATTTGATAAGCTCAAACGGGGACACCAAAAAGGAGTTCAAACAGTCAAAGAAGGGTACCAACAGTTGTGCTCTAGGAACCCCATGATAGATAACTGGCCCTGGAAACTCATTTGGAGGACAAGCTACCTCCTAAGGTTGCTTGTATTACCTGGACAGCTCTATATGAGGCATGTCTCACCCAAGACAACATAAAGAAAGGAAAATCCAGCTCCCAAACAGACGATATATGAGCAAAAAGAGGTTGAAACCCCCAGACATCTTCATTTTTTTTAAAGTGACCTTCTTTATTGTGAGGTGGCCTCAGAACTATGGAGCATGCTTTTTTGTCTCTCTGGTCTCAATTGGACCACCTCCCTCACAGTTAAGGATGCTTATGAGAGTTGGAGCCTATGGAAAGTTGACAAAGCCATCAAGATGATCTGGATCATGATACCTGCTTGTATTTTTTGTGTATTATGTTAGAGAGGAATAGGAGATGCTTTGATAGAGTCAACTTCTTTAGGCATATTGAAGGCTAGGTGTATTGCGAATTTGTTCAGTTGGTCCAACATGTATCCTGCTTAGAATGCAGAACAACTTCATTAACTCACTAGTTCTGGCTTAGATAGTTTGTATAGTTTACCCAGAGATTTTTTGTAAGCTCAAATGCCATAGCTAATAATTCTTGCATCTTCTTGATGCTGTTATTAATACCACTTACTTTATCAAAAATGCTGATGATGTCGTAGATGTTCCCTTTTATCATGTTCTTAAAATTCTCAGAATCTACAAATTAATGTTCAGTATAGGAAAGAGCAATGAGATCCATGGTCATCTCACTTTCTCCCTTTTCTAGTTTTCTCGTAGTAGACTCACGGATAGAATCTTATCTTGTTTGCCTCTAAGTGTGAGCTAACAGCTTGTAACATATTGTCATGAGACTACTAGACAGCTATAGCCAATCCTACTGACAGGCTTTATAGCTTCGATAAGTGAAAATGTTTCTAACACAACCTTAACTCACTAGTTCTGGCTTAGATAGTTTGTATAGTTTACCCAGAGATTTTTTGTAAGCTCAAATGCCATAGCTAATAATTCTTGCATCTTCTTGATGCTGTTATTAATACCACTTACTTTATCAAAAATGCTGATGATGTCGTAGATGTTCCCTTTTATCATGTTCTTAAAATTCTCAGAATCTACAAATTAATGTTCAGTATAGGAAAGAGCAATGAGATCCATGGTCATCTCACTTTCTCCCTTTTCTAGTTTTCTCGTAGTAGACTCACGGATAGAATCTTATCTTGTTTGCCTCTAAGTGTGAGCTAACAGCTTGTAACATATTGTCATGAGACTACTAGACAGCTATAGCCAATCCTACTGACAGGCTTTATAGCTTCGATAAGTGAAAATGTTTCTAACACAACCTTAACAGACACCATCAGATATTCATTTCAAGATGTAAAAATCCCAATTATTCTCCATACTTTTAAAATAATTACTCACTGGAGATAATGTATCTACAAGAAGTTCAAGCCCAACTATATTTGCAGCATTCTTCAAAGAATGTGAAAAGAGCTGAGCTACTCATGAAAGTGAACAACAGATAACAGTATAGAGGAAGAAAGCATCTCACATGATGGGGAGCGAACATTAAAACAAAAAGTGAGGTTTATCTAACAAAAAGCCTGTTAACTCTCACAGATTATTTCATGATACTGTTAGCTGTCTCATATTAGAAAGTTCTTTCACTACGTGCTCTTTTTATTTCATGTTTAAGCATATTTACTTCCTCAAAATAAAAATTCTGTTCTCTCTTCTTTTGGATCCCTTCACATTCAAATGATAGATTAGTTATCTGAAAGGAGTTTGAAGTACATGCTGATACACTGTAGTATTTTAGCATTGCAGTAATTACCGCAAACCAGCTGCAGTACGTCATAAGCTCGTCTATGTCCAGGAATTTGCTTCTAAAGGCACTACCTTCCAAGGCCACGGGCACAAGTTTCAGTTCACTTGGACGCAAAAGAGCTGTTTTCTCTGCAACCTGTTAGGCAAAAGTAGCGGTTTTAAAAAAAGATCAGTACTAAATTTGACAAAGCTCTTCTGTGCTGCGCTTAACAAATGACAACAATCACTTTTAAACCAGTTGAAAACAGAAGAAGAAAGCAAAGAGTAATCAACATAAGATTTGCAAAGATGTACTAACTTGTGACCCTATAATATGTAATAAAAATCACGAAGTACCCATATAGGTTTAAATTGTTGCTGCTGAGACACTACCACAAAATCTTAAATCATTTCTAGTTAAGGTAATCAGGAATCCAAGTCAAGAGAAATTAGGGTACATGAGAAATTAAGCATCCCCATGCATGATCTAGGTTGATTCTCTATCCCCATATGATCAAGAAACTTCTCAAATTAAAAAAGGTGCTGTTTAAGAACTGGTTTCAGAGTTAAGTAGCCTGAGCTTCTCTTCAGTTCAATAAACTTGAAGGGCCTATATGATCCTCTGACGAAAATGAGAACTGCTGAGTTCAAGAAGAGTTGAGTCTGCAGATAAGAGACCAAATAAGCGCACCTTTCTCCAATCTACAAAATCTATAAGCTCTTCATCCATAGTTCCTTTTGCAGCTATCCTAAGTATCTTCTCTCTTTCAGCTTGAGTAGGTCGCTGAAGACGGAATATCCTATCCATACGACCAGGACGCTGCAAGGCCTCGTCGATTTGCTTTAGATTTCTAGTAGTAGCCATCAAAACCACCCCATCCTGTTTTTCAAACCTGCAACATAAGATGGTACGAGAGAATAGTAAGAAACTAAACATGAAGATGCAATTATTTCAGTCAACTTAGATTATACTTTAATTACAAGTAACAATACCCAAAGTATGTCCTAGTTCCAGTTTATAATATGTGAAAATCCTTTAGAAGAACAAGATCCAGCACAAAACTGATGCCCTTGCTTGCAACAAAAACATTTTGGATATTTTATCTAAAAACTATTACCCCCTCCATCAAAATTTAGGGTGTTTGACTAGGCAGGGAGCTTAAGAAAGAAAGAAAGACTTTTGACATTTCTAGTCTAAAACAAGCCATAGATACTTGTGTTATTATATATTTTCTCATTGAGGATAAATGAAAAGTTTAAAGTCGACTTGTTTCTAAATATGAAAGAATGACATTCTTTTTTGGAACAGATTAAAAAGAAAAGTATGACGCATAGATCGGGACAGAGGAGTACTGCAACAAAGGGGAGATCAAAATGTATTTGTCAAAAGCAAAATCAAGTGTGACATTAGGAAGTCACACTTGAAGTGACCAAAGAGGTGACTACTCCTTATGGGTTCAGCCTTTGGAGGTCCATTAGAAATCTGTGGAACAAAGTGAAGTACAACTCAAAGGTGAAAGTTTTTGATGGGAGAAAGACCATGTTTTGGAAGGATAATTGGCATGAGAAAGGAAACTTGGAAGAATTATTTCCTGATGTTTACAACTTAGTTACACTTCAGTAAGGGTTAGCAGATTTATGGACACTACAGGGGTGGAACTTCAACTTCAGAAGACATCTAAAGAACTGGGAAGTTCAGAGAGTAGCTGAATTTCTCAACACAGTGGAGCCTTCCAATGGACTTCAGACAAAGGAGGATATTCTATGGTAGACAGGAAACAATAGAGGAGTATAAAGTTTTTTTTTTTTGAAACTGTAACATTGCATTTCACATTGTATAAAGTTAATATAGCTTATAAGCTGATGGATCAGTCAAACCAACAAATTACAAATTGGCCATGGAAACAAATATGGAAAAGCAGAATACGACATAAAGTATCTTGCTTTGTCTGGCTGTTGGCCAACGAAGCAGCCCTTATTCAAGACAATGTCATGAAGAGAGGGATAACCTTATGCTCTAGATGCTTTCTTTGTGGGGAGACTTTAGAGACGGTTAATCATCTGTTTCTACACTACAAGTACACTCAACAATTATGGAGTATCTTTTTGAGTATCAAATGCATCTCCTGGACTATGCCTAGGAAAGTTTCTGAGGCTTTACAGAGTTGGGAGGAAGTAAGAGTACTGGCAAAAGACAAAGGCGGGTGGACACTTATCCCTGCTGCAATATGGTGGGCAATATGAAAATAGAGGAACTCTAGGTGTTTTTAGAGCACAGAAACCAGTGTGCAGAAAGTAAAGCTCAACTGCATTTTGCTATTATGTTTTTGGTGTAATCAGTTATACTCAAATGATACTCGCTATAATTGATGTTTTAGACGCAATTTAGCCAAAGAGCAGTAAGAATTGGGGCCATTTGTATATAAAGTTTCAGTACAACCCATGTACTGTTTTGTGATATAATACAAAGTTACAAGTTAAAAAAAAAAAAAAGTGTGACAAGTTTATTTCTTGCTGGTATAGGCAAATTGCCATTCCTTAAATCATAAGTGACACCGTGTACAGGCCTTCAAGTTTTGCAGATACTTGAATAGGTTTTCACCAAATTACAGATCCTCTGAGCACCAACAAGGCCATGAATTTACTAATATATGAGTATTTTTTTTTATTTTTTTTTTTAGAAGGTAACAGTCTTGTATTATATTCCAAAAAATCAAACCTGCCATAACTTGTTACAGGTTTACTAATTACAAATGAGTATCAGGAAGATCTTCAATCCTAAATAAACAAAAATTACAAGGTGCCTAAAGCATTCATTACTAATATATGAGTATTGATTAGCCTGATTTTTCAAATATAAACTACATTAATCTTCCGTCTACAAAAAGATTGATTTTTGAATACCCAAAGAAATTCATCCATTTTTTTGAAAAAGTTGAAGTTCCCAAAGAAATTTATCCATTTCTTAATTTCCCAAAGAAATTCATCCATTTAAGTAATGTTTCAGATAGTACACTTTTCTAAGACCTAAATTATGGCTTGCTGCAAGCAAAAGTCAATGAATTGAGAAAGGAAAACGATTCTCAATTGGGCCCACAAACTTTTGCCAATCAAGGCTAGGCTAAATTCCTTTTCACTTTCACTAACTTTCTCCTTCAACAAACCAAACAAAATGATTTATAGTACTCCACTTGCTCCACCAAATTCTGTTAACACCCCTTTAGTAGTCTACCAACGGTTTACACATGGGAGATTTAAGGACATCAGAAAGTAGATTAATTTAGCTTATAAGTTATTTAGTTGTTTGCAGTAGATTATTACAGCTTTTAAATATTTATGTTTTCATTTACTGTGTAGCATGTGTAGCAGTTATTGCAGTAAGGAGGTTATTCCTCCACTTTCTCATTCAGTTGTAGTAGGCAGTTACTTTCTTTGTTGTATTTATGTATTTGGATTCAGTGATATTTTATGCAGAAAATTACTTAGTCTTTGAGTACTTAAAACTCAAGAGATTGCAGGTTCTCTCTAACGAACTAGCGCCATAGGTCGTAGGAAGAAAACGTTCGATTTCACACTACAACGCCCCATAACCAGATCCATATCAAGGGATCATAACAACTTGGTATCAGAGCAGGCTGTTATGGGAGATCAAATTCAACATCAATTGGCACAATTGGTGAACTTATTTCAAGAAGAACGTGCAGCCAATATAGCGAGACAGGAAGCGATAAATGCTCGCTTAGATGCACTCACAAAGGATCTAGCGAATTCGAAGGTTGATTCTGACTCAACTGATCATACCAGTCAAAATCGGGGCTGGAAGGGTAAAAGTGGAGTGGCAGAAGGGTCAGAAGGGTCAAAATCAGACGCAGGAGGAAGTTCTTTCATTCCCAGGTATACAAAGTTGGATTTTCCACGGTTTACTGGCCAAGGAGACCCTTTGGGATGGCTGAACAGATGCGATCATTTTTTTCGACACCAACAAACTCCAAATGAAGAAAAAGTTAGTCTTGCTTCTTTTCATTTAGAGGGGAATGCACAACTTTGGTTTCTTCAACTAGAGAAAGATATGCCTGAACCGTCTTGGGATGAGTTCAAACATTACTGTAATCTTCGTTTTGGGCCACCAATCAGAAGTCAGAAGCTAGGAGAATTGGCTAAGTTGCGCCAGATTGGGTCCGTGACAGATTACCAAGAAAAGTTTGAGCAGTTAGTCTCCCGGGCTGGTACACTCACACAATCGCAGAAGATAGAACTTTATATTAGTGGTCTTGTGGATCATATAGCAATTGAGGTTGAGTTGCATAATCTTCTAGATTTGGCTACGGCGATGAGTTTATCCCGACTTTATGAACGCAAGGAACAACCTTTTCGTTCGCAACTGTTAGATGGTCGCAGATCCAAAACATCAAATTCTCACCTCCACAGCGCACCAGATTTGTAAGGAAATTAACTAGATCTGAGATGGATGAAAGACGACTTAAGGGTCTCTGCTTCAACTGTGATGAAGTCTTCACTCGGGGCCATCAGTGCAAGAAATTATTTTGGATTGATTCCATAGACGAAGAGGAAGAATCTCTGGAACAGGAGACAAATCCTAATATAGATCAACCTGAAATTTCTTTGCAAGCCATCATTGGTGTCACAGCCCCACAAAATATGCGGTTAAAAGGCCAACTGGCAGGAATCCAGTGGTGTCATTAGTTGATTCTGGAAGTACTCATAGCTTTGTGAACTCTAAAATTGTGTCACAATTCAATCTTCAAGTTGAAAGGCGAGAAGGGTTACGAGTAGTGGTGGCAAATGGAGAACGGGTCAGAAGTCCAGGAAAATGCAAAGGAGTCTCAATATGGTTTGGTAATTATGTTTTCCATATTGATTTATATGTCCTCAACCTAAGTGGATTTGATGTGGTTCTAGGTGTGAATTGGCTTAAAACTTTAGGACCTATACTGTGGGACTTTGTGGATGTCATTCTTTAAAAATGGAAAACAAGTGGAGTTACAAGGTGTTAAGTCTCCTGATTCAACTCAAGGAGCAAAACTCATGTTATGCTGACTGACAAAGATAATCAGGAAGAATTGCAAATCATTTTGAAAGATTTTGCTTGCGTCTTTCATGAACCAGTAGGGCTCCCTGCTAAACGTGATTGTGACCACAAAATTGTTCTAGAACCAGGAACAAAACCTGTTGTGGTTCGACCATATAGATATCCACATAATCAAAAGGATGAAATTGAAAGACAATGTTCAGAGATGTTGAAGCAGGGAATAATTCGGCCAAGTCAGTCTCCATTCTCTTCCCCGGTGCTTCTTGTTCCTAAATCTGATGGTTCTTGGCATATGTGCATTGATTGTCGTGAGTTGAACGCAAAAACAATCAAAGATAAATTTCCTATTCCAGTAATTGAAGAATTGTTGGAGGAATTGTTTGGGGCTAAATATTTCTCTAAATTAGACTTACGCCAAGGTTATTATCAAATTCGGATGAAAGCGGATGATGTGGAAAAAACTGGTTTTCGTACTCACCATGGGCATTTTGAATTTTTGGTTATGCCCTTTGGCTTAACCAACGCTCCATCTACCTTTCAATCATTAATGAATGAGGTATTTCAGCTTCACTTGAGAAAATTTATTTTGGTGTTTTTTGATGATATTTTTGTGTATAGTCGCACTTGGGTCGAACATATGTATCATCTGCGACTTGTCTTCAAGTTACTCTCCGATCATCATATTTCTCTAAAGCAATCAAAGTGTTCATTTGCCCAAACTGAAATTGCTTATTTAGGCCACCTCATCACTGCTCATGGAGTTTCTGCAGATTCCAGCAAAATTTCAGCCATGACTGAATGGTCCAAACCTACAACTCTTAAGGGATTGCGAGGTTTCCTAGGCCTCACAGGATATTATCGCAAGTTTGTGGAAAATTATGGATCCATAGCTGAACCATTGACAGCCATGCTCCGCAAGAATTCATTTATATGGACAGATCAATCAACACAAGCTTTCGAAAAACTCAAGGTTGCTATGACAACTACACCTGTATTGGCACTTCCAGATTTTTCACAGCCTTTTGTTATTGAATGTGATGCTTCAAATCTAGGTATTGGGGCTGTTTTATTGCAGAATAAACGACCCATTGCCTTTTTTAGCAGAGTATTGGCAAGAAGACACCAGCCACTACCCGCTTATGAAAAAGAATTGATAGGTCTAGTGAAAGCTATTCGGCATTGGCGTTCTTATTTATGGGGGCAACACTTCATAGTTCGTACTGATCAGTACAGTTTGAAGTTTTTATTGGAACAAAAGGCACTAACTCCTCCACAACAACATTGGTTGGCCAAGATTCTGGGTTACTCATTTTCGGTTGAATACAAGGCTGGTCGTTTAAATACTGTTGCTGATGCCTTGTCCCGTCGAGATAATGATGAAGCTATGCTTCTTGCCATTTCCATGCCTCAATTAAGTCTTTTTGATGACATCAGAAATGAACAACAAAACTCTTTTGATGTTCAGCAGCGAATATCTGCTGTCCATGATGGTACTGCATCAGATCAGTGGAGCGTCAAGAATGGGTTGCTTCTGTATAAACACCGAACATTCTTGACATCAAACTCTCCTTCCATTCAGACAGTCATGACTGCCTTGCATAACCAGGGACATGAGGGGTACCAAAAAACACTTTTTCGGATTGCAAGGGATTTCCATTGGACAGGTATGAAGCGTCATATTCGTGACTTTGTTCGTGCTTGTGGTGTTTGCCAGAGACATAAAACAGAAACTTTGCAACCTGCTGGTCTTCTTCAACCTTTATCAGTTCCGGAGCAAATATGGTCAGATATTTCATTGGATTTTGTGGAAGGCTTACCTACTTCACGTGGAAAAAATGTAATCCTAGTGGTGGTAGACCGTTTCTCTAAATATTGCCACTTATTGTCAACTGCTCATCCATACTCTGCAGTAAGTATTGCCCGACTCTTCTTTGACAATGTTTTCAAATTACATGGTTTACCAGTAAGCATAGTTAGTGATCGGGATGTAACTTTCACAAGTGCTTTTTGGAGAGAACTCTTTCGCCTGAGTGGTACCAAGTTGTGTTTTAGTTCAGCATATCACCCTCAATCTGATGGCCAAACTGAAGTTGTCAACCGGACTGTGGAGATGTACTTAAGGTGCTTTACCAGTGCACAACCTACCAAATGGATGGACTGGTTGTCGTGGGCAGAATATTCATACAACACCAGTTTTCATTCTTCCTTGAAAACGACACCTTTGAAGTAGTGTATGGGCGTCCTCCGCCACGTCTTTTGCCTTATTCCCCTGGAATTTCCAAACTGGATGCAGTGGATATAGCATTACGTAGTCGGGATCAAATTCTGCAGTCCTTAAGACAGAACTTATTGCATGCTCAACAGAGAATGAAGGCTACTTTTGATTCCAAACATCGACATGTTGAGTTTCAGGTGGGTGATAGAGTTCTGTTGAAGCTACAACCATATAAACAGTTTTCTGTGGGTATTCGTCGTCATCAGAAATTGTTGCCCAAGTTTTATGGTCCTTACAAAATTGAGCAGCGTATTGGGCCTGTAGCTTATAAATTAGAGTTACCAACGGGTACAAAACTTCATCCGGTTTTTCATGTCTCTAAATTGAAGCTTTTTCATGGAGGAGACTTTCCAACGGCTGCTACTCTTCCTTCAAGTTTGCCAGAAGCACCCTCACCCCATCCTATAACTGTGCTTGAACATCGGGTTGTTCGTAATGTACCTAAAGTCTTGATACATTGGCAGCATACTTCTCCAGCTGAGGCATCATGGGAAACTGTTTCTTCTATGCAACAACGCTTTCCACACTTCTCGCTTGAGGACAAGCGTGATTTGAAAGGGGGGAGTAATGTTAACACCCCTTTAGTAGTCTACCAACGGTTTACACATGGGAGATTTAAGGACATCAGAAAGTAGATTACTTTAGCTTATAAGTTATTTAGTTGTTTGCAGTAGATTATTACAGCTTTTAAATATTTATGTTTTCATTTACTGTGTAGCAGTTATTGCAGTAAGGAGGTTATTCCTCCACTTTCTCATTCAGTTGTAGTAGGCAGTTACTTTCTTTGTTGTATTTATGTATTTGGATTCAGTGAAATTTTATGCAGAAAATTACTTAGTCTTTGGGTGTGTTTGGTATGGAGGAAAATGTTTTCCATGGAAAATATTTTCCTAGAAAATGTTTTCTTGGAAAACAAGTAGATTTTGGACTTATTTTCTCATGTTTGGTTGGTGAGTAGAAAATATTTTTCCGGAAATAATTTTTAGTGTTTGATTTATGAATGAAAAATGTTTTTGAGAGACATCTTTTATTTTTAGTAGAGTAAAAAATAATTTATGAAATTGAAAATATTTTTTAAAAATAAAATTATTATTTTTTTGAAATGGGGTGGGGGTGGGGGTGGGGGTAGTGGGTGGGGGCAGGGGGAGGAGTGAAAAAATAAAAATTTGAAGTTGATAGTATTTTTAAAAAATAAAATTAATTTTTTGGGGGGTTGGGGGTGGGTGGGTGGGGGATGGCCGGGGGGGGGGGGGGGGGGAGGGTAGGAGTTTAAAAATAAAAATTTGAAGTGAAAATATTTTTAAAAAAGCAAAATTAATTTTTTGGGGAGGGGGTGGGGTGGGGTGGGTGGGCTGGCCGGTGGTGGGTGGGTGGGTGGGGAGGTCAGGGATCGGGTGAAAAAATAAAATTTTGAAATTGAAAATATTTTTTTTAAAATTGATGTTTTTCCTAAAAAAAATGTAATTTGAAATTGGAGGAGAGTTTTGGAAAATGTTTTCCTTAATTTTTGAAGTGAAGTCATTTTCCTTAATTTTGAGGAAAATGAATTGATTTGGAAAACATTTTCCAAAACTTTTGTCCCAACCAAACATGAGAAAATTGGAAAACATTTTCCAGAAAATGTTTTCCTTCATACCAAACACACTCTTTGAGTACTTAAAACTCAAGAGATTGCAGGTTCTCTCTAACGAACCAGCGCCATAGGTCGTAGGAAGAAAACGTTCGATTTCACACTACAACGCCCCATAACCAGATCCATATCAGGGGATCATAACAAATTCCCACTTATAAATTCTCTTCTAGCATCCCTATTTTCGAATATTGTGCAAAGGACAACAAATTTCCAAGATCATGTAAAAAATCTACAAGGCATAATATATAGATAGACACCTTAGCTTGGCCTTAACGAGCAAGTAAAGACCCAAACTAACACGGGGCCAACTTAAACCAAGTTCATGTGTTTAGATGTGCATTGTCAAAGTGTAGGTCTTTACATGCCAGTTGAGTCCAAGTTAAGGCGTCTATCTATGTGTTACAACTTACACCTAAAATCCAATAACCTCAACTTACACACATGACAAGGATTGAACATCTAGAGCATTGACTATAAAATTGCAGCCTAACATTGAGTAACCCAACATACAGATAGGTTTAGTTGTAATAACATATTAAGAAAATGAACCTTGAGCCTAATACAACCAAAAAATTAGTTAATGAGGTGACGAACTACAGACAATACTATTAACCCAAGTGAGAACTGAGGTATAAACTGACTGCATTAATACATCTAGGGTGTGTTTGGTATGAAGGAAAATGTTTTCCATGGAAAATGTGTTCCTAGAAAATGTTTTCCTGGAAAACAAGTAGATTTTGGACTTATTTTCTCATGTTTGGTTAGTGAGTAGAAAATATTTTCCGGAAATAATTTTTAGTGTTTGATTTATGAATGAAAAATGTTTTTGAGAGACTTTTATTTTTACTAGAGTAAAAAATAATTTATGAAATTAAAAATATTTTTTTAAATCAAAATTATTATTTTTTGGGGGTGGGGGTGGGGGTGGGGGTGGGGTGGGGTGTAGTGGTTTAATTTTTTGGGGAGGGGTTGGGGTTTGGGGGGGGGAGGTCAGGGATCAGGTGAAAAAATAAAATTTTGAAATTGAAAATATTTTTTAAAATTGATGTTTTTCCCAAAAAAAATGTAATTTGAAATTGGAGGAGAGTTTTGGAAAATGTTTTCCTTAATTTTTGAAGGGAAGTCATTTTCCTTAATTTTGATGAAAATGAGTTGATTTGGAAAACATTTTCCATAACTTTTGTCCCAACCAAACATGGGAAAATTGGAAAACATTTTCCAGAAAATGTTTTCCTTCATACCAAACACACTCCTAATAGTGATGGAGGATGCATTTCACCAGAACAAAGAAATAAGTAAGACATAAAAGCAGGATGATGATGAAGAAAAAGAACAGAACATTATGTCTTAATAGGATGCAATGTCTTAACAGTAGGAATGACCAATGTAAAAACATTTTTTAGGAATAAGAATATTTACTTATTATTATAATTTGTTTCAAGGAAATTCAATGGAGAATTTCCCATAGCTAATGAGTACTAATATTATTCTTACTAGGCAGGGTTTTGTTCGTCATTTTAGGTTGTTCACTTGGAACACAAAATTTGAACTCCATCTAACTTTTTGGCATGAAACTGGCAATGCTATTCACCTGAGAGAATGGACATACCTCATTGTAGATGACTGTTGTAAACCTAAAACTACTAACTTGGCTTCTTTCTTCTTTTACCAGCTTAATCCTTTAGATAAAATGGCAGACACAACTTTATACGATATCAAAGTGACAGAGGTCCTATATTCGAGTCCCACCAACATCCGTCAACAAAATATCCCTACGTTCTTGACTAAGTTGCACAGACTCTTCACTTTCGATGCCGCACCCGTGTCGGATTCTCCAAAAATACACTACTTTTGGCGAATCCCACACGCACCCCTTGACATTATTGAAGAGTCTGAGCAACTTAGATGCTAAGCCTAATATAGGCCAATTGAATATCTTAATATATTAAGCTTTTATATGAGTTGGTAGACACAACTCAACAATGTAAAAGAAGATAAAGTTGAAATTTAGAATAATTACAAAATCAACAAGGGTACTTTATGGAAGAATTAACAGCTAGTAAAACACATCAGTTCTTTTTTTTTCTTTTGACAACCGAGAAATCCCCTGGGAATAGCTAACCAACATCAGTTGACCCACAAGTTCCAAACTCGAGGAAGTATAGCTCCCCTTCTACCCTGGATCCCGCTTAAATATTGGGCTCTATGTCAAGATGGCATGCGTAAAAACCCGCTTGTGTAGGTGGGGAAGAAAGAGTTTGAGGTCGGGTCGGACCACATACATCTTGGTTGGTTCCCCTACTGAGGATCTATCCACACATCCAATATTGTGTCCTTACCACTAATTAAAGCCCGGGGTCTTCATATCAGCCTACCTTCTCCTTCTCCACATCAAAAACAGACATAACTGTTATAGAAGATGAGTTGGGTAACTCAACAATAGCTATACGAGGCCATTATCCTGGTGAATGATTTACATCAAGATGATGCTTTTCTGTTGCTGCAATATCTAAATTTGTTAAAAAGCATGAGAACTCACTTACCCATCAAGTTCCACCAAAAGTTGATTGATGAAGGCTTCATGATCCTGCTTCTTAGTGTGGATAAACTTCCCTCTGACTCCAGCAAAGAGGTCAAAATCCTCCACAAATATGATTACAGGAGCCTGAACAGGATAATGAAGTTAGCAGATATCACTACAAAAAACAGTTCAGAAAAATGCACCAGATGTGTTCCTTGACATGATACACTATATTATTCCTTCAGTATTGTTGACTTCTCCTCAAATTATTTGTGAAAGACTCGGTCAGTCGAGAAAAGATCATAACATTAAGGGGGTGTTTGGATTGACCTTTTTTAAGTGGCTTATAAGCTAAAAGCTATAAGTTGGGGACACCCAAATTTCGGCTTTTGGCCTTTTTGCACTTTTTTAGCCTAAAAAGTGCTTTTGTGTTTCCCAAACACTTCCAAAATTAAAAATGGGCTTTAAAGCCAAAAACTACTTAAATAAGCCAATCCAAACACCGACTAAGTCATTACAGGTATGCTTTTACAAAATTTCTTCTTAGCAGTCTTGCATAAAGTTAATTATGAGCTCCACTCCAAGATAAACATGTTTTACTTGTTTCCTTTCCACAAAAACATGCATGCAAACAAACCTATAAACTTTTATGAGTACATGCAAAGGGAGATATGTCTTTATCCATTATCCATGCTATATCAGCAGCCAATTCCAACAAGACCCTCCTCTTCTTCCTTTATTTACTTTGAATCCCAGAATAACGACAAGAAGAAGATGCAGATTACACCATAACCAGGTATTGGAAATTGTAAGGAGAGGCAAAACAATACACAAAGAAACCAGACTGACCAGATCACGTGCTGTTTGAAACAGCTCTCTAACATTTGATGCACTTTGGCCAACCCACAAACCAGCCTCTAACTGCTGGGCTTTAACTTCAACAAGTGGCACCTTAGCTTCTGCTGCAATTGCCATAGCTAGGGTTGTCTTTCCAGTTCCTCTCTCCCCCACAATAAGAACTCCCTGTCATATCACACATGAAAGTGCAAGCATAAAGCATCATTTTAGCTCTTAACATATTTTGTGGATATGCACATATACTCACCCACGCACACACAAACAATGCTGCTGGGTTTTTTTGGGTGTAACGGTGGTAACCGTTTATAAGAACCATTGTTAATCATACAGTAGATTGGCCATATATTACAAAGAATGCTCATTATGGTACAAACAATTTTTTATTACTTATTTGGAAGGTTATTACCATAGGTAATGACTGTGCATGACTGCATGCATTGCATTATGACTATATGTTGTTAACCAAGCCAAGTTGGTGTTTGTTATACTCCTTTCACCATTTTTTTTTTGATGAAGTAAGTTGTTTCATTACCGGCATCAAGAAGATGCATAAAGTACAAAAGAAGATATGCTAGCTCCGTTACATGATAGTAGTTAAGACACGGGAGCCAGCCACCAATTCAAAAAATCTAGAGAAGGCTTAAAACATGACTATGTCTGGCCTCCTTTCACCATTAAGCAGATGCTGAATCTAGTTGCACCAGTATCAGAAATAAAGCTTACCTAAAGATAAAACTAACACAATACATGAGGACTTAAAAGGATCAATTGGCGTCTAAAGGTGATATATCGGAGATCTAGATCAATTTACATCTGACTTGATGTCAAGCTAACACATCAACTTCGAATCTGCACATAGAAAAGCCATTGAACTTTACTGAATACACAAATTGACTACAACATACAGCAAGAACCCTTCTTGTAGGACCAGAGAGATTATGATTATTGTTGAGGGGACCATAAACTTCATTTTAAACATCAGAATGCATTACACCAGAAATGGTTTCTCCTCAATATCATTCTTTCTCACAGATTTATCGTTTATTTGACTTAGTATGCATAAGATATTTAAACAACCACATGACTGAGTTCTTAATAGGAAAGTGAAGGCCCTTAATACATTAGTCTATGCATGTATATCTGTTAAGTAGAAAGTACATACTGGAAGTACCTTTTCACAGTCACAAATTTCTACGCATAAATGCACTAGTACGGAAACAAATCTCTTGGAAAAAGCAAATTTACCACCATCTTAAACTAAGAAATTCTCAAACACCACTTGCAGTAACATACCCGAGGGGCACGAGCTCCCATTTCTTGAAAAGCGCGAGGGTTTTGCAGAAATGCCACGACCTCATTAATCTCTTCCCTCATAGACTCAATGCTTGCAAAGTCCTTCAAACTTATAGGTGGATTCTTCACCCTCTGGGAAACAGAAAAAGAAGATTGATCACCAAAAGCAAATATACCAAGGCACTGTCATGATTAAGAACAAAAGTGCAAACCTTCATCTGATCAAAAGCAGTACTGATTGGATCAACACCCGCCTTCTTCTTTTGCTTTATTCTCCTTGTCCTAAATCTAAAATATGCTTTCTGCAGAAAATTGTAACAATTATTAATAAACTTGACTTAAAAAATTATTGCAAGAAGTAACAATGTTGCAAGTCGTTATCTAGCAATGACTCATGCAAAATTCAAAAACATATAACTTGACCACATGCAATCCTTTCAAGGAAATTGTCCTTGGACAAAAATTGTCTTGAATTGTAAAACCTTTTGCAGAAAAGCAAATATATGAGCTCGACTAGACTACCATTGATCAAGATGTTCTTGATATACGGGCAAGTTGTACCCCATTCTGTCTTTTATGGATTCTAAAACCTGTGCACGTTTTCAATTTTAAAAGCATCATTTTGAGATTTGAAAAACTTTACAGTAATGAGATAAAAGAGATGGTGATGCAGCACAAGTTCCTCATAGAATGCCCTGGAAAACCAGAACTGACACACAATTTGGAAGGACAATAAACAATGCAAAAAGGCCACACTACACCTCAGTCCGAAACAAGTTGGGTCGGCTATATGAATCCTCACTGACTACATTACTCCATTTAAACTATAGCATGCCCATACTATGCAAATATAAATTAGAAGTATAAATCTCTATAAAATTAACCACTCCTAGAAAGCAAAAAAAACTACTGCAAAAGTTCTAATGTCTAAAAATATTATCGAGTTATATGTATTGCCTATACATATCGTTTTGTTCCATTGTGCTCTTATGATGAATCTTCACACTACAGAAAGGACGCTTGGTAGAAATATCTGGAGAACATATTTTTCAGCAATCTCAGATGAGCTAATGAAGCACATCAGCAGTGGAGGAAATATGACATGAAATCTAGAAATCAAAAATTTCAGAAGCTACCAGATGACAATAATTTTCAGTAGTAGACAGATCCTTTGGATGAAGACTAATATCAATGTAAACGGATCAAAAGGAAGAAGAATAATATAAATGTCAACCATAGGACTAAGGGTGGTGTGGTAGCTTAAGCCTTAAGGCTACATTGTATTAGCCTCCACATTTACCATTAGTTGGTTTGACTGGAAACTAAGTATCCTGTTTAAATCAACATCGATGCAAACCTCCCCCCTCCCCCCAACTCCCCCTCCAGGCAGTGGCGGACCTAGGATTTTCGTTGAGGAGGTTCGGAAAATAAAAGTATAAACATCTAACAAAAAAAAAAAAAAAAACTGAAACCAAAAATGTAAAAATAAAATGCCAATGCAGGGATTCGAACCCTGGACGTCACACATAACTTTGAGCTCAACTACCGCTGGGCTATCTCATCCATTTGTGATTTAGGGTGTTCAAAATATATATATCAATACAAATCCAAAAAATTCACCTTAGATATACAGTGTATTTTTTTATCGCGGGTGAACACCCTCGACATAACGTGGGTCCGCCCCTGCCTCCAGGAGAAAACCCAATGAATACCACTAATATGCCCCTAAATTACCTCGCCTTTTCTCCATTGCTTTTCACACACCTCATGTTTTAGATTTTGATTTATCTTATTTGAACTAACTTTTTGTTTAGTGATTTAGATATTTATTTTCTTCATACTTCAATGATTTCTGATAGCTTTGGGAAACGAATCTCCAGTTCCACTCTTCAATCATACTTGCATATAGTTTGACAATTAATTTTTCTTAAGTATATATATTCATGACTGCTTGGTTAAAGTTCATCGTTTTATTAGTTTCCTTGGACACTATTCCAAAAATCAATTCTAAGAGCTAATAAAGATTATTTCAACCAGGCTACTTTGTTTTCTTTAAAGAAGGGTTAATCTTATGAAAAAGTAGAACCAACATAGTGCTGTTTACAAGATGTACAAAAGACATAAGTACTTTCACAATAAGCTAAGTAGTTAGCAAATCCAGCATATTTTCTGCCATTTTCAACTTTTAGTTTCATTGGAGTAACGAAACTAATTATCTGAATGAATTCTCTAAAGATCAATTCTACCAATCAGAAAAGATTTTGATAAGCCAACCAAAGGCCCTTAGAAAAGAAAATCTAGAGTATTTGCTACATAATTAAAATTATCCTCGTCGGAAACTCAATGTCACTTCTATTTCACCCTTGATCACCTGAAAAACAAGTGTATGTAAACCTTGTATCAACATTCCTATTTGTCACACCACATTGCATGCCTCCTTAATACAGTTCTTATATTTCAACGATTCGACTATAATAGGCTCTTGTCCCATCATCGAAATAAAAGATCCCAAACTTGTCTACTATCTTTTTTCTTTTGACATGTTAGCAACAACAACAAAAAGAAAGGAAAGGAAATACTTAAATGAGTGTGAAGAAGATGATATACTCCAGTTCAAAGGTGACAACAGAGAAAACATCACACAAAAGATCCTCAGCACTCTAAATATCAGCACAATTTACTGGTACAAACTAGGTTTTTCTCCATATTGGAGCCTGAAATTTTGGATTCACATTTTCTTTACAACCCTAGAGTTTGAACCAGCTCCTGCACACCTCGACCAATTCCACGAGGTACCTGCTATCCCCACCAGCACAGGTACCGGGTAACTCTGTCAACAAGGCTTGGACTTATAGGAAGAACTCACCTAGCGTTTTTATCTCCGTTGGAGACCTCATCATTGACCACAAGGCCACACCCTTGGATGAATTATTAACACATTTTATAAATAAATTCAAGCTTCAACTACATCGAATTATGAAAGATCAAACAAAATCCCTTGATAAAAGTTTGTAAACATGTACTATGTATATATATTGTCTCCGTTGGAGACCTCATGGTTCTCACTTCTCAACCCACTTTGTTGACAAGGCCATACACTTGGATGAATTATAAACACATTTTATAAATAAAGTCAAGCTTCAACTACATCCAAGTAACATCCAACGATGAAAGATCAAATAAAATCCCTTGATAAAAGCTTTGTAAACATGTGGGTATATATAAACAAATTAAAGGGTGTCATAGTTACAAGTTTTTGCAAAGAACCACTTAAATAGAAGAGTTAGTAATAGAACAAAAAGCACCGTACGAAACAGCAGAGAAACGAATGCTCTTTGTAGTAAAGAGATATTACTCCCTCCGTTTCAATTTATGTAACCTAATTGACTGGGCACGAGTTTAAGAAAGAAATGCAGACTTTTGAAACTGATAGTATTAAATATGCCATAATATGGCTATAGTACTTCCGGAACTTGTGGTCTTAAACATGCTATAATATGTGTGTGGCTATAAAAGCTTTTCATGAAGGGAAAAATGAAGAATTTAAAGTTAATATGTTTCTAGATTTAGAAAGTGGACATATTTTTAAACATACTAAAAAGATATAGGGTCACATAAACTGGAAAACTAAGACATCATAGCAAAGAAGCTATGGCCCACTTCATTAGAGAATGCTCTATGTACGGCTTAAACAGAAACATACAATTGCCCAGACACTAGATACATAGCTGAGTCGAGGAGGTAACTATACCACTCTCTGCAGCTTCCGTATGTTGGGATTTCTCCTTAAAGGTCCATAACCAAGAAGTCGTGGAATTTTCCTCTTCATAAAGCGAATCACATGATACAATACATAGCCATATACTGCAGTTCTAATCAAAAACCAGAGATACCACTGAAAATCATCTTTTTTTCTTGATCTGAAACTCATTTCAGCCTCAGATTGCCACTTCAAGTACCACGTTGAAGCAACAGATTGATCGAGATACTCTGGCCACGCCATACCCAGCCGCATCCTCACCTACACCACAACAGCAAGAGACTGCTCTGAAAACACAGTTAAAAACAAGGAGGAAAATTAAACAATAAAGCAGGGTCAAGTGAAGGCTATGATAAATACCCGATAAGGGATGACAAATTCCACAGTAGGGAAAACAATCATCATCATAATGTCATCATTTACGTTTCTGAATTTCTCCAAAATCCAGTCTCTTCCGCGCGCAACAAGTTTTAGAGACCACAATCCATTTAGACATTGATGACAGAGTCTTGTGACCAAGAGAAACTGTTGACGGAAGTTCAGCTCTGAGAAAGGAATCCACATCAGCTGAACCGCAGTTGGGATACCTGAAGCAAGCATTCGCAGGTACAAGGCATCAAAACCTCCAAAATCTTCATAAATCATTTCATATTCCTGAAACAAAAATGACGAGGTTAAAAATCAGTCACATTTAAATCAAAAAGAGAAATCACTGCGCAGATAGAGGATCATACCTTGATATCAACATAATATTCTTTATCATCTCCCTTCAACATAACATACATGGCAGCCCAGTCATGTCTGATTCTAGCACTCTCAAGAAGCTTCTTGGACACAGCATAAGGAACAGCCACAGGATCCATCTCCCACCTATTTCTTTCTTCATTATACCATGATTTTGCCACCACTCTATCCCGATCCAGGAGGATCCTTTCCTATAATAAGAATTTGGACGTCATTATAAAGCAGATGCCAACGTTGATAGAGCATGGTGTGTTGCACGGAGAAAAGCAATGGCATCATTATAGGCAAATATAGTTTTCAAATAGAACCAACAGATTAGGGAACCAAAACAACAATATACCCAGTGTAATCCCACAAATGGGGTCTGAGGAGGGTAAGATGTACATAGTCCTTACCCCTACCCTTGTGGGGTAGCAAGGTTGTTTCCGATAGAACTTCGGATCACAAGAGAAGTTAACCGGAGCAGGGTTGCAAGAAGAAAAGATTTCAGCAAAATATCCAAATACAAAGCACATGAAGCAACAGATAATAAAACACATTGAAGAATAATAAACTACATAATTTCTTAATAGTAATAGGGAAGAGATGGGGCTAGCCCCATGCCTCCCCCACCTAAAGTGTAACAATACTCAACTAACTACTAACCTTCTAACCTAATCCTCGACTTCCTTAATTTCCTACCTAGGGTTATATCCTCAGTCAGCTGAATTTGTGCCATGTCCTGTCTAATCACCCCACATCCCTCCCTGATTTTTTGTCGGCCTACCTATACCTCTCCTAACTCCTGCTAGGACAACCTCTCACGCCTCCTAACTAGAGCATCTACGCACCTCCTCTTCACAAGCCCAAATTATCTTAACCCCACTTCCCTCATTTTGCCTACCATGGAAGCCCACCTTGCCTCATATAACTTGGTTCCTACTCATATCTCTCCTGATATGCCCACACATCCATATGAGCGACCTCATCTCTTCTACATTCATTTTCTGAACATAGACATTCTTGACTGGCCAACACTCCACCCCATTCAGCAATGTGGGTCTAACCACCACTATGTAGAACTTCCCTTAAGCCTAGACGACACCTTATCACACGGTACCCCGAAAATGAACCTCAATTTCGCCCACCCCGCTCCCATATGATGTGTGACATCATCATCAATCTCCCCGTCTCCTTGGATAATAAACCCAAGATACTTGAAGCTCCCTCTCTTGGAAATGACTTGACATCGATCTTTACTTCCATCTCCCCCTCGTGCATTATGCCACTGAGTTTACTCTCCAGGTGCTCTATTTTAGTCTTGCTTAACTTGAAACCTTTAGACTCTAGGGCATGTCTCCAAACTTTCAGCTTATCATTAATTTCACCACTCATCTCATCAATTGACATTATGTCAAGTTCCAGATGTAAATCACGAAGTAATTGATGACGTTAATTACAAGATGCAAAAACACGAGGTTGATCTCGAGGCTCAAAAGTTCCCAAAAAAAAACTGAAAATATATTTCATTCTCCATTGAGTAAAGTTCAGAACTTCGCTTCCCTTTTTTTATTTTTGAGAAGTCACAAAATAGAGTGCCTTTAATCAATACAACCAATCTGGTAACAGAATTTCTTGGGACAAAGATAGCAGGAGCCAGCAACTTGCAATAGCCTGTAAAGTAATACCTAGACCACCTTTTAGCTGAATATTTCTATCAATTAACTACTACCTCTTTCCATACCATAACCAGGTCATTCAAAATGCTTAAATGTAAAAGCAAGTAATTTTCTAAGTTGTACCTTCTTATCCTAGGCACCTATTTTTATCCATGAGACCACAACCCCACGAACTATAATGAACAAACCACTCACAATACAGAGTCTTTAACTTCTAGATCACAAAATTGAAGACCAGGATATGAGACTAAATCAGTAACTACGAAACATCGGCTAAATGAATACAAAGTAACTCTTTACTTTTTTTTCCCTGAAAAGTGGTAATGTATACAAAGTAAATCTTACTACAGAGAAAAAGATAAGCTATCGATCGCGATGAGCAACAAGGGGAATTCCAAGATGATTAATTTACTGCTAAATGATCAAACTGTTGATATATAGTACTAGAAAGTAAAAGTAGAAGTGATGATTGCACAACCTAGCATAAGCAGGACGAACCAAGCATTTCAGCAAAAGTTACCTGTTTCTCAGCCATATATTTTTTACCATGCTCAACATTCTCCAGCAAATCCCTCTTGAGGTCTGCTTTAACATCCTCACGCCATTTCTTCCAACCATGATGCAAGTGGAGGCTAACGGCCTTTGGAACTACAACCTCCTTGTTTCCAAACATCCACTTCAATTCTATTTCGGGGAAACCCTTGACAACTTCATCCACTGGTGTGTTTACAACAAAACGTTTTTCATTGCCATATCTCTTCATTTTTTTCTTAATACGACTCTCGAGATTCCGTTGCATCTCTCTTGAGTCCTTAAGTGCTTGTTCTATTCGCTGACCGAACACCATAGAATCTTGATCAAAAAGGAGTATATTGTCATCATCTTCCAAAACATTGGGTAGAACTATCTGCTCCAACAAATGTCTTTGAGCAGTTTGCAATTCTTCTTTTATCTCAGATCTAGAAAGCTTAGTGACAGGGCTTTTAGGCACGCTGCAAAGACACACAAGTATATAGAGCAATGTAAATGATTGGGAAAATATAGTTCACAAACAACATCAAATAGCAAGTCTTGTTGTAAACAAAACTAACCTCATCTAAAGAACAAAAGGATATCTACAGCCTACAAGAATACATGCTAAATGTCAATTATCTAGTCGCCAGTATAAAGTAGATTAGCAGACCAAGGAACAAGTGCAATTGGAGATGGAATTAAATTCTAGGTAATAGAACAGTGAACTAAGCATTAAAACGTCTAGATAACGTATTGCTGGAAAATACCAAAGCAATTTAGGAGGTTAAATCCTAAAAGAAAGCAAAAGCAATCAGTTCACAACAGAGCCATCTGTTTTAGGTGCCAACTAAGTTATCATGCACAAAGGGGAAGATATCCCCAGAACCTAATTGCTCAAAGAAAAAAATAAGGCTCAATGCCAAATTCATGCCAATATCCATCGTTTAGACTAATAAAGATTTGCTACCATTGCTTCTACAAAAGATCTGTTGCGCTATTATACATCAAAAAAAATCGGGTATAAGCTACTAAAATTCTAACAATGTCTTACCTCTCAACGCTTTGCAGCCTCATTTTCCTCAGAAACTCCGTAACCAAGATTTGACACTCCCTCTCAATAGATGCAAGTTCCCTCACACCAATGCTCAATGCAAGTGTTTCTCTCCTCATAATCTCATCATCTATCTCTGCAATCCTCTCCCATACCCTGTTATATTCCTCATCACTCTGTCTCACTTCCTCATCCAATTTTGCAACTTTTTCCTTTACTACTGCATCTTTTTCATTGCCCTTAGCCTTCTTCAATAAACTTTCCTCCTCCCTCTTATTTTTCAGCACTACATCAAGAATCTCCTCGGAGCGATTGACCAAGGCATTTCTTTCTCCCTTTAACAATCTCAGTTCCGCATAGAGACCATTCATGATCTCCTTTTGCAACTCATTCCTCTTCATGTTGACCTCCTTTAGCTTTTCCTCCACACATTTCACATCCTCTTTACCAGATTTCACCTCCTCTATCACTCTAAGCAACCCTGAAACCGTCTCTAACAATCTCTTAGTACAATGTGAATATTGATGTCTAGTCTCAAGGACATCTTTCCGTTTATTATTAGTTTTCTGTATCAGCTCAGCTGCGGCAGGGGGCGGTGCAGCAGCAACAGAAGCAATAGCAGGGAACTGAAACCCAAGAACCGGGCACAATCCAAATGCAATAGAGAATAATGTGTACACTACAGGCTTTAAAATGGGTTTAAGAGGATTTTGGTCATCTGGGTTTGTGTCTTTTTGGGTGATAGAACATTTTATAAGTCTAGCTGGGGCTGAAGCAATAGGAATTGGTAGAAGACTTTTGGGTTTACCTGGTTCATGGGAAGAGAGTTTTTTCGACCGAATTCGGCAATTGGAATGGCTATGGCGGCGATTCAAGAATGGATTTTGAAGAGTGAAGAATGTGGTAGTAGTAGTAGAAGCATACATAGTGAAGGTGTTATCTAGTCATGAAATTGGAAAATGGAGAGTAATGGCATGGTGCAGAAAGTTGAAGAGAAGCAGAGAAGAAGTAGGATAAGACCGGCGTTGGGGTTTTAAGTTTTAACCAAAAACCCAGAGAAGAGCCGGCGAGAGCAAATATAATCCCAAATTAATCAAGGGCTCCTCACATTTCACTCTTCTTGTTCTAAACTAGTCTTTTTGCCATTTCTCTTTTCTTTTTTGTATTTCTTTTATTTTACTATCAAATATTTTCCATTTAGTTCAATTTTTTAAAATTAGAGTTATATTTGACTTAGGTGTCAAAAATGAACTCAAACATGGGTAATCCATCCAGAATTTTAAGGGTTGGGCTCTAAATAATTTGAATTGGGTTCAATCTCAAATCATTCAGGTCTAACCCATTTTAGGAGTATTCTCAATTGAGCACAATTCAATATTCAGTTTCAACTTGTTTCAAAAAAATTTACTAAGTTATGCTCCTATATAAATGTATGAATTATTTTTTTTCAAACTAGTGTCACGTAGGGCGAAAAGGGGTAGAAAATTATTTATAAAATAAGTGGGTAGAAAATTATTTATAAAATATGTTAGGGAGGTAATAGGACCTTAGTATAGTAATAAGTATGTCTCTGAGATTTCAGGCATAGGTTGAAGGGGTACTTATGCAATTTCCCAAAAATCTTGACCCAAAATTCGCAATGTGATTATAAAAGTTAAATCACTTTGTTAAAATTATTGAGATTTATCAGGTCAAATTGGATGGGTCAAGATCCAACCCGCTTTTTAACTCATTTGAGCCCAACCAATTTGAGCCCAAAGTAAATTTGAGCGGGTCAAGACCCAACCCGATTTCTATTTCAACACATTTTAATATCTCCAATTTCAACCCAATCTGCCCATTTGACACCTTTATATTTGACCATACTTTTTGCTAAGAATATGTAGAATCGGAATATATATATGTTTTTTTAAAATATAATTATATCTTTAAATAAAAAATATCTCAAAATAAATAATCATAGTAATATCATTAATTAGTTAGATCTCATAATAAAGACCTCTAACATGCATTCTCTCCAATGATTCGGGGACGAGCAAAGAGAAAAACTAACACACAATTACTGAAAAAGAGGATTGAAGAACCTCATCACTATGATGCAGGGTCTAGCAGAGAAAATAATCATGAGTTAAAGGAGAAATTAACCAGACATTGAAATTGGATCGTGATGACAATAGGAAAAATTGGTATGTGTTAAGCTTTAGCATAAGCCATTTATTACTACAAATTACTTTTTTTTTTTGCTATTACATATTATCAAGAATAACCTTTAATATGTTTTGAATTATACATCTTATTTTTAGTTGTATGGAGAATTCGATCTTTTATACATCATATTTTTTGTTGTATTGAGAATTTGATCTTTTGACGATGTCGCTTTTACAAGTAAAAGAATCAAATAAAAAGTTATATTTAAGCTACAGTAACAATATCGGTCATAAATGTTGTTTTCCTTTTTACGTTTGTACGTTATAAAATAGTGCAGAAATGGGTCATTTAAAGACATGGACAAGAAATTCTTCGCTTGTTTCCTTCCACATGTGCTCTATTCTAATATAGAAAACATAGATTTAGGTGACATCATATGTTAGATATGTTTATCCGATTTTAAATCAATGAAGAATATGTATATATTTCCCTGCACTCTTCTACCACGGTGAGTGCATCTCATTTTGGATGTGCCGGACTATTATGTATCCAACATGTCGTTGCAACTATAGTCATTTCTATAGGTCTTAGATCAACTATTTAATTTAATGTTATTATTAGTGCAAATGTGTAATAAATACTCTATGTACTATATAGAGTATATAATTTGTAAAGTTGTATTTATACAATATAGGGGTACTTATTTATCAATTTTAATTTATTGACTTTGTCTTCGTATACGTGCAATGGGCAAAAAGAATAACAGAACTTTTAAAGAATTTTTCTTGAATAAAAAAAATCTCAAAAAATTACTAATATTGAAAGATAATGACGTAACGTTTTTGGTATAAATTATAACTAGTTACTTGTCAAATTATTCAAATTTATTCCTCATAGTACTGAAAAGTCATGATAAACCAAAAAAAAAAAAAGACAAATAAAGAGAGAGAGATGTTGGGGTTTGAATTTAAGAGAAAATATACAACAAAAAAATCTTTGTATTTTGTGTTTGTTGCAAGTTTTGTTCATAATTTTGTTAAGCAACCTATAATGTAATAGTACAGTGTCTCATTATGAAAAATTAGAGATTGTTCTTTATTTTGAATTATGAGACATTAGAAATTACTTGCGCAAGCATATAAGAAATCAAAATATCACTAAATACATAATATTTGATTATAAAAATTAGTTGGTTGCTATATTATATTTTAAGATGTAACTAAGGGGAAGGCTTAGTCCCCCTCTCCATTCAATGAAATGCAGGGTTACTGCCTGAAATTTTATTTAAATGAAAAAAAATTACAAATAGTCTTCTTGAAGTTCAAAAAAAAAGGAAGGTCAAAGGTTTAAAAAATGAAAGTTTTGTCTTCTACATGCACAACCCAAGTCCTTTAGTAATAAAGGACTTGAGTAGCTTATTAATTTTACACAAAGATATATAATAACATAATATATTCAGTATAATTTCACAGATAGAGTTTAAAAATGATAGAATATATGCGGGGGGAAATGATTAATGTAGAGATATCATAAGGAAATAGTTAAATGTTGATTAGGGAAAAGAGTAAAACCCTCTATTTACTCTTTAAAAAAAACTCAAATTGATGTTTATTTCTCAAAATAGCATCATAAGTGTTCATTTCACCAAACTTGCACAAATACATATCCAGTTGCACCTTCTTTGTCAACTTAAATCTGGACAATATACAAATTTGTGTAACTCAATGTGCATCTCCAATCACAATCTCTATATTTGAATAAATACATGCATAAACTTCATAGCATCAACTGCAAAATCCACATGTCCACTGTATCAAAGCCCTCACATATTGATGTGTTTGTACCTATTTAAAGCAGGAAGTTGAATCTTATTTTTGGAATAGAAATCATTATAATGTTAACTATCATAATTAGCATGCATCTCGATCATTTGAAGATCCATTTCGTAATATTTAGACCAACTTAGGTGTTAATATTTAAGTTATGCTACTTCGATAAGAATTCATACATAGAAATCTATTAATTAAGGTATCACAATATGTATAACCAAAAGATTGAATTATTAAATTTACATTTAGATTAACAACGAAGGCTAGTACAATGTGTAAATACCCTAAGTTTTATTAACCAATTTCAGGACTTGCCTCAAGCCTCCAAGGGACCATACCACCTTGATAAATGACAATTGCCTAGTTTTAGGTTTCTATAAGACAAATTCAACTTCTTCGTTAGCTAAATTCATTTCTCTTATCACTATGCATGAAATGAAATGAGAGTTATGTTCTTTGTGCATATAGTAGAATGGCATGTTGCTCTTATAATTCTTTCACATTTTGCAAGTGTTAAGCTTAAGTACCTATGTCTTATCCTCATCCTAAGTGATAAAATAGAGGCACTATAGAATCTCATTATTTGTTATAGGTGAGCTTATTCACCTTGTGTGTTGTGGAGGCAAGGACTCATATCCCCTATAGTTATTTTAGTTTTACTATTTAATACACGAGGTCGGGTTTAAAGTCAAAACCTCTGATCATCACCTTCAAGCTGGAGGTGAAATAAATTATTTTTTTATTGATTTTATCTCATGTAAGAATAAAGGAACTTTTAAAGGATTTTTCTTGAATAAAAAGAAATTAATCCAATGAATTACTAATATTGAAAGATAATGAAGTAACGTTTTAGGTATACATTATAATTAGTTACTTGTCAAATTATTCAAACTTCTTTCTCATTATTGACACCCAATTTTGACCATCCATGATAGGAATTGACTTTCGAGTTTCTTAAATTCCAAACGATTTGAAATAACCGACTTTATAAAATTCAAAATATTTTTCAATTTATTTTAATTAGTTTTTACCATTTTTTTTATAATTTTTAAGTAAAATATATATTTTATATATTTTTATGTGTTTATTATATTTTTATAAAATATTTTTGAAAATTATCTCAAAAAAGATTTTAATTTTAATAAGTATTTTATTAAATTAGTTTAGTTTAAATTATGGTTATAAACTTTGAAATTATTTAATGTATAATTAAGTTAGTTATTTCTATTTCGTTAAAATTAAGAAGCTCGTTAATTAATTTATATTAATTCATCTTATTTAAATTTTAGTCAAATCCCTAAATTAAATTAAATTTGACTATTTCTTAAATTCCAAGACATAACTCATTTCCCCTAAACCCATTTGGACAAACCACTTTTGGGACTTTTAGTTTGCAATTTTCAGCAGCCCATTTCATTATTTTCAGCCTACCTAATTTCCCACTCTGATCCCAATTCCCATCAGCTCAGCCCACTAACAATAACAAAGGCCCATTCCAATATAATAGAAACCCATAACAACAACATACAACACCAAACTGACCCAGCAAACAAATGCCCCCCGTACGTTTTCTTCCACTTCTCCAACGCGTGAACATCACCCAACAACGTTCACAAAGAAATGATTCCAAGCGGCATCAACACTGTGAACGGTACACTGTGATTTTCTTGTCCTCATCCTCGACGTCTCTTTCAACCAGTACAGTAGTAGCAACACGCGAAATAGTCCTCGTGCTTTGGGATTGAGCCACGTAGCCCTCAAGGACAATCGAATCGATCGAGTCCATCCATCCTCAACTTTTCTCTTTCGAAATGGATTTCAAATGGCATGGAAAAGCTTGTTCGTCTAAATGGGGGAAAGGTTTTGGATTTTGAAATTCAAAAAATGGGCCTTTGATCCGATTTTATTTTGATCCCCCCAAGTTTGGAACCCTAAAATTCCCATATATATATATGCATCATCTCCTCTTTCTGAAAGGGAGAGTTTTTTTGGGGGGGGAAGATTTTTTTTTAAAGCAAAATTGTTGGAACTTCTGATTGGGAGAACTTTGATTCGGAAGCTTTTCTTTCTTTCTTTAGCAAAGATTTGGGAGTAATCTTTAGGAGAGAATTAGTCAAGAAATAGAGAAAAAATCTAAGACGAGGTTGTTTCGGAACGTGATCGAGATATCACGTTCTATTCCTTTGATCATCGGTTCCTCCGTATTTTTGTTGGAGATTCACTTTTGTGGTTGGGAGGTCGCTGTTCATCCCTGCTCGCCTGGCCTGGCCCCGTTCGCTGTCCGAAGAAGGTACCACGTCTTTCTCGATAGCACACTTTTCTTTCCTTTTCCATTCCTCTGTGAATTAGTACTTTTGTTATTGAAAATCTACTGCTGGTTGTTCATCTGTTTAATGTTAATTCGATGGAGATATTAATATGACTTGTGTGTTCCTGTTTGATTCATTTAAGTAGACATGTTATCCAGTTAGAGTTTGGAGAAGGTTCTCTGATTTTATCTAAGATGATATTTCGTTTTTCTTCCTTCTTGAGCATTTTTTTTATAGCCGAATCCGCCCTAGTGTTCAACATTCGACGTCTTATCGTTTATTCTTTCACCTCGAGTTGAAAGAACGAATTGAGATGTCAAAATTTGGAGTTTACTTGTGATGTTGGTGATTGTTCGAAGTTCATGCATTGCGCTTTTGACTCGTCTAAATGATTTTGTTGTTCCAAGATGATATCAAGTTCGGTTTCTAGCAAAATATGTCATTGATATAGGCTGTGGTTATGGTTGAGTCTTATCTCGAAAGGTTTACAGTCTTTGAAAACCGGTTTTATATCGTTTTGGCTTTGAATACATACCTATTTGTTCGAACATTTATGTTAAACCTTATGGTGTGCTCTTGTTGCCTTAGTGTGCTTTCTTCCTTGTTTGAAGTCGGAGAGAGTGCTAAAAATAGATGAAAAGAAAATCCATCTCTTTGTTCTCATGCCTAAAATTTCACTAAAACAGTAGCATATTTTTGCCAAATCTTTATTCACTGCGTAGACTTTGTCCAACAAGCAAGTTATCTTACATTAAATTTTTTTTTATCCTATTAGCATTGGTTTTTTCTTTGTTATCATGTTTTCCCAAGTAAATATGTGTAAGTCTTATTTGGTTGGATCACTGCCAACTTAATAAGCCAACTATTGCATCCATATCATATTTATTTTATCAAAATGAATTGTTTCAACTGTGCACGAGTTGTTTATTTGGTAAATGTGCAGCATGCTCCCTTTAAATATTTTTTTGAGTCTAATTGTTGATAAATGGTTAAGTTCTTCCATGAATATAATGTGCTCATAGTTGAACATACATAAAATATATGCTACTGTCTAAGTGTCACATTTCCATATCAACTTTGTAAGCTTTAGTTTGATTCATTTGCTTTTTCTTTAGAGTCATATGTTTCGTTTCAATTTGAACCCCTTGAAGTAGCTTTCTTTTAGTAAAAATCTGTTTTCTTTCAAGATATATCTTGTTTATTATATTATTTCATATGCTAATCCATTTCTATTTTATTACATGTAAAAACATTCCTTTCGTGTCCTTACGGACCTCACTTCATCTATTCGCATTCTCTCGTTGAGCCGTAAAGGCTCACACTATCATATTCGAGTCGTCCAGCCCCCTCTAAACTGATGTACAGGTCGTAAAGCAACAAATATGTTGCTGGGGATTAATTTGCAGGTCTCCAAAAGCCTAAGAAAGGGCTAATATACTGCTGTATACACTGGTATACAGTCGGAATATACTATACACAGGTCCAAAAAATTATACAGGTGCTGGAAATTTGATGTGGGACAGCATACATTCCGCCTATATCCAAATATACACGAAAACGAATCGTATACAAGTCGTATACATCAATATACATCAAATGTATACCAGATTTTCAAGGAAAATGGGCTAAAATCTTCACTCAAAGTAGCTGCAGGATATTTGAGAATTTGGCCTAAAAGTCCATTTTTTTTGCTGAATTTGGGCAAAATAGCCCAAGTTCAAATTTCCTCCCTTCTCCTCCTTATTTATTTGCTATTGTATTGACTTACTTTTCACTTGTTTAATTTTGGTTTGACTTAATTAATTTCCCAAAATTAGTCATTTCACTTTTATATAAAAAAAAAATATACTTATTTTTATATTCTATATTTAGCTTTATTTTCGCTATTAGACACTTTCAGAAGTTCCCTTCTAAGTTCATTCTCCTTTAAAATAAACAATTAAAATATGTATAGTAATGGGGTAAGTAATAAGTAAATATTTGAATTTATTTAACTTAGTTAAAATTTGAAAGAAAATAAATTATTTAAAAATCAAAAGTCATTTTAGTCAAATCGCCGGTCAACCGCGAGTTAGCGGGCATTCCGAGGGCCTAACACCTTCTCGGAATGTACATTTGAACTTCGAACCCTTTTCAATCGATTTTATCTGTTTTAAATCTTATGAAAAAATAAATTATAAGTTTTTTCTTGATTTTTACTAAAAAATCTAGTGGCGACTCTGTTAATTCGAAAAAATTGATTTCTCTTAAATCATAAAATTAATTGATTTTTCAAAACTTAGTCATTTTTCTTTTATCATTATTTTTTTTGTAAAACAAAAATGATGACTCCGCTGGGGAGTTAATTAAGTTCTAACCAATAGATTTGACTATTTGACTAATTACTATGATTGAATCGTTATATGTGATTAATGTGTTTAAATTTTATAACTGTCATTGCATTTCATGGCATATTCTTATTGTATGTACAGTATATTAAAGAATGATTTTCGGAACCGCAGCCAGACTTTTTATACTCAACCTTTTTTCGGAATGATCGATAATTTATTGGTTCGTCATGCGTCCAATGGTTGTCTTGAATTTCAGCCTAAGTTGTCCGCTTAGGTTCCCGGTTCTTCAAAAGCCACTCTTAGTCAACTAAGTTAGAGTCAAACCAAAACCCTCTTTTAGGTGCATTAACCTAAGACGATCCAATACCCGAGGTGTATTGGGCCCATTAGAAGACCACCTTGAGTCTAATTGACCCCCGGTCAATATAAGACGATTATCCAACTATTTGTTAAATTTGAAGGTTTGTATGTCGATGTGTAAGTACCATTGTCTCATGGGGGTCGTTTTTATTTTTATTTTTATAGGTAGTTTATTTGTTTAAGTCAAGTGAAGATCCTCCTCATCGAGAAGAAATTCAAAAGCATCAAGAGATTCGGGAAGGAAGATTCATATGGAAGCTTAGTTTAGTTTACCATTGTACCCCTGCGTGGGACTGATATTTATTTCCCTCCCTTCTATTATGTATCCCCATTTATTTTATTTATAAGTTGTATAAATATTTTGGGGGCAATGGAACTGTTTACAAATGATATACACATCCTTCAAACGTTAGGCCTAACCTTTGGCTCAAAAGGTCACATGTATGTTAGGACGCGTTATATATTGTTTATGTGCTAAGTGTTATAAATTTTGTTTTGTGTATTTCTTTTACTTATGTGTTATATACATATGTTTTGCTTTAAACATGATTGGTCTATTATAAAATTCCAAAGTCTCAAACTTTGTTTAGCCATATAAACTCAATTTTCAAGCCATCCAAAATACTCTTTCATTCCGTTATCAAAATACGTTCAAAATCACTTAAATTTTAGGTTCAATAGAGCTTTAAAAAATTTATTAGGTCATCATTCAAATTCACGTTGACCTCGTTATTCCTTGAAAATTATTTTCCACATCTAATAGCCGACATTACTAAATATTCCTTCAGTTTCAAGTGAATATCGAGACGTCTTTGTTTCTCAAAAGAGCTTTTTATTTGAATCTTTACTCAAATCATATACTTTGCTTCAGTCAGATTCTTTTCTTTCGTTAAAATTTTAGTTCACAAAATAAACAAATTTTTTCCATTTGATCATTTTCTAGAATCTCACCTTCCTCGAATTTTGGACTAATTTATTTTAAGCAAAACAAATGTTATTCGTTTAATATGATTTTGGTTGATTATTATGTTTAATGGACTAACTCTCTTGTTTTTGAGTTGTTAGAACCAGAAGAAAAGACTGATTCGTGTTAATAATCAAACTTGCTCACTTCATCAAAGTACCCGCTGGCAGAACATTCATATTTTACACGGTCTAAGGTCAAGGGAATCTCTACAGACTCTTCATTTCTTACTTGGACTACTAAGAGAACTCGATCAAAAATGGATTCCACTATCAACACGGTTGTTTCGTCCGAAATGATCCCCACTTCATCTATCCCGGTCAATCCTAGTGCCTCGGTAGCAACAGAATCACCTATGGAAGTCATTGCTCGTCTAGAGCGATAAATTAGCACACTGAATCTCCTGGTAGCTCATACCAAGCTGTTTCTCCGAATCAACCACCTGATGCTCGCCAAAAGGGGCCCATGCCACCTTCGTATCCGACTTCGACTGAGTTTCATCAAGGAGAGCACTTTGCCACCTTTCAGCAAACTCAAAGCGCCTCACTCACTAATTCAACTCAGGATACTCCTCTTGTGTACACGTTTGCTCCTCCAAAAGCTCCAACGGTAACACATCACACTCCGCCAGTGTACACTTATGTCACCGCTTCACCTGTTACCAAGACTCCAGAGTTTCACCGCCCAGATGTTAATCACTATATTGAAATTGAGGGTGATGGAAAATCAATTGATGCTGAAATGATGAATAAGAAGATGAAAAGCTTGGAAGATGCTATGAGAGGTCTTCGTGGGTTCGATAGTAAGCAGAATGTTAGATACGAAGAATTGTGCACATTTTCTGAGGTTGAATTGCCACCTGGTTACAAGATTCCAAAGTTTGAGAAGTTTAGTGGATCAGGAAATCCATTCTTTCACTTGAAAATTTACTGTGAAAAGTTGATTGGCGTTGGAAACAACGAAGGGATAAGAATAAAGTTGTTCAATCAAAGTCTGACTGGAAAAGCATTGGAGTGGTACTCTAAGCAAGATGTGACCAAATGGCGTACTTGGGATGATCTGGCGAATGCTTTTGCGGATCACTACAAGTTTCATGTTGAGATCGCTCCTGATAGAATCTCTTTACCAAGCTAAAATCCAAGTCGACTGAATGCTTTCGAGAATATGCCATTCGTTGGAGAGAAGAAGCTGCTAGGGTGCACCCACCTATGGAGGAATCAGAAATGATCACCTACTTCATTCAGGCTCAAGACTCAGAATACTATGAGCGAATGGTGACAATGGGTGGAAAGACATTTGCAGAAGTTATCAAAGCTGGAGAAATGATTGAAGACGGTCTCAAAACTGGCAGAATAATGAGTTACGCCTCATCTCAATTTGCTAATAGAACCTATCAAACTGGTTCTTTTGGAAAGAAAAAGGAGAAAGAAGTTATGATGATAACGACCCGAGGAGCTGCATCATATAACCGTCAACCACCGCCAGGCTACCCTAATCCACAATACTATGTTTGCAATAATCAAGCAACATTTCATTCTCCACGACCAATGCAAAATCCTTGAAACAATGCACCTCGTCCTAATTTTGAGAAAAACCCTGCCAGAGTCTTCACTCAATTGAGCGAGACACGGAGTCAACTTTTTGAGAGATTGAAAGAGGCAAGAATACTTCATCCAGTGGAAGCCAAGACTGTGAATACTTCAGCCGAGTGGTATGACCCAATTAAGCGTTGTGCTTATCATTCAGGGGTTGTTGGTCATGATACCGAGAAGTGTATCACTCTCAAACACAAAATTCAAGATCTAATTGACAATGAGGTGGTAAAACTCGCTCAAGCTCCACCGAATGTGAATACCAATCCGCTACCCAAGCATAAGGAGTAGTGGTTGGCATGACCAGTTGCAAAGAAGAAACAAGTTTCCTGAAGGTCGCACTTTTAGCAGCTTTTAGTCTTGCATTTGGAGTTTGTTATTTTATTTCTATGTAATCGCACTTTTATTGCTTTGTTTTTTTGTAATCGTTTATTGGTTTTGATTTCCTCTTTAAGCATCTTTCATCTGTAATGAACTACGTCTTACCTGAATTCTCAAGAATGAGATACGTAGGCGGCCTATGTCGGCTTCGGTCACCCCCTTATCCCTTTTAATGTTTTCTTGTACATGAACTATGTTTGACCTGATTCCTGATCAACGGGATACGTATGCGCCACACTGGCTCGGTCATGTTCCCCGTAAGTTTTTCATTTCTCTTTATAATGAAAATTGGGGCAGAATTTTGAGAGGATCTTAAATTCATCAGAAAGAGAAATTTATTCTATCCAGAATCAATGATCACTTCAGAGTTGCAACTGGGGTATAATTTTTGAGATTCACTCAAAAATTCAACTGAAAACTACAGAAAGTTCGAATTTTATGTTATATTTTAAATTGGGGCAGAATTTTTGAGGAGGGACACTTCAAAGACCAAACAAGTTTGTAATCCAGAAGATAAAGGAGCATCAGGATGGCAGGGCAAATCCAACACGAATCAGTCTCTCAAAACTAAAAAAATTTCTTTGGATGCAGAAAATATAAAGTTACAAGACATCATTAGACCCAAGCGGCCTCGTCATAACTCAGATGATTTCTACTCTTGCTCATTTTCTAAAATTTTTCTTTCAATTTACTGTGATTTATGCATTTTATATTTTACCAGACGAAATATCTTGGCACAATGGCGAAGACCGTAAGACGTTATCCAAACCAATATAAGCTGAAAAAATTTATTTGAAAACTTATCTTTCTACGTTGGTAATTTTTTGCTATTAATTACATATAAGCTTCGCAGGTGTCATCAGAATTGGAATCGAAATTTCAAGAGATCTTTTTGATTTTTGAAAGATCAGCCCAGACATTCACCAGATAAAGGACACACGCTAGTCCTTATCCAAAGATGTTATTATGAAGGACTCTCGACATCGAGGACCCAATCCAAGCTGACACTTATTTTGTTTGAAGAACTGTTTTTCTTCATTCTTCAAATGTCTTGCCTTTTCTCTGACAAATCTTTAATTCTCTTTAAGTTTCAGGTTTGAACTACGTCAGACCTGATTTCTTGTTCCAGCAAGATACGTAGGCAATCCTATATAAGGATTCGGTCTTCCTACTGTTTCAAACTACAGACCTTAGAGGAAACTGAGGTATATTTTTGAATCAGTCATTTTATTTCTTGCAAATTATTCAGTTAAGTACCTTTATACTGGAAACAAGGGTAACTTTCTGAAATAATTCAAAATTCCAAAATCTCCGTTCAACTTCAAGGATATCCTTCATCAAACTAGTCTTCTCTTTACAAGAGATTCCAGATTCAAAATAGGGACACATTTCATGTGAAATCCCTAATCGACCATTAGCGCCTCCTTTCAATGTTATAAAGTTCTCATAATCTTTTCTTCCAGATTCTCTCATTCTCCATGGATGCCAGATCGTCTTGACGCGTTTAAAGTCTTGACATTTGTTAATTTCTCTGTTCTTGTCTAACAAATTTTCTATGAGCGTATGGACGAAAAAAAGTAATAATGAGAACTGGAGAAATTACCAGCTTCACAAACTACAAAAGCTAGTCAGATTACTCTGTTACAACCTTATTCTCTATTTTTAGAGCATCACTTCCTTCAATGTGACACGTTAAATATTATTGGAGCGTCACTTCCTTCAACGTGACACATTATATTATTGGAGTGTCACTTCCTTCAATGTAACACGTTAAAATTATTATTGGAGCGTCACTTCCTTCAACGTGACACGTTAAATTATTATTGGAGAGTCACTTCCTTCAATGTGACACGTTAATTTATTATTGGAGCGTCACTTCCTTCAACGTGACACGTTAAATTTTTATTGGAGCGTCACTTCCTTCAAAGTGACACATTATATTATTGGAGCGTCACTTCCTTCAACATGACACGTTAAATTTTTATTGGAGCGTCACTTTCTTCAAAGTGACACATTATATTATTGGAGCGTCACTTCCTTCAACGTGACACGTTATATTATTGGAGTGTCACTTTCTTCAACATGACACGTTAAAATTATTATTGGAGCGTCACTTCCTTCAAAGTGGCACGTTAAATTATTATTGGAGAGTCACTTCCTTTAATGTGACATGTTAATTTATTATTGGAGCGTCACATCCTTCAACGTGACACGTTAAAATTATTATTGGAGAGTCACTTCCTTCAACGTGACACATTAAAATTTTTATTGGAGCGTCACTTCCTTCAACGTGACATGTTAAATTATTATTGGAGAGTCACTTCCTTCAACGTGGCACGTGATATAACATTATTGAATAATCACATAGTTTAAATGGATACACCATTTTGGATCAACACTTCCTTCAAGAGAAATACACTTGAAATTGAATCGTCATCTCCTTCAGTATGACATGTTAACCAGGTTTGCACAAATTACATTTGCATTTATGTTACATTTTCTACTAACAATTATTTTCCAGACATTACAATACACAAAGTGGACTACGTCAAATAGGACGCAGCACAACGTGGAACTTTTTCTTAGCAGCGAACTGGGACATAGTCCAGAGAGGAATATCAAACTCTTAGAACGTGAGTTGAGGAAAGACTTCCACCAAAATCAACCCATATCCCTATCCTAGGCATGTGGGTATTTTCTTGGTTTTAATAGTTCCAGTTTTGCCTTCAGTAAAATTTTCAACTCTCACTGGAGGTAATTTTTCAAATTCGAGGGACAATACACCTAGAGCTTTGGAAGTTATGTCCATGTAAGTTCTTACTTATGGGTGTGAAGGGCCCCATATTCATAAGTGAGATGCTTGCAAGCCTCCTTTCCGCGCTCAAGTAATTTGTCACTCATCCTTAAGCTAAAGGTTATTTTCGCATACGAGATTTCCTTTTCAACCGATTGAGTCAAACTACAAGCAGTCTGATTCCCTAAGTTTAGGGATTTGTTAAAAACTCGACTGTATTCCAGCAAATCATTTCTACCTCTACTCTCAAGATTTTTGGTCTCTCCAAACTTCGACACCGAAATAGCTCTTGCAATCATTCAAAATCGTGCGTTAAATCAAGCGTATCGAACTACAAGTGATCTGAATTCTCATATAGCCTGAGAACGTAGGAAACCCACTCCCAGGGCTCGACCACAATTTTGAAAATTCGTACCAAAAATTCTTTTGTGAAAGATGAAGACGTGGTTAGTCATAATTAGATTTGTCAATTTCATTTGCCTCAGATTTCTTTCATCAATCCAAGTCAAATGAGGGGCACCTGTTGACACCCAATTTTGACCATCCATGATAGGAATTGACTTTCAAGTTTCTTAAATTCCAAACGATTTGAAATAACCGACTTTATAAAATTCAAATATTTTTCAATTTATTTAATTAGTTTTTACCATTTTTTTTATAATTTTTAAGTAAAATATATATTTTATATATTTTTATGTGTTTATTATATTTTTATAAAATATTTTTGAAAATTATCTCAAAAAGATTTTAATTTTAATAAGTATTTATTAAATTAGTTTAGTTTAAATTATGGTTATAAACTTTGAAATTATTTAATGTATAATTAAGTTAGTTATTTCTATTTCGTTAAAATTAAGAAGCTCGTTAATTAATTTATATTAATTCATCTTATTTAAATTTTAGTCAAATCCCTAAATTAAATTAAATTTGACTATTTCTTAAATTCCAAGACATAACTCATTTCCCCTAAACCCATTTGGACAAACCACTTTTGGGACTTTTAGTTTGCAATTTTCAGCAGCCCATTTCATGATTTTCAGCCTACCTAATTTCCCACTTTGATCCCAATTCCCATCAGCTCAGCCCACTAACAATAACAAAGGCCCATTCCAATATAATAGAAACCCATAACAACAACATACAACACCAAACTGACCCAGCAAACAAATGCCCCCCCGTACGTTTTCTTCCACTTCTCCAACGCGTGAACATCACCCAACAACGTTCACAAAGAAACGATTCCAAGCGGCATCAACACTGTGAACGGTACACTGTGATTTTCTTGTCCTCATCCTCGACGTCTCTTTCAACCAGTACAGTAGTAGCAACACGCGAAATAGTCCTCGCGCTTTGGGATTGAGCCACGTAGCCCTCAAGGACAATCGAATCGATCGAGTCCATCCATCCTCAACTTTCCTCTTTCGAAATGGATTTCAAATGGCATGGAAAAGCTTGTTCGTCTAAATGGGGGAAAGGTTTTGGATTTTGAAATTCAAAAAATGGGCCTTTGATCCGATTTTATTTTGATCCCCCCAAGTTTGGAACCCTAAAATTCCCATATATATATATGCATCATCTCCTCTTTCTGGAAGGGAGAGTTTTTTTGGGGGGGGAAGATTTTTTTTTAAAGCAAAATTGTTGGAACTTCTGATTGGGAGAACTTTGATTCGGAAGCTTTTCTTTCTTTCTTTAGCAAAGATTTGGGAGTAATCTTTAGGAGAATTAGTCAAGAAATAGAGAAAAAATCAAAGACGAGGTTGTTTCGGAACGTGATCGAGATATCACGTTCTATTCCTTTGATCATCGGTTCCTCCGTATTTTTGTTGGAGATTCACTTTTGTGGTTGGGAGGTCGCTGTTCATCCCTGCTCGCCTGGCCTGGCCCCGTTCGCTGTCCGAAGAAGGTACCACGTCTTTCTCGATAGCACACTTTTCTTTCCTTTTCCGTTCCTCTGTGAATTAGTACTTTTGTTATTGAAAATCTACTGCTGGTTGTTCATCTGTTTAATGTTAATTCGATGGAGATATTAATATGACTTGTGTGTTCCTGTTTGATTCATTTAAGTAGACATGTTATCCAGTTAGAGTTTGGAGAAGGTTCTCTGGTTTTATCTAAGATGATATTTCGTTTTTCTTCCTTCTTGAGCATTTTTTTTTATAGCCGAATCCGCTCTAGTGTTCAACATTCGACGTCTTATCGTTTATTCTTTCACCTCGAGTTGAAAGAACGAATTGAGATGTCAAAATTTGGAGTTTACTTGTGATGTTGGTGATTGTTCGAAGTTCATGCATTGCGCTTTTGACTCGTCTAAATGATTTTGTTGTTCCAAGATGATATCAAGTTCGGTTTCTAGCAAAATATGTCATTGATATAGGCTGTGGTTATGGTTGAGTCTTATCTCGAAAGGTTTACAGTCTTTGAAAACCGGTTTTATATCGTTTTGGCTTTGAATACATACCTATTTGTTCGAACATTTATGTTAAACCTTATGGTGTGCTCTTGTTGCCTTAGTGTGCTTTCTTCCTTGTTTGAAGTCGGAGAGAGTGCTAAAAATAGATGAAAAGAAAATCCATCTCTTTGTTCTCATGCCTAAAATTTCACTAAAACAGTAGCATATTTTTGCCAAATCTTTATTCACTGCGTAGACTTTGTCCAACAAGCAAGTTATCTTACATTAAATTTTTTTTTATCCTATTAGCATTGGTTTTTTCTTTGTTATCATGTTTCCCAAGTAAATATGTGTAAGTCTTATTTGGTTGGATCACTGCCAACTTAATAAGCCAACTATTGCATCCATATCATATTTATTTTATCAAAATGAATTGTTTCAACTGTGCACGAGTTGTTTATTTGGTAAATGTGCAGCATGCTCCCTTTAAATATTTTTTTGAGTCTAATTGTTGATAAATGGTTATGTACTTCCATGAATATAATGTGCTTATAGTTGAACATACATAAAATATATGCTACTGTCTAAGTGTCACATTTCCATATCAACTTTGTAAGCTTTAGTTTGATTCATTTGCTTTTTCTTTAGAGTCATATGTTTCGTTTCAATTTGAACCCCTTGAAGTAGCTTTCTTTTAGTAAAATCTGTTTTCTTTCAAGATATATCTTGTTTATTATATTATTTCATATGCTAATCCATTTCTATTTTATTGCATGTAAAAACATTCCTTTCGTGTCCTTACGGACCTCACTTCATCTATTCGCATTCTCTCGTTGAGCCGTAAAGGCTCACACTATCATATTCGAGTCGTCCAGCCCCCTCTAAACTGATGTACAGGTCGTAAAGCAACAAATATGTTGCTGGGGATTAATTTGCAGGTCTCCAAAAACCTAAGAAAGGGCTAATATACTGCTGTATACACTGGTATACAGTCGGAATATACTATACACAGGTCCAAAAAATTATACAGGTGCTGGAAATTTGATGTGGGACAGCATACATTCCGCCTATATCCAAATATACACGAAAACGAATCGTATACAAGTCGTATACATCAATATACATCAAATGTATACCAGATTTTCAAGGGAAATGGGCTAAAATCTTCACTCAAAGTAGCTGCAGGATATTTGAGAATTTGGCCTAAAAGTCCATTTTTTTGCTGAATTTGGGCAAAAAAGCCCAAGTTCAAATTTCCTCCCTTCTCCTCCTTATTTATTTGCTATTGTATTGACTTACTTTTCACTTGTTTAATTTTGGTTTGACTTAATTAATTTCCCAAAATTAGTCATTTCACTTTTATATAAAAAAAAAATATACTTATTTTTATATTCTATATTTAGCTTTATTTTCGCTATTAGACACTTTCAGAAGTTCCCTTCTAAGTTCATTCTCCTTTAAAATAAACAATTAAACTATATATAGTAATGGGGTAAGTAATAAGTAAATATTTGAATTTATTTAACTTAGTTAAAATTTGAAAGAAAATAAATTATTTAAAAATCAAAAGTCATTTTAGTCAAATCGCCGGTCAACCGCGAGTTAGCGGGCATTCCGAGGGCCTAACACCTTCTCGGAATGTACATTTGAACTTCGAACCCTTTTCAATCGATTTTTATCTGTTTTAAATCTTTTGAAAAAATAAATTATAAGTTTTTTCTTGATTTTTACTAAAAAATCTAGTGGCGACTCTGTTAATTCGAAAAAATTGATTTCTCTTAAATCATAAAATTAATTAATTTTTCAAAACTTAGTCATTTTTCTTTTATCATTATTTTTTCGTAAAACACTCATAGTACTAAACTGAAATGTAACGATAAAAAAAGAGAGAAAAGGACAAATAAATAGAGATAGTCGTTGGGGTCTGAATTTAAGAGAAATATATGCGAGAAAAATCTATTGTATTCATATTTTGTTAAGCAATCTATGATGTAGTAGTATAATGTCTTGTTATGAAAAAATCGGAGATCATTCTCTATTTTGAATTATGAGATATTGATTATAAATTTTATTTTATTACATTAGTGAGTAAGGTGCTTTTTTGTATTGTTATTACTTAATTATGTGCATGATACATGTAATTATTGTATACAATTTTACTAAGTAACCTACAATACAATAGTATAATATATCGTCATCGAAATTATTCTCTATTTTGAATTATGAGATGTTAACCATAAATTTTATTTTTCTAAATTAGTTAAGATGTAAAATAGTTTATTTGTACTGTTATGTGCATAAAATGTGCAAGTATTGTACACAATTTACCAAACAATGTACAATGTCGCATTTTTGGGTATACATATAATAATAAAAATAAGAATGAATTAAATTGTGCGTGATTCAAATTTTTTGAAAGGTTGTTATCTAAAATATAAGCAAAATCAAATTTAAATACCACCTAATTTTTATTTTTTTGCTAATAAGTTATCACATCAAATCTTCATCAGAGGTGAGTCTTTAAGTAGTATATTTTCTTCTTCTTTCAAATTATTTATTTTTCTATTATACATTATCAAGAATAACTTTTAATATATTTTAGATTATAGAGCAGTTTTGATTATATGGAGAATTTAATTTTTTGATGATGTCGCTTGTAAAAGTGAAAGAATAAGATAGAAGTATATATTCAACCATGAAGTTCAAGCTATAATAGCTATTGGTGTTATGATTCTTTTTTTACGTTTGTGCTTTATAAAATAGGACAGAAATGTGTAATTAAAAGATATGGACAAGGAATACTTCGCTTGTTTTATGTGTGCCCTATTTAGATATAGAAAATATAGATTTAGGTAATAAATTAACATATGTTTATTTGATTTTAAATCAACGAAGAATATATCTATTTTTCCTTGCAATAGAATGTACCACGGTGAGTGCATTTCAATTTGAATGCGCTGGGAGATTATATGCCCAACATATCATCGCAATTAAGGCCATATCTATAGATCAACTATAAAGAATTAATTAATCATTTGGACATTCGAGAGACATAAACTCGTTAATTTGTTTATTTTGAAGATTATTTCATTTTCACTTATATGTTTCTATTTAATGTAGTGTTATTATTTATGCAAATATGTAATAATTACTCTATGTATTATATAGAGTATATGATTTGTAAAGTTGTATTTATACCATGTAAGTGTACTTATTTATCAATTTTAATTAATTTACTCTATTTTCATGTATGTACAATGTGCAAAAGATTATTAAAATAAATGCTTGAATTTTCTTGAATAAAAATTTCCAAAGAATTACTAATATTGGCAGGTAATGGATGTACTTTTCTGGCATAAGTTATAACTAATTGCTTGCTAAATTATTCAAACTTCTACCTCGTAGTACTAAACTTTAAAATAACGATAAAAAAATAAAAAAGAAGATAAATAAATGTTGGGGGTTGATTTTAAGAGAAAAATATACATAGAAACCTATTATGTTTGTATTTTGCATTTGTGCATGATCTGTGCAAGTTTTATACACACTGTTATCAAGCAACCTATAATGTAATAGTATAATGTTTTATTACGGAAATTGAAAATCATTCTCTATTTTAAATTATGAGACATTAATTGTAAATTTTAGTTTACTAGATTACGAGTAAGATACTTTTTTGTATTGTTATGACTTATGTGCATGAAACGTGCAATTATTGTACACACTTTTACTAAGTAACCTACAATTTAAGTAATATTTTTTTTCTACATGGCTAAATTAAATAATAAATAACATGTGCAATTTTTCAAATTCACAGACTTGTTGGTGACAAAACTGTTCATTAATCATTTTCCAAACGTCTAACACAAAAAATAAATAAAATCAAAGTATGTATTACTACTATAAATAAACGTGAATGTGAGGAGCTTCCCATTTATGCGAATTGACATGAAAGAAGTCATTCAATTGGTTGCATAAAGGAACAATGTACATTTTTGTATCTATTGGGCTAATTTGTCCCTTAGAAATGCAAATAATTCATATAATTTTCTGAAAATATGGGCCCACTTAAGTTTAACTTAAGTTGTATTCTTTTTAATTTCTTATTAGCACATGGCTGCTTCGATGACTGATATCTATCACGTCTAATAATACTTGTCGAATATTAACTTTGCACACTTCTTACAAAATTATAAATAGAAGAGTAATTTTACTATATCACACTTTGAATATACGAAAGATGCTTTTCTTGTAATTTTACATGAAAGAAATCATTTAATTGGTTAGTTAAAGGAACAATGTACTTTTTGTATCTATTGGACTAATTTCTTCCGTAAAAATATAAATAATTCATGAGGAATTGACACAGACATACAACTATTATATATAATTGGCAATATATAGCCAAATAATAATTAATAATTAATAGCCTAAAATAAAATTAACACGTATTAGCCTAAAAGAAATAAAACCAATTATTTATAGTTTTTCTCTTCTAATCATGTGCAACCAACCCCCATTAATTAAGGAGATGTGAAATTATTTTTTCTCCTTGTTTTTTAACTCCTATAATTAAGAAAGTTAACTTAAACTCAAATTTATTTAACCTTCTATTAGAATTTTTTTTTATCACAATTTACAGAAACATAAAGATATATTTGATTGCAATTTTATGAATTATTTTTGTTTACCAAACAACAATAATTACTTTATTATAAAATCGATTGTCTACTTTTAAGAAGTGAAATATATATATTTATTAATTAACCTATTAAAAAAGGTTACACAAACATTTACGGAATGAATTTTTTAAAATTCTTTAAATAACTTATTAAAAGATTGTGACTACTTTTAAGGTAAGAAAATGTATTATTAATGCTCTAACGCGTATTAATTATCACATAATCGATAATAATTAATTAAATAATATTAAATGGCGTTTTATTAGGAACTATAATAATAAATATGCATAAATTATAGCGAAAATGTACGAAATAGCAAACTATTGATTCAAATTAAATGACATAGCCATAGTTTATTTTAATTGTAAGTCGCAACAAACATCCCCTATTTTTGCCATCCGATTCGATATACAATTAGTCATTTTTTGATATATAATTAGCCATTTTATACATTTCGGTATAAAATGTATAAAAAACGTTTGTCTTTGTATAAAGCGAGAGAAAAGTGTATATACAAATACAAATACAAATATTTTCGTCTTATACACTTATAATTATACAAATACAAATCTTATTATACAAATTACAATGTATAAATGAATTTAAACAAAACTGATCAATTTGTATAAAATTATATGTTTGTAGCGAATTATACAATCAAAAGTTCCATAGCAAACATAAAATTTGCTATGGAGCACAATTATGCAAACTATAGCTATAAAATACAAATATCATTTTTATGTTTGCTATATGGAAAAATTGCTCTAAATTATACAATAACTAAAGTTGCGATTACATAATGTATATATAAAAAAAATATGGATACACAAAAAGATATTCATAAAAATAAATGTGTAAATTTTATTGATGTATACAGTAATTGTATCATGTATCATAAACTTTATGTTGTACACATAAGAATATTACCATCAATTATACGTATTACTATAATGAATACAAGAATGAGATTAATATGACACATATATAAATTTTATTCATTAATTGTACATGTGATTTTTTTTATGTATACGATAATCGGACTATGTATACATTAGTTCGTATTCATCTTATATTCAGTGATTTGTATTCACATAATAAACTAGTATACTTTAATTTAAATTGAGATTAAAATTCATTGATATACATTGAGTTGTATTCATCAAAATCATTATTCTAAACTTTTACGAAGATCTTTCTTACCCATGAAATTGAGAACAAAAATTTCAAAAACGTATTACCTGAATTTTCGTCAAAAAAAAGTTTTAAAAACTTTAATTCCACAAATGAAGAAATTTCAAAATTAATGGGGCAAGAAATGCTACATAATTATCTACTAAAAGAAATTATTGGAAGGATTAATCAATAAACATTCAGTTGTATCTGATTTGCATAGACATATTTAATTTAGGAGAATAAGAGAAATTTAGAAGAAAAACAAATTTACATATGAAAAGGATTTTAGAAAGAAAACAAAAGAAAGTTGAATAACTTAATTCGCAAAAACAAATTTGAAATAATTTCAATTCTACAAATCATGAAATTCAATAATTAATTTGACAAGAACAAAATTATATATATAAAGATGATTTTTAGAAGTATCCATGAAAAAACATATTGTTATATCTGATTTTCATAAACAGATTGAATTAAGAAGAATTACGTATGGAAGTATAAAAAGTATTATGAAAAGAGAAAAAGGAGACAAAAAAGAAAAAGGGATAATGCACAAGTACCCCCTCAACCTATGCCCCAAGTCTCAGAGAAACACTTATACTATACTAAGGTCCTATTACCTCCCTGAACTTATTTTATCAATAATTTTCTATTCTTTTCGGCCTACGTGACACTATCTTGTGGGCCCAACGCTGGTTGACTTTTTCTTTCAAGCTAGTGCCACGTAAGCCGAAAAGGGGTAGAAAATTACTTATAAAATAAGTTCAGGGGAGTAATAGGACCTTAGTATAGTATAAGTGTGTCTCTGGAATTTCAGGCATAGGTTGAGGGGGTACTTGTGCATTCTCCCTAGAAAAAAGAACTTTATTTTAAAATTGTCGACAAAATAAATTTTAAAAAAATGTAAAATAGGGATGATAATAATTTTTGAAAACGTGTTTGAAAAAAGTAGAAAAACAAAAATATATTTTTTTAAAAGAAAAATAATTATTCAATGTCAAATAAATAAAACAAAGTCTTTTTTTTTGCTAAAAAATTAAAAGTGGGCTATTTATTGTTAATTTAATCTATTAGGTTTTATGTTGTGTCATTTTGTCATAATTTAATTCATACAACTTTCTGAAAACATGAGCCCGCTTAAGTTTAACTTAAGCTGTATTCCTTTTGATTTTTTATTACCACAGGTTGCCTCGGCGACTGATATCTATCACGTCTAATAATACTTATCGAATATTAACTTTGCACACTTCTTACGAAATTATAAATAGAAAAGTAATTTTACTATATCACCCTTTGATATAACAAATATAATGTCTTAAAAAATGTAATGGGAAAATGACTATAATTTTATGATAAGGAGAAATAAAAACTAAATGTAAAATTATCCACTGATTTCATAAAGTGGACAAATATTGTTGGACATTCTAAAATAATATAGTGGACAACTATTGATGAACTGAGAGAGTATGACTAAATCTTTCTTTCCATATTTTTCTTATATTAATTTCTCTCAGCATTCAATTAGTGGATTCTACTAGAGTATTTTTTACTTAATAATTCTCGTAATGAGCATAAAGAGGAAGCTTTCATTCGTCTTTTCTTTTAAGGATATGTTGCTAAATCATCACCACTGAAAGGTAGCTATACCGATAATTGTGAAGAAAACATATTAATGAATTTTCGATGTGAACACCTAATTTTTGACGTGTTTATTTTACTCCTACAATATTTAGTAATATATTTTCTTATATTTTTGTTTGTATTTTTGGGTTGTTTGTCTTTGTTTGTATTATCATTTTTATTGGCCCATATGACCAATTTTGTTTGAATTGGGCTGATTTAGATAAGTTTCTGATGGCCCAATCAATTTTGACCCGATCCAATAGAAATGGTCAAAATTGAATCTCAACCATTCATAATATTTTGATCCAAGGGCTATTATGGGCTCTAACAAAAATTAGTTTTTATTGGCATTTTTATTTTTCTTCTCCCCTTTTTCTTCCACCTGTCGCCGGGCAGCCACCACCTTTTTTGGCCGAAAAAATCTTCAAAAATTTACCATCTCTTCCTTTCACCCTCCTCTACACAAATCCACAAACCATTCATCTTAATCCATAGCCAAACTCGATAAATTTAAGAACGAAAAAGGGTCAAAAATACCCTTCAATTATGCGAATTGGTACAAAATTACCCTTCTTCTACTTTTCGGGCCTAAAATGCCTTTAACGTCAATCTTTTGTCTCTATTTTGCCCTCATCTTTAACAACTCAAATTCATTAATGACGTGTCACTATTTTATTGGCTACCCTAATAATTAATTTAACTAATTTAAAAAATCATATACCCACACAAATAAGCCTCACCCGTTTTAAACAACCCAAAACTTTTAACCCAACTTTCATCTTCTTCTTTTTCGTTGCCTTCTTCTTCTTCTTTGTTGTTGTCTTCTTCTTATGCGTAGTCTTCTTCTTCTTCCTCCTTTTTTTTTAATAACAACTAATTTATTGAATCATTTCAAATTGGAACATTGTTAATGTGATCCTTAAGTTAAAAAAATAGAACTCCAAGAAACATAATGAAGACGTAAAAACTAGTATTACTATCCCAAATTCTTGAAGGTCCACCTGTTTTATTATCACTCTGTCCACCATCACCAGCGGGAACATGAGTTGTGTCATTTTTCCATCGCCACCGAAAGAAGTAGTCAAATTTAATGTGCCTGTAGATTTCAAATTATCAGAATCAAACTTATGCGCCATTGCTGTATCGTCTTTCACCGCTGGTCCAACTTGTCACACCTGATTCACCGTGGTCATATTTGACGGTAGTACCATAATGGCCAGTATTATCAGTTTGTGTAATCAATTTATACGAAGTAAAATTGTAAAGTATTAACAATCATGGACCAGTTTGAAGCTTTTAATGCGATAAGACATTGAGCGCCGATCATGGACTGCTAAATTGGGTTAATTCCCCATAAAATCAAGCCATCAGAAGAAGGCAGAGGTGCAACGAAAGCAATTGAAAGTGTTGAATTGTAAGTCCAGTGAAGAGACGATTTCAGAGAAGGTAGATTGGTGCAGTCGACAAAGTGCGTAATACCGCAGATCGGCACTGGAGAAGACGAGCAATTGTTTGATATTGCAGGAGAAATCAATAGAAATGCGATAAGGAAAACGAAATGAATATGGTGAAGAGAGGCCATTTTTGTAGTTCCTCATCTTCTTCGTTGTCATCATTCTCTTCTTGATTTTCATCATTTTCTCCATCTTCATCTCCTCATAATTCTTGATTTCCACTTTCATTTTGTTCAGAACTTTGATGAATCACGCTATCCCAATTCTGCATTCTGTCTCTCTTCTTCTTTTCGTTGCCATTTTCTTCATCTTGGCATTTTCTTTTTTGTTCTTCCTCCGTTTTTTCTCTGTTTCGTCAGTACGTCCATTTTCAGGAACTACCTCTCCTGAAGCTAACATTTTTTCTAATTTTTTTTGCAGAGAAAATCAAAGTGATAATGAAAGTGTGGTTGTTTAAAACGGGTGGGAGGGCCTTATTTGGGTGGGTAAATGAATTGTTTAATTAGTTAAATTAATTATAAGAGTGACCAATAAAATAGTGACACGTCATTAATGAATTTGGGTGATTAAAGATGAGGGCAAAATAGAGCCAAAAGATTGACGTCAAGGGCATTTTAGGCCCGAAAGGTAGAAGAAGGGTAATTTTGTACCAATTCGCATAGTTGAAGGGTATTTTAGACCCTTTTTCCATCTAAGAAATATAAAATATGAATCTTCACTTTTTTCCTTAGATTTATGAAATGCTGGTCATCTCCATCCATATCCTTTACATATATGTGTAGAGCTCTTCAAGGTCTATTGATTGATATATATTTTATGTTCAATATTTGTCAAAAAAAATTCGGCGACCCCCCTATAGATACACAAATTTTATTGGATTTAACTCATACAAAATTTAGATTAAATCTATGTTTATTAGGATTGAATGATTAATTTGGGCTTTACAAATAAATAAGTCTATTTTTATTAAATTCAAGTCCAAGGTCCAAATTTGTTCGCAACAAATATTCGTAAGCGCTGAAAATCGACTGCAAGCAAAATAAATAAAAGAAAAATGTGATTTTATTAATGAATCGTGTGAGTACAATTCTGTTGTTCTCTTGATTCTTCTCTCCTAAGTTTCTCCATGATTCGAGGGCCTTCAGTAGCGTATTTCTCGAATGTAGAATGATGTATACCTCCTTGAGATGTACTTGATCTCCAGCAACGTTGGAAAGCGCTTCGTCGTTGCAAGTTGATCTTCGGGAAGAACTCCGTCGATCAATCCTTTGAAGAGCTATGTAGTTTATGTTGTTGCTTATGTAGACCTCCTTGAGATGTATTTGATCTCCGAGAATGTCGAAAAACACTTAGTCATTGTAAGTCGATCTCTGGAAAGAACTCCGTTGATCACTCCTTCGAAGAGCTATGTAATTGATGTTGTAGCTTTCTCCAATTGCAGAATACTTGTTAAAGTGTTTTCTCTTTTTTCTCCCTTCTGACTGTCATGTCCATCCCCTATTTATAGTTGTAAGGGGGTGGGCAAGGTTGCTTGTGATTGGCCAAAGAATGTCATTTTGACACTTGGCGCATTGTGATTCGTTCTTGCATTTGACAGGGACTACCACCTCATTTGGACACATAGCGTTACCTTGTTGGTCTCGGATGCCTAGTCATTGTGACACATGGCGTGGGTTTGGGCTTCAAGGTGAAATGGACCTTGGACTTGAATTTAATAAAAATAGACTTATTTATTTTTAAAACCCAAATTAATCATTCAACCCAAATAAATATATATTTGATCCAAATTTTGTATGAGTTAAGTCCAATAAAATTTGTATGTCTACAGATGCTCCCTACTTCAAGCCTTGTTGAAGTGTAGGTTTGTCGACACTTGGAGACAAGACTTGAAGTATTCATGAATGTTTTTTTTCAATTTTTTAGACTTGTCACGAGTTTGACGATGAGAGTTGAAGTCTTCATGAATGTGGATTTTTAGACTTGTCAACGTGCAGACTTGTCGAATTTGACGACGAAAGTTAAAGTCTTCATGAATGCATTGTTGAGACTTCAAGAGTATTTGTTTCTTGTCATCGCATTCTAACTAGGTCACTACAAATGATTTGTTTGTAGTTATCTCAAAAAAATTTATTTAAACATTCTTGCTTGACAACCACGTGGACCCTCTATATTGATTTCAAATAGATGGGTCTAGTGAGTAGTAACATTGTGATCTTCCTTACGAGGCGTGAGAAGAACAAGAAGATTGATTGGATCTCGAATCAAATAAAAAAATATTGACTTTCCTTTGGTTGATTTTGTAAGAATCATTCTTGACATCTCAAGACTTATTGCGTTCTTTTTTTAGTGCTAGCAACTTTCATTTAGATGGTACAAATTGATATGATTTGTTTCTTCCAATTTTATCAAAACTTTCCTTGTACAAGAAATAAAAATTATTCAAAGGAACTTTTATATAAGAATTTCTCATGTACAAAGGATTCATCAAAGAATCATTGGAAAAATAATTCTTCTAACCATTTCAATGTGGAACTCCAAATTTGGTGTCTTCTTTTCTCAATTTCATGCAGTCCCACAAAATTTCGTTTCTTAGTGTAGAAATGTCCAAATGATGAGCGACTTGGTTTAGAAGAAACAAGATTCATAGTACTAAGACCTATACAAAAATCAACCTTAAACACCTTTCAGATTGTCGGAAATCAATTTTTGAAGTCGGATCCCAAATCTGTTAGTTCTTCTCACAGCTATGCACGATCTCGCCAAAACATTAGTTTCTTGGTGTACGAACATTCAAATGATGAGCGGCTTAATTCTGGAGAAACTAGACTTTGAGTAAAACAACATATCCAAAAATCACAGTTAGAAACCTTTTGGATCGACGAGAATCAATTTTTGAAGTTGGATCCTAAATCTGGATGTTCTTCTCACGGATATGCGCGTCTCGCCAAAATATCACATTCTTGGTGTAGGAGCATTCAAATGACGAGACAGTTGATTCTGATGAAACTAGAATTTTGGTTATAAGACATATCCAAAAATTAACATTAAGATCCTTCTGGATTGACATGAATCGAATTTTGAAGTTGGTCATCAAATCTGGAAGTTCCCCTCATGGATTTGCGTCTTTTGGATTTTTCTTGTTTCTCTTTCTTGCTGGTAATGGTTATTGTATTGCATCATTATTTTGCATTGACATATTTCTTAAATAGGGGAGATTGATTTTCAAGATCAATTTGACCATTATTCAAATCATCGTGCTATTGGCACCTCTATGTCGAACAAGATTGGTGTTCTGCTGCTCATGTTTGTCATGTCATATTGAAGGGTCATGCACTTGCTACATGTGTTATCAAAAGTATATCAACCAAGAAAAATTGGAAACTTCGTGGAGTTGGCGCCGATGGCTCCAATTCTTTATTTATTTTTGATTCAGGTTTTTAAATGAGCGTCACCAATCTCGACATCTTATCAAGAAGATGTAAATAACATTCGTAATTGCAAAGGAACACGTGATGTACCTACACTTCTGATTGTAGTTTTCTCATATTATAATTTAGCGTGGTATCTACCTTTTCAAACGAGGATTTGGCAAACAATCATTTAGTGTTTCAGCTTAAACCTTCATCGCGGAGTTGGTTAAGAAAATTTCATTGGTTAAATTGGGTGGCACCTTGAAAAACAAAGAGTCTAATGCATGCATTGACTCGTAAGTTTTCAAGAAGAGTGATGATTTAATGTTCAACACCTATTTAAACCTCATTCTTCTTTCACTTCAAGGAAAACAAAAACAGAAGATAAAAAAACAAGAAAAAATTGAAAGAAGAAAAATCATAAGATAAAAAAAGTCTTCTTCTAAAATATATATTTCATCTTTGGTGGTCTTTGCAATTCAATCAAACTTGCTTCCAATATTTGCTTGTCATCCACTTTAGGTATCTCTCCCACATTTCACAATGTAATCTTCAATTATTTAATGTTTGTTTTTATGTTTTGATTAAATTGTTTAGTATTAAGTTTGTTTGATTTAGTTAAGTCTATTGTGATTCTTATGTGAAAATGTTTATTATTATGTATATATATATATATATATATATATATTTATTACTAATTAGTGTTTAGTTTAATTTTATTTCATTATAGAATTAGTAAGTAAACTCATACTTTGCTAAAGAAAAAAACAACAATCTCAAAGTTTTTTAGTTTCTAGTCACTTAAAACAAAGAAAATAAGAGGGTATTTTTTGCGAAGAATGTAAAACTGGTCATTTTTACAAAAAACGATAAATCTGGTCATTTTTGTAAATCTGGTCATTCTTCAAAAATAATAATAACGTAAATATGGTCTTTTCATAAATTCTATATTTTTTTTCACTTAGATAAATATATGAAATGACTATTGAAATAAACATACAAAATCGGCTAAGTTGACTTAGTAATCTAACTATTAGATAAAATTTGCTATTTTTGCAATCTTCCTTCAAAGAACAATGTGATCATTTGTAGAAAATAATTTTTTTACTGAAATGGTAATTTCTGATATTTTATCAATATATACAAAAAAAGAAATTAAAACTAGTATATCATTATTTGTTTTAAAAGGAGACGTAATTATTATTCTGTAATTTTTTTTCTTTTGTTCTTATTGTCAAGTAGTGATACTTAAATGTCTATTTGTTTCTTTCGTTAAAAAAAATATTAATAAGCAATTTACAAAAGAATAAATAAATCAATTTCTTGTCTATATGTTTCAACATATTCCTTCATTCATTATTAAAAAAAATTAAGTAATTAATTATCAGTTTTTTTTAAAATAATTTAAATACCATCATGTGTACAGTTACAATCCATGGTGTTTATTTTATATAAAAGAGGGTCTTGTGTGCGGTTACACTCTTAGGCCAATCAATTTATTTTCTTTAATTTAAAAAAAAATAACTAAGACAAATTTATTTTTTTTATCCAAAAAATTATATTTAATCAAATATAAGTTAATAAATTGACAGTGTTAGAAACACGAGATTTTGGGGGGCCTCATACCTTTCCTCCGGTTAATAGAATTTCTTACTCAATCTCTGTTTTCGTAGACTAAAAATGAAGAGTTTTTTTTTTTTTTTAAATGTTAAATTAGGAATTACCAAGTGACTTGGAACACCTAAAAATTTAATTTCAAGTGGCGACTGTAAAAAAATATTTTACTTTTGCTTTTTTTTTTTTCAAAAAAAAACCATTTTAAAAAAAAGAAAAAACCTGTTATATTCTTAACAATTGTAAAAAATAAATGGAAGAGGTGTGACAGATTTGATGACTCAAATGGAGATAATTTTTTTTGAATTTGAGCTTTGTACATTGATCATACTTGACTATTTTGATTATTTGGATAAATTTTGTGTTTGTTCGGTAATTGTGTTATTTCAATTAGTCATTATTTTGATATTATGTATTATATATAAATTGTCTTCTCTCGCACATCCTTTGAGTTTTTGGAATTTTTGTTATACACTGTGTGTGTAGATACGCTCCACAAGACCTCTATCTAGGATGAGTCAGTGTGCGGTTATGCTTCTGATTCTAGTCTGTCACACATGTTAGGAGGGGTTGGACCACCAGTTAAGTCGAAATAACTTAGCTACTGGTACGCTGATCCTCCCCGATTCAATTGTCCGCTCGAGTAAAGCTAGTTTAGACACCTTTCATATAAGTGCTAAACCTAGAAAAACTGTCTCTGGTGTGCTACATTTATTTGCATCATGTGCATTTGACCTAACAAAATCTAATATAGGTACCATTGTAGACCAAAATGTTCATTTTATGTGTTATGTAAAAGCAGTTGGTTCAGAAGGTCTTTACATTTGTTGACCAGCTTCACAATAGCTTTGTGAGTTCTAATTTTTTTTTAAAAAGAGGCCGAAATAATATGGGTGTTCTTTCAAGGGCAAGTCTTTTTTTTCTTATGATCTACACACCTGATTATCACTAAAATGAGATACGTTGGCATCCCTTCTCGGGTTCGGTGTTTATAAAAACGGGTATTTTATCTTTTTTTTTTTTTTTTTTTTTAATTTTACTTTCCTCCTTCGATTAGAGTTTGTCATAGAACTTTAATTATATTTTCTTCAAAGGTACAAATGACACATCCGATTAAAAGACAGGGTTCCAAAAAGCCAAGAAGTGAAGAAATTCCAGAATTCACAATCGTTAACACAATACCCAAGGATCTACGGTGATGGTGGACTGACATGGGGAATTATGAGCGAAAGAGAGTGAAAGAGCATTTGGGACATCTAGTGCATCTAATGGAAATTGACCTTATGTAACGACCCTCCTAGTCGTTTTAGAAATTTTAACCATTTTTTTTAATTAACCTTTAATAGATTTTATCAATAATTTATGACTTATAAGAATGAGTGACATGAATTTCAGATTTAATAAAGGATTATTTTGTTTCTAATAATAATGGAAATAAGAAGAAAAAAATAGAAAAGAAAAAAAATTAAATAAATAAATAAAATAGCAATAATAATATTTTAAACAAACAAAAAAGGGCAAAGTGACCTAAATTGTTGAAATGTCTGCGACGACGGATTGAAAAAAATAAGGAAAAAAATGAATAAAAAAAAGAATACGCAGAAGAAGAAAAGAAAAGGAAGGGAGAGAAAAAAAGGGAAAAGGAGGAGAAAAATTGATATTTTCATCTTAAGGTGTCAAGATAATTATTCTCATCCTTTCTATTAAGTTTTTATGTAATTAGGAGTAAATTTTTAGGTTAAAAACGTGTATAATTTGTAATGATATGTGAAATTGTGATTATGCATAGAGGTCATTGTATACTAAATTATTATTACTATTGTTATTATTATTATTATGGCGGAAAAGAGAAAGAACAGAAAACTAATTTTGGCTAATAATTGATGATGATTTTATGGAAAATTCAATATTATTTTTAGAAGTTCTCTATTATTTGAGTCAATGTTGAAGCGTTCAGTGACATTCTAATTGGATGGCTATGATGGTTATAATGGTAACGAGATTAGTCAATCTTATTAGATGTTGGTTTCAACAAGTGAATTTCACCTTAATCACTTTTATTTTAATTATCACATTATGATTCAAATTTTGATATGTTGATATAGGTAATTGAACATTAGGGGTAGTTTATTATATGAATACTATTAGATTTATGCTATTTGAGGAAATCAAAACTTAATCCTAGGTTTGGAATTTGAGAATATGGAGTTGACATATTAGTTGTGATCAAACTTAAGAACTTGATTATAAAATTGAGTGAGTTTTTGGGTCTAGACTAAACCTATAGTGATATGGGTGTTGTTAGTTTTGAAAACTTATTGTGATTATGTATCTGAATAGATTGCTTTGAGTTGGAAGTTCAACAAATTGGAAAGACTCAAGTCCCGGAGTAAATTCTTATTGGATTCATGAAGTAGATTTCTAAACCCTCGTAAAGTGTATGAAATTCGTGTATTTTCTTGTGGTATGTGTTGAGAGTAATGGGACTTGGTGAAGGGTTGACTTGTCCACCTTGATTAATATTAATGATAAAAAGGGATAATAAAAGACAATGTGATTATTTGTTTGTATGTGATGTGTTGAGAATGGTACGAGTACCAGTGTTATAATGGAGATGTTTATTACTATAGAATGCGGATTGTGTAATCTGAGCATGCCAAAGCATATGGGCATTAACTGATATATTATTGATTTGATTTATTCTGTGTGATTGTGTTCTTACTGAACCCGTATAATTGTGATAATTGAGATGATTATATGTCATAGCGACATTTGATATATTGAGATGTTGCATCTACTTATTTGATATCATATTGTGCACATGCATGGACATGAGATTGGGTATGAGTAAATGTCTAACACGTGGAGATCGTCCGTGTTGAGATCGAGTGTTGATTATTTGGGCACGTGGAGATCGTCCGTGCGATAGAAAAAGTTATGATTATGATTTGGGCACGTGGAGATCGTCCGTGCGACATTTTTTTTATTATGATAGTGCGTTGAGATCGTTCGCACAGACACGTGGAGATCGTTCGTGTCGGTATAAGGACCTCGCGAGTCCCCCATGGGTCATGAACTCTCGATGTATTTTCGAGGAGTATCATGTATATATGGTTGAGAGAGAAATTGGTATTCTGAGGCATATCACTTCATGGTGTCATATTGCATTACATCCCATGACATCCTTCATTCTTGATAATTATGTATTTTATTGGTGGTTGAAAAGTATTTGATATTTGATTACCTCTATTTGACGAACTTGATCTTGTGTGTTGCTGATAATGTGAGTGTCTTTTTGTGAAAGTTGTGATTGTTGAATATTGAGTTTGTAGTTGAGGATGTGCAAATCTGTTAAAATGATTTTGATGAGCTGGGTGCTATGAAAACTGTGAACTGTTAGGTTGGACTGAATTTTTTGCAGGTTGTAGTTGTGGAGGTTCGGTTGGTGTGTAAGCAGTACCCGTATTTTATCCCCTTAGCTTGTGTTTAGAAGTTTCATTGCTGGGTACCGTGTGGTTTGGTACTTACCCCTTGCTACTACAATTTTTTGTAGGTTACTAGCTCGGACTTTGTGATATTTTCTCTTCTCCTTGTCTGAAGCTTCTTGTGGAGAATTGTGAGGTCTGTTATGTCAGCAGACCTTCTTACTCCTATTTATGATCTTGTTTAATTCGAGAAACAATGTCATTTGAGACTTATTTTTTTTTGTTAAATCAATTGTAATACTTTAGAGGCTTGTACACGTGACAACCAAATTTTGGGGGTACTTTTGAGTAACTTATGAAATTTTCACATTTTATTATAATGGTTAATTTTAAGGCTGACTTGTCTTGGTGGGATAAGACGAGTGTCATCACTTCCATTTTTGCGTCATGACACCTTAGAAGGGATTTGATCGATACATTGATTCCTTACTGGAATCCAAAAAATATGTGTTTCGGTTTTTTGACTTTGAAATGACACTAACTCTAGAAGAAATCACTAGCTTTATGGGGAAGGGATCCAGTGTTCGAGGTGCTGATCTCCACCATAAAAATTCAATAATTCCAAAGAATGTCGATGCCCAGAAATTCCTTGAACTTCTCAAAATTAATAAAATAGAGAAGGAGAGCTTGAAAAATGGGTGGATCTCATTGGACTTTCTATACGAGAGGTATATCCAAAAGAATGGATTGAAATACTATCTGAACCAGGTTAGCAACCAAGGCCACAAGGAGTGAAGAGGCTTGGAAGGCAAATGAATGCTTTGCTTTCATGGTTGTTATTTTAGGGCTCATTGTTTTCCCCAAATGGGGCAAGCATATCGACATTCGTCTGGCTGGTGTGGTGAAGACGTTGACCACAATGGAAAGTCCTACTGTTATTTTTATGATCCTAGCAGATATGTTCAGTGCATTGACTAAATGCATAAGTGGAGAAATGTATTTTGAAGGCTGCAATATCTTTATTCAAATATGGTTTTATGGAACATATTTATCACCATGATCGTGTGTCCATGTTCACTCCAGACTGGTGTAATTATGTTTCCTCACATAAGGAAAGTGAAGTAAAAATCGATTTTTCAAAAGGAATTTTAGCGTGTGAAGTAAAACTTTCAGTGTTCGCGTTTGGTGAAATAATGTGGAATCATTACTGGTTCTCAGCTAAGGATATCATTTGCATGTCTAGTGATATCTTGTTTCTTGTGTTGATTGATCTTAGAGGTGTTCAACCCTATGCCCCACTTCGGGTTATGAGTCAGTTGGCTAGAGTTCAAGAAATTCCACCCAATGATGATATGAGTAGGTTTGTATATGACACTCCGCCAGGTTTTGTCTTTAATAGTGAAGATATTCCAAAAATTTGGTACGAGAGTATAATTTCTAAGCTAAGTGAAATGTTTGTGGAGCAAGATAAAGAAAAAGTGGTTCTTGGGTACCTATCGTGATTTTGTGATCCAATGACATTTGGTGACACCCCCGAAGGATCCAGTAGGAAAAGAAAAGACCAACACATTATAAGATAGTTGAAAAAAGAGTTGGAGAAGGCCCAAAGCCAGCATTGCCTGGCAAGAAGTTCAAGTCCAATGAGGAGGAAATCACCAGTTGGAGTTGCAAGATGTGGAAGGGGAATTGAAGCATGCATAGGGAAATTAGCTCGGTTAGAGGAAGAGTTGGATAGTAGAATTCACTTGGCACGACAGATAAAAAAGGAGCAGAGTTTTGAGACTCTTGATTGAAGAGGGACTTAGTGGCATCTGAAGAGGTCGTGCACTATCAAAAGGGAGAACTTAAGCGGTATAAGGAGAAATTCGAGAAAAAAATGTCATGTTAGATGCATCAATTAGAAGAATATAAAAGAAAAATCAGTCATTTTGTCGATATCGAAGAGGGACAAAGACAAATGATTATTGAAAGAGCAACGCTTCGCCATCACCTTGAAGCAACAGAGGAGCGAGAGGCCCTCTTGAGGAATAATCATGGTGATCATCAGACTTGGTTAAATAACTGCCATCAAAATATGGGGCATCAAGTTCATCAGTTGGCAGAACAAACGTTTTATGTTATTAAAAATTATCGCCATAAATCTAAAAGTGGCTGAGCAAGCATGGGTCATTGTTTTTCATCTGCCGAAGGTGTTGTTGAATCTGTATGAGACCTTGGGAGAACAAAGAAATCCCCAGGAAAGTGAAGAATATTAAAGTAAAGTTTAGTTGTTTTTATTTGTTTGTTTGTTTCATTTTTTTTTAAAGACTCGGTGTTTAAGTTTAAAATTTGGTGTTCAAGGAGATCATGTTGATCAGGGTTGTGTTTAAACCCATTGGTTTTGTCATTTTTCTTGAAGTTTTTTGAAATAAATGAAAAAGTTTTTTCTTGCTATACCAAATTAATTTTGTTGAGTTGTCTAAATTTCTGAACTACGTAACAATCTGATTCATGATACGTAGGCAACCTTCAAAGGTCTGATCAAAACTCTTTTTTCAAAAAGAGAAAAAAAAAAAAGGAAAGACAATGAGCGAAGTAAAGCCAGGATGAGACAATGACATGTAACTATGTGATTAACAAATAAGTGATTGATGTATAAAATTGTCTAACCCCTAACAAGTTTGTTCATTTCACTTTACTTTAGTAAGCTTTAGGTGGTTGCTTTGTGGTAAACTGGCAGAATACCCATACTTACCAGGTCTAAGGTAAGAGCGTCAATGACAATCAATACTGAAATTGTGGTGAACCCAGTGGATACTCCAATTAATTAAACGACAAGAGAGTTAGCCATTGTTGAAGAAAATCAGACATTGATACATGTTATGGCACAATGTGGGAAGCCTGGGCTAATGGACAAGAACCACCAACGTCTATTCCTAGCTTTCCTGTGATCACAAGTATCTGATCTTTATCTTCTCATGTCCCAATATCAGACCCTTTTTTTCCCTCTACGGTATGGTCCATTTCATAATTGTGGGGCCGAACCATCAACAACACGCCCTCAAGGCATGACATTCAGGAATAATTCCACTGTCACGAAAGTTGCACCGGTCTATACTCTCCCACAACCAACTATGACTCATAGAGAAGCTCAAGAGGGACAGTTCACCACTCATCCAGAGCAGTACAATACTCTTGGAATAACATTTGGGGGACCTAAATCTGTACAATTCGGGTCCCCCATCGATGTTGCAAGGCCCACTCAAGGCTCAGAGCAAGAAGAAATGTTGAAAAAAAATAAAAAGTATCGAGCTACACATGATGAATATGCAAGGGTTAGGAGGGCACAAAAGTGTTGCGTTCAAAGACTTGTGTACGTTCCCAAATGTCCACCTGACATCTGGATTCAAAACCCTCAAGTTTGATAAGTTGACGGGCACAATGATCCCATAACTCACCTTAAGAGATACTGCAATCAACTTCGGGGTGCAGGGGGTAAAGAGGAACTGCTCATGGCTTAATTTGGTGGGAACCTGACTGGTGTTGCCTCAGAATGGTTTATAGACCAAGAGATCTCTCACTGGCACATATGGGATGATATGACTCAAGATTTTGTTAGACAATTTCAGTACAATGTCGACATTATGCCATATTGAAATACACTCTCTAATATGAGAAAGAACCAACTGATTTTTTAGAGAGTATGCTATCAAATGGAGTAAAACAAGCAGCCTGGGTCAAGCCACCGTTATATGAGCAAGAATTAATTGATATGTTCATAGAAGCTCAAGATTCTGACTACTTCCACCACCTGACAGCCGAAATGAGAAGAACATTTCACACAACAATCAAAATTGGAGAAATGGTCGAAAGTGGTATCAAAACAGGAAGGGTTGTGAGCCAGACAACAATCAAAGAAATTCAAGATGGTTTAGGATGTTTTGGAAATCGTAAAAGAGAAGGGGAAGTTTCTTCGTTGGCATCAAGGTCAAGGGGTGCTAAGAGGAATTCTAATTGTCCTTACCCACCAGTTTAGGGACAATCTAGCTATCCTCAGCATTACTACCCTTATGTACCTCAATATCTAGTATCTCCATCTCCATACACGGTCTTCAATGCTCAGTCATATATGCATCCTCTCCATCTCCTACATTTTCGGGCCCCAACTCAAGGAAACCTTCGCTGGCAACGACCACCATATCAGGTCCCTTACTAACCTCGTCCTATGCAAAATTATGCTCAAGAGAAAGCACAAAAAAGAAAAAATACACTCCATTGGGAGTGTCATAATCCAGCTTGTTTCAAAAGTTAAGAAAGATAGAAGTGATTGAGTGTATCCCACCACATAGTCTAAATCCAAATGCTCCAGGTTTCCAGGCCAATGAAAGGTGTGAGTATCATTCAGGGGCCCTAGAACACAGTATTGATAATTGTTGAACCTTGAAGGGGGCAGAGAAGCTAATCAATCAAAGAGTTGTCGTTGTGACAAATTATCAAAACACTCCCAATGTGACCAATAACCCACTTCCAACTCAAAACAACTTAGTGGGTATGATTGTGATGATCAATAGTACAAAATCCTTGGCAAAATGAGAAAGTTTTTTAGGAAGATCGGAGAGGAAGACATGTTGATAAAGAGTTTAGAACCAGTTGCATATCTGAGGTGCAGTGTGTCAATCTTGATACTAAAGTTGTTTGTGTCCCGAGCGTTTCGAAGGGATTAAAGTTTGAGTGGGTATGCCGAAGTAGTATGTATCAAGAGGCTTTTCATTAACACAACATGACCAAAGTTGTTTGACAAAGTTGAAAGAGCCTATCTTTGTTAAGCTCGTCCAACAACTTCCGGTAACTGATTCAAAGGCTGTCCCTTGGACCTATAACAAAATCGCGGTGGTTTATCGAGGAAAAGAGATTGTCGAAGAGGTTGATAAAACAGGAGGGTTGACACGCTCAAGAAGATGTTATTCTCTAGAAGAATTAAGAAAAGGGAATATGACTCAAAATATCTAAATACCACTTAAGAAAGCAGTTACTGAGGAAGAAGCAGAAGAATTTCTAAAAAATCTTAAGGTTCTAGATTACTTTATTGTGGAAAAATTGAAGAAGACTCATGCACAAATTTCATTGTTGTCTCTATTCTTGCACTCAGAAGAACATCGTCGTGTGTTGAATAAGATTTTTGAATGAGGCACATGTGCATAAGGAGACAACAGAGCTTTTATTGATAATGAGTTGTCCACGGAGAGAGCTGGACATAACAGAGCTTTGCTTTTTACAGTGAAATGTGAAGGGTATTATGTAAATAGGGTCATGATAGATGGGGGATCAGGTGTAGACAAATTTCCTTTTTCTACGCTGCAAAGCTTGACAATATAATGAACTCGTACAGAATTTGCCCCAGCAATGTATTTGTTCGAGCTTATGACGCCTCAAGGAGGGACACCATTGGTCAAATCAAGTTAAAGATGACAATTGGACCAATGGGCTTTATGATTCTATTCCAAGTAATGGATATGGAAACATATTATAATTTTCTACTGGGAAGGCCATGGATCCACATGGCTTGGGCAGTTCCATCAACTCTGCATCAAGTTGTTAAGTTTGAACACAACCATCAGTAAAATAATTGTGCATGGGGAAGATGATTAACCTATTTATAGAGATCCATAAATTCCATACATTGATTCCGTTGTTAACTAGTCTATTGAGGCTGTATCAGTCGATCGATTTAAAGAAGGAGATGCTATCATCCAACCATATCTCTCATTATCTATTTCAATGGCAGAAACGACAATGCTCAAATATGGTTATCAACTTGGTAGGTTTGGGACTATGTTCGCAAGGAATCGTGGATTCCATTACTCTCTTAGGTTACCAAGTCACCTTTGGCCTCATATATAAATAAATCAAGAGAAATAGAGATAACGCTAAGAACCACAAAAGGATTGATTGGGCGCTGCCACAACCGATTCCCCATATTTCTTATTCTTTATCAAGCCTCAATGTACAGAAATTAAAGCTTCATTTACTCATGAAGACATTGAAGAAGTTATTGAGGATCTCAGTTAGTTGTTTTGTAAAGTAAACATGATCCAAGTTGGTGAAGGTACAAGTCATGCCGACGTGCTGCTCGTGGGCTCAAATGTTGAGCTAAGCAATCGGTAAGCCACTCCTTTACCCATAAGGAAGGAGTCTTGGTAGTTTGTTTTGTTGCACTTTTGTATTTTGTTGTCAGGGTTGTGATCCGAATGTGTCAAAGTATTTTGTATTGGTGTCAACCCTTCTATCCCTTTTTTCAATTTCAATGAAATGAAATTCATTTTCATAGTAAATTTTGTCTTTTCCCCTCCCTTAATTCTTGTTCTCTATTTTTCAGTTTTGTAAATGTCTCTTGATAACATGACATGAATGCAGAATTCATTTCTAGATTTTGAAGAGTTTATTCTTGAATCACCGATTCAAGAGGTTGAATATGATGAAAAAGAGACTTTTAGGGAAATTAATAGGGAACTCGAACAGTTTGAGCACAAACATAAGCCTAATCTTAGTGAAACCGAGAGAATCGATTTGGGAAGTAGTGAGGAGGTTAGGGATGCCATAATACAACTCTTGTTTGAATACAAAAATGTGTTTACTTGGTCTTATGATGACATGTTAGGTTTGAGTGTTGATTTAGTGGATCATAAGTTACCCACTCATCTTGATATTCCACTTGTCCAACAGGAAAAAAAGGAAATTCAAACCGTACATGAGTGAAAAGATCAAGGAAGAAATCATGAAACAACTAAATACAAATGTGATCCAAGTCATTTGTTACACTACTTGGTTGGAAAATGTTGTTCATGTGTCGGAAAAGAATGGAAAGATAAGAGTTTGTGTTGACTATCAGGATTTGAAAAAGGATAGTCCAAAGGACAACTTTTCCTTGCCAAATATTCACATTCTAGTTGATAATTGTGCAAACCACAAGATTTAATCTTTTGTGGAATGCTATGCGGGTTATCATTAAATCTTGATGGATGAAGAGGACGCTGAGAAAACTCACCACTCCATGGGGAATTAATTCTACATTGTCATGCCATTTGGTCTTTAAAATATTGGGGTGACTTACATGAGGTCTATGACCACTATGTTTCATGATATGATGCATAAAGAAATTAAAGTATACGTCGATGATGTAATCATCAAGTCTAAAATACAAGTTGACCATGTGCAAGATCTGAGATTTTTTTTGGAAAAAGTGTGAAGATATGATCTTAAGCTTAATCCAGCAAAATGTGCAGTTGGAGTTCCATCTTTGGTTTTATTGTTAGTAAAAGGGGAATTGAATTGAATCCTTCCAAAATAAAAGTCATTCAGCATTTGCCACAACAAAAAAATAAGTCTGAAGTTATGAGTTTATTTGGGAGGTTGAACTACATCAACTTGTTTATTGCTTAACTCACAACCACTTGTGAGCCCATTTTCAGACTTTTGAAGAATGATGCTGCTAAATGTACAGAAGATTGTCAACAAGCTTTTGAAAAAATCAAGGATTATTTGTCCAACCATGCCATATTGGTCCCGCCTGAACTTGATAGGCCTCTCTTTCTATATCGAGGAAAGAACATGTTGCGCCTTAACTTGGGTAGCTCAAAATTTAAGGCATTACCTTTTGTCCTACACAACTTACCTCTTATATAGGATGGATCCTTAGAAGTACATATTTTAGAAGCCAATGCCAACTGGCAGACTCACAAAATGGCAAATTTCACTCATAACTTTTGACATTATATATGTCATCGAACTGCAATGAAATCTCATATTTTGGCAGACAACTTGGCAGAGAATCTAGTCGATGGTGACTACGAACCATTAGATACATATTTTCCAGATGAAGAGATTAACTCAATTAAGGAAGTACGTTCATATGGAAATCAGGTCTGGCAATTGTACTTTGATGGAGCAATCAATGCAAAAGGCACAGGGATTGAGGCAATTCTAGTATCACCCACAGGAAAACATTACCCTTCAACAACTCGACTTCGTTTATTCTGTACAAATAACACAACTAATTATGAAGCTTGCATCATTGGTATAAATGTGGCAATAGATTTGGGTGTGCAAGAATTGACTGTGTTGGGAGGTTTTGATTTGCTTATTCGACAAGCCCAAGGACAATAGAAAACTAGAGACCTCAAGCTTCATCCATATAGACAATGTGTGGAAGATCTTAACAAAAGGTTCAGGTCCATCGAGTTTAGATACATCTAGGTTTCATAATGAATTGGCAGATGCCTTGGCTACTCTGGCTTCAATTCTTCCATCTCCTGGAAACACTTACATCACTCCCTAGGAGGTTCAAGTTCGGGACCAACGCTATTGTAATAAAGTGGAAGCAAAATCAGATGGTGAGTCATGGTACCTAGACATCAAGAAATTTTGAAGATAGGCAGATGCCCTGAGCATGCCAATGGAAGCCAAAAAAGACCTATTAGATGCCTCGCTAATAGTTTCCTTTTGAGCGAGGAAGTTTTATAAAAATGTACTCTGGATCTGAACTTGTTTAGATGTGTAGATGATGAAGAAGCCGAGAAGATCATGAATGAAGTGCAATATATGAATGGATATGTTCTTGCATAAAAGATACTCCGAGCGGGATATTATTGGCTTACCATGGAATGGGATTGATTTCGCTTTGTGAAAAAATGTTATCAATGTCAAATTTATGGTGATCTCATTCATTCACCTTCTTCAGAGTTGCATCCCATGGCCGCTCCTTGGCCCTTTGTTGCATGGAGAATGGATGTCATCGGACCAACTGAGCCAAAAGCTTCTAATAGACATCGATTTATTTTGGTCGCAATTGTTACCTTACCAAATGGGTGGAGGCGATCACTTAGGCGGTCGTGGATTTTGTCCATTCGAACATCATTTGTCAATATGGTATCCCAAGAGATATCATCACAGATAATGCTGTAAACCTTAATAGCAGCAATCTGATGAAGGAAGTATGTGAGCAATTCAAAATTGTGCACCACAATTCTACTCCATACCGATCAAAAGCCAACGGAGTTGTGGAGGCAGCCAACAAAAATATCAAAAAGATTCTTAGAAGGATGGTACGAGGCACCACACAATGACATGAGAATTTGTATTTTACACTTTTAGGATATCGCACAACAGTGCGCACCTCGATTGGTGCAACTCCTTATTTGTTGGTGTATATGAGACTGAGGCTGTGATTCCATCAAAAGTCAAAATTCCATCTCTTTGAATTATTTTCGAGGCTGAAATTAAAGATACTAAATGAGTCAAAATCCGACTAGAGCAGCTCGCATTAATAGATGAGAAAGGATTGACGGTCGTTTGTTTTATCTTATCAGCAAAGGATGACTCGTGCATACAACAAAAAGGTGCACCGAAGACACTTTGAAGTAGGTAAACTGGTCTTAAAGCGCATTCTCTCGCACCAAGAAGAAGCCAAGGGAAAGTTTTCCCCTAATTAGCAAGGTCCATATCTTATCAAGGAAGTGTTGTCTAAAGGAGCATTGCACCTTATGGATGTGGAGGAAAAAATCATAGGCATAATTGTTAATGCAATGCAGTCAAAAGATACTACATCTATTCTTTCTAAGATACTGTGACAAGTTGGGAGAAAAAATACATATGTTTCAAAAAAAATCCTCTCTTTGAAAGTTTGAACTATGTTTTGCCTGATTTCGAAAGGATATGTAGGCAACTCTCTAGGGTTTGGTCATACCAAAAATATAATAATCAATTTTTCAGTGTTCATAGAAAATTGGGGCATTTTTTAAAATTTATTTTTGATAGAATAGTGTCAAATTGTAATTCCATTTATGATTTTGTTCTGGCAATCAACATTTTGATCAACTCTAATAATGATAGATTCAACGTGTCTTACACGGAAAATTGATCTTCAAAGGCAACATTGTTGAGTAAATAAAAAATATTTATGAGTGAAAACCATTGAGGCACCATAAGTTTAAAAAAAAAAGAAATTAAAGAATCTTATCAGTGAAACCCTTAAGATAAAATGAGAGAACATCATGAAAATGACCAATTAGAAGAAATCTGTAAAGATGACCATTTCTAGACACCTCTGCATGAAGGATACATAGATTAGCTTTAAATTGATAATGATTCATATTTTGAGAATTAGACAACTCAAACATATCAGTGGTCAAGTTCAAAGTGCATGTCATGGTTCACTCAAAGTTGACATATGCCTCCAGATAAGTTCTCTTTTTCATTTTTCTTTAAAAAGGAATGTCCTTCCTTAACTTTATAGTCTTCTTGATCAAATCTTTCACACTCTTAAGTCTGATATTTTTCTTTCGACATAATTCCTTAATAAAATAAGGTAAAAGATTACAAAGCTTATTGCGATTTTTCAAAGATAAAGCTGAGTATCTGAGTTGATATCTTATCGAGCAAGGACTAAAACGCCTCACATCTTCACTAAAAACTCATAAAGGAACACAATGTAGTCTCTTAGGTCATGAAAAAATATGCAAAAGGGAGAATTCATTCTTCGGGACATCAGTCGCACCATGATCTTTGGTACTTCTTTGGTAGTACCAAAGATAAGGCCCCTGAATTGACAAAGAGCTAGGAAGCTTCAAAGGTTGTTCAACCAAGAATTTGAAGTAGAGTCGGATAAATTGGTTAGGAGTATGGTCAAGTAATCAAAGCATCAAGGCCATAAAACCAACCACCACTTTCAACTAACAATTTTCTTTTTCTTTTTCTTTTGCTCAACACAGGAACAAAAGAAAATGCGAGATTACAAGTAAAAATGAAACATCACAAAAAGGAAGTTCTCCAAAGTCTTCACATGTTTCTTGTTTCATCTCATGCTATTTGTATTCTTGCCTCTCAATTCAAGAGCTTTGTGCAATATACACCAATCTGAATTTTGTACAATGCACAAACGTTCTTTATTCATGTGCAACACACACCATCCTTTATTCATGTGCAATACGCACCAGTCAGAATTTCGTGCAATACACACCAATTTAAATTTCGTGCAATGCACATCTGTCCTTTATTCATGTGCAATACGCACTAGTTGAATTCCGTGCAATACGCACCAGTCTAAATTCTGTGCAAAACATACCAATTTGAATTTTGTGCAAATACGCAATAATTTTTTATTCTTGTGCAAACTATACCAGTCTTTACTTCATGAGCAAGACGTACCAATCCAAATCACATGCAATACGCATCGATATTGCATTCATTTGCAATGACAAGTCATGCGCACCAGTCCTTGTTCACATGCAATACACATTAATTCTCTATTCATAGACAATACGCACCATATGTATATCTTGGGCAATACGTCCAACATTCATGGATTATACGTAAGATATCCACATTTGGATGATACACCCAATCTTAGGTAAATCCACAATGACAATACATCTTATTTGAAACTCTCAGAGAAATATAGTCCTTTTTTTTTCTAGGGTTATACGTCCTAGAGCAAGATTCTCAATTTTTTTTCTCATTCCTTAAAAGAAACACATTCTTTTTGGGTTCTTCATTTTGTGATCTTGAATTTTGAGTTTCAATCGCCAATTCAAGTTAAAACATGCACATGAGAAAGATTCACAAGCCGCCAAGAGAGCATGAAGATCAATATGAGAGATAACACATAGAGTAAGTCGAAGATCAAGACGATACTTTGAGAAAAACCATCAAGTAGAGATCTTATAACTCCTATAATGTAGAGAGACATAGTTCTCTAGCTCTTTTATTTGTAACTATAGATAGTAGATGATGACAATTATATGAAGCAATCTTTTAACCACAGTTTTGGATAATTTTGGCTATCAAAGTTTCTCAAACTATACTGACATGATTTTCTTTTAATCAAGGATATGTAGGCAACCTCTGAAGCAAGGTTCGGTCATTGTCTTCAAAATTGCTTCATCGAAGTTTGAAACATAAAAAATCACTTCGTTCACTTTGTTTGCTTGAAAACTTTTCATGTTTTCAAGAAAAAAGAAACATGTTGTGAACACCTAATTTTTGACGTGTTTATTTTATTACTATATATATATATATATATATATATATATATATATATATATATATATATATATATAATCAAATTTGGACTCAAAGTCCATATTATTGATAATCAAAATGGGTCATGTTCCTTATTACAATATAAGATACTTGGTCGGCCCAAGTAACCAGACCAGGTGAAAAAAAATGAGCTACCCATTTTCTAAAAGAATCATTTCTACTTTTTCCTCTGTTCTTTCTCTTAAAATATAGTAATGTATTTTCTTATATTTTTATTTGTATTTTTGGGTTGTTTGTCTTTGTTTGTATTATTATTTTTCAAATGATCCAATTTTGTTTGAATTGGGTTGATTTAGACCAATTTTTGATGGTCCAATCAATTTGACCCGGTCCAATAGAAATGTTCAAGATTAAATCTCAACCATTCATGATATTCTGATTCAAGGGTTATTATGGGACCCTAACAAAAACACAAAACTTCAAAAATAAGTTTTTATTGGCATTTTTATTTTACTTCTCCCCTTTTGCTTCCACCTGTCACTAGTCGGCCACCGCCACGGGCGGCAATCATTTTTTTTAGCCTGAAAAATCTTCAAATATTTACCATCTCTTCCTTTCACCCTCCTCCACACAAATCCACAAACCATTCATCTTTCCATAGTCAAACTTCGTAGATCTAAGAAAAATCAAATATGAATCTTCACTTTTTTCCTTAGATTTACGAAGTTTCGGTCATCCCATCGCATATCCTTTACATATATGTGTAGAGCTCTTCAAGAGTTATCCATTGATATAAATTTTATGTTCAAAATCCGTCAAAAAATATTTCGGTAAATTTTTCGGCGACCATTCACTGAAAAATTTATGTCAATCTTTTCCCTCTCTCAACCTCTATCCGAATATGTCATTATCGTTTTTTAACCAAATAAGTCATTTTGGTGTCGGATTTTGTATTATTTTATTAGTGTTCTTTAAATTAATCATGTTGAAGTTGATTGTTTGATTTTTTTTTTAATTTCGTTTTTCTTTAAAAATTCTGTCTTAATTTTTTGTTTTGCATCTTCAAAATAGTTTAGATATTTGAATTTTATGTTAGTGGGCTGATTTGCTTTTGATTTTAGGTCTTGATGAAATGGGTCTATTTTGGGCCTATTTTAGAATTTTCAGATGACCCATTAGCCAATATTCAATTAATGAATAAAACTATACAATAATTCTGTCATCTAAAATGACTTTCAGGCCTATTTTAGATTTTTCAGATGACTCATTAGATATTAGTCAATTAGAAATGAGTCATCTAAAAGGACCTTTTAATTAAACTGAAAAAAGAAAAAAAATGGAGAAATTTCATTAGTCATCTTGGGAAAACAAAAAGTGCAATACAGGCATTGTCTCTTAAGTTTTTAAGAAGATTTGGAGGGGGGGGGGGGGTTAATGCTCAACACCTATTTAAATCCCATTCTTCTTTCATTTCAAGGTGAACAAAACAAGAACAAAAACAAGAAAAATTGGAAGAAGGAAAATCATAAGAAAAAAAAGTCTTCTTCTAAATATATCTTTCATCTTTGGTTGTGTTTGGAATTCAATCAAACTTGTGCTATTATATGTTTGTCATCAACTTTAGGTATCTCTCCTACATTTTATGATGTAATGTTCAATTATTGTCCATGTTCTTTTTTCTGTTTTGATTAAGTTATTTGTATTAAGTTTGTTTGATTTAGTTATATAAGTCTATTGCAATTCTTATGTGATTATGTTTATTATTATGTACATATATGTTTGTTACTAATTGGTGTTTGGTTTAATTTTACCTCATTATAGAACTAGTAAGTAAACTCATGCTTTGCTTAAAAAAATTTAGTAATTTCAAAGTTTTTTAGTTTCTGATCACTTAAAAAAAAAAGCTGTTTTTTTGCGAAGAATGTAAAATTGGTCATTTTTATAAAAAGGATAAATCTGGTCATTTTAAAAAAAAATAAAAAATAAAAAAAATATAATTGTATGTGATTATGTTTATTATTATGTACATATATATTTGTTACAAATTGGTGTTTGGTTTAATTTTACCTCATTATAGAACTAGTAAGTAAACTCATGCTTTGCTTAAAAAAAATTAGTAATTTCAAAGTTTTTTAGTTTCTGGTCACTTAAAAAAAAGGGACTGTTTTTTCGCGAAGAATGTAAAATTGATCATTTTTACAAAAAGGATAAGTCTGGTCATTTTTGTAAAAAAATAAAAAATAAAAAATATAAATATGGTATTTTCATATATTCTATTTTCTCTCTGTTATATAAATATATGTAATAACTATTGAAATAAAAATACAAAATCGGCTAATTTGGCTTAGTAATCTAGCTAACAGATAACATTGACTATTTTTGTAATCTTCTTTCAAAGAGAACAATGTGACCATTTTGTATAAAATAATTTTTTTACTAAATGGTCATTTCTAAAATTTTATCTATCTATCTATATCTATATCTATCTATATATATATATAAAAGAAATTAAAACTAGTATATCACTACTTGTTTTAAAAGGAGACTTAATTATCATTCCGTAAAGAAATATTTTTTTTTCTTATTGTCAAGTGGTAATACTTAAATGTCCATTTGTTTCTTTTGATAAAAAAATATTAATAAGCAATTGCAAAAAAAAAAAAAAAAAATCATTTTCTTGTCTATATGTTACAACATATTTCTTTATTCATTTTTTTTATCATTATTAAAAAAAAATTAGTAATTTAATTATCAATTTTTTTTAAAAAGTAAAATTTTAAATATCACCATGTGTTCGGTTACGATCCCTGGTGTGTACTTTTTCTAAAAAAGGATCTTGTGTGCGGTTACGCTCCTAGGCCAATCGATTTTTTAAAAATAGTAACTAAGACAAATTTACTTATTTTTCCTAAAAATTATTTTAGCCAAATATAAGTTAATAAAACAATTGTGCTAGAACCATGTGACTCGGGGTGCCTCTACCTTCCCCGGTCAATAGAATTCCTTATCCAATCTCATTTTTCGTAGACTAAATATGAAGAGTTTTTTTTAAAAAAAATTAGATTAGGAATTACCAGGTGATTTGAAATACCTAAAATTTTAAGTGGCGACTCTAAAAAAATATTTTACTTTTACTTTATTTTATTTTTTTTTAAAAAAATCTATCATATTCTTAACAATTGTAAAAAATTAATGAAAAAGGTGTGAAATTCGAAAATCAAAAAGAGGTAACTAAATCTAAAATAATACTATAAGGACATTTAAAATATTTGGTTGAAGCTCAAAATCTAGAAGTGTCACATAAATTGGAATAGAGGAAAAAATATACATTATTTGAAATTACATAAAAGTACTATAAATCATAATAATTAACAACTTCAAAATAGACATATGATAAATTTGATTGATTCTTAAAATTCTACCCACGTCATATAGTTTGAGATAAAAAAAAGTAACATATATTATTTGAAAATGACATAAAATGTACTATAACTCATAATAATTAAGTAACTTCAAAATCTGAAAGACATATACAAAATTTGCTTGACTTTCAAAATTCTATCAATGTCACATAAATTTGAGATAGAGAGAGCAACATATATTATTAAAAAATACACAAAATATTATAAATCACATTAATTAATAACTTAAAATTTAAATGACTTACAAAAAAATTGTTTAACTCTTAAAATTCTACTAATATCACATAAATTAAAATAAAGAAATAACATAAGTTGAGCACGGGCTACTATGACTTATATATATATATGTGTGTAGATAATTATGGGGTTTGCTAACAACATAATGAACTCATTTATTTTATTTTATTTTATTTTTAAAAATCAATAATTGGCATCAAATGTCCATTTAAACACGCCCATTAAAAAATTTAGGGGTTGCAAAGTGGATCAAACAACCTTTTTTTATTTTATTTTATTTTTTGGACAAACTTTTTTAATATGACGATTTTCAAAATTTGTCTTTTAACGCCGTATTCCTAATAAAAAAGTCTGGATTTTTAGCTTCATTTTATTTGATAATATACTTTGTTGTTGACGTCAATTAGGTGGGATATTTTGCAAATTGTAAATACTATGTTTTATTTATTACTCAATGGTCATCATTATCTTTAATTTCATTTGACTTGAAATAAGCCTAAAGTACTTGTGCACAAGCAAACACTAGAGTAGAAAAAATAATTGAATTACCGACTATGACTTGTGATCTAAAAGTCCAATAGTTCTTTTAATTTATTTAGCGTCTCTTTAACGTGTTATCATATTTTAGAAATTAAAAATTAATAATCTAAACTTTTGTTTCTTTTTTTCTCAGCCCAACGTTTGACTCTAACACACTAAAAATTATATAGTCTTATGGACGTCGTCATTAGATAAGCTATACCTCTGACAAATTAAAAAACTAAATAAGATATTTAAAAATCATCTAATCTTTTGATAACATCATCAATAACTTGTTTTCCTAGTCAAACGGGTTGTGTAACATGTTTCAAACACATCAGTAGACAGTAAAAGTAGTAAATTAAGAACACATTGTGTGGAAACACCTGACTAAAAAAGTGTAAAAATCACGATATATGCCTTTACGTACATAATTAATTACTCTCAATTTTACTAAACTTAATCAGTTTTCAAGGTATGTGTTCCCAAGTCTTCGAGTTGTTCTCAAGTTGAAGACTATAACCGTACTTCAGTTTATAACTTACTGAACTAAGGATACATAAAAAACTCTAACGCAAAGAAAAAATCCTAAAATGGTTCTTTCCATCAGGGAAGACAACAAGGCTCAAAAGTGTGATTATATCCTTTTAAGTACGTAACAAGCGGGTGAATCGGTGTACTCTTTACGGGAGTGGTTCAAGACACTTATTTAAGATTGTACTCACCACAATCAATTCAATAAGGTTCTATCATATACTTCTGTTGAAGGGCTAAACCCTCAAACTAAAATTGTGTTAGGTGTTATAGTGAGAGGACGTATCATTGAGAAGAATTATGATCATATCTATGCATTGTTGAGCAAGTTCTTAAACAATGATTGTGACTGTGTAGCGACTTGTTTCTGTCGTTACATGGAAAAGTCAAATGGGAAAGGAATTTGGACCAGAAATTTTTTGAGTAGTAACTTGAAATTTGTAGCCTAGACTGGACTTGGACGAAATCTTAGTCAAGTGAGGTCTAGGGCAATTTGGTAATGAAGGGGGAGATCTAATTATGAATTTGATCACATGAGTAGATATCCAAGATGTTAAGGAGCATGTATAACTTTATGAATCGAATTCGGGGAGTATAACTCCCAAAACTGATCTTGACGTGAAAGGGTAGTTTTAGAACGTCCAAATTTGAAGGTGTATTGTGATAAACTTAGTGTGTTGTGAAATGGGAGCTTGAAACTCAAATAACGAGCTTCTGTCTCCATGCAAGCCGCCAGGGTGGGGCCGCTGTGGCAGAATGGGGTCCGCCGTGGCGGACCAGTTTAAAGTTAAGTCGAGAAAAAAATCCCAATTTCGTTATTTTCTACAAAACTTTGTTTTTAAAAGCTAAGGGACGATCCAGGTCAGTTTCTTGACAGATTTCCACGACTTTTAGTGCTAAAGGTAAGGAAATTACTACCTTAATTCGTATTTCGATTCTTCGAGTTAGAATCTTGGGTAATTATCGTTGGGGTTGGGGGGGGGGGGGAGTTGGCCTAAAGTTGATGGTGGGAAAAGCCCTAGTTGAGTATTAAGATCTTGGGTTTGGCCTTGAATTGATAATTTGATTATTATCAGGGAAAATTAGGCCTTATTTATTGATCCTTGCGTTAATTACTTGTTTATTGACCAAGAACAAGCCGAAAGACTCCAGAAAGGGAAGGCTCGATTAATGTATTGGGAGTAATCAAGCTTGATTTTGAGATAGGTGATAGTTCAGTTTCCTGTTTGTGTGATGTATGCCACTTAATTGCTTCGTTGTATGCATGCGTGTATGTGAATAGAGAAATTTGAATCAAATCTAATGGAATGATTATGTGTGAACAATTACATGTCATGAACTTATTACTTGATTATATGAGTATGAGTACTGTTTAACGTTCATTATGTGTGTGATTGTGACTGTGGTCGTATTGACTGGATCGGGTGTCACGTTTCAACACATATATTGAATCGAATACCATATGTTGACACATATATTGAATTGGATGTGACATTTTGACACATGTATATTAAATCGGGTGTCACGTTTCGACCTATCAGCTTGAGTGTGGGTTCCATGAGAGGAACACTTGTGTTGATTACGTTCATATCTAATTGCCATTGAAATTGGGAAATTGTATGTTTCTCCTAAAATGATAACTGAATTATGCATTATATATATGTGTGCTTATTGTGTTGTAATTGCTTGTGTATATTGTGCTTACCGAAGGTAGTTGAGTGATCCTACCAGTACACCGTGCGTTGTGTATTGATACTGCACTTGCTCTTTTCTTTCATTGAGTACATGACATCTTCATGCGGCTATTGACAAACCTCAGCTAGGAGATTATTGACCGAGACCGGATTCGAGGGTGAGCCCGTTCTTTCAGGCTGCCATGAGTCCTTCTTTTGTTTAGTCCACTCTCTTCAGACACAGACTAGGTGTTTTAAACTTTTATTATATTGTTTCGGGATTGCTCCCCTTTTCTTAGACTTGTTGATTGGTAGAGTTTTGGTACAATGACTTTCATGTTCTAGGGGTTGAACTTCCGCAAAGATTGTATTAGTTGTTTGTTTAAACATTCGATTTACGGGAACTACATTTTTAGTTCGTCATTTAAACCTGCTTTCGTATCTTTAAATGTTTAGCTTTCGTTAAGTGCTTAGTCTGGTTGTAGTAATGGTTCTCCCACCGGAGAATTAGTGTAGATGCCAATCACGACTGTTTGAGTCGTGATAGACTGAGAGGGTGATGTGGATAGAAGTAGGGTACATAAGACTGTAGGAGTAGGAGTATTAGATCTTGATGTTATCTACAAAGGTGTCCGCAATTCAGACTCAGCTCTACAAGACATCTGTTGCTGGCTACTCAGTTACATGTGATAACTAAGGTTTGGCTAGGGTTAGGTTTTTCTTAGAGAGCATTATTTGTTGTCAACGATCGTTCTAAGGTTATCGACGATTGCTCTAGGACAGTTATATATGAATCTCATAAAAATTAAATGAAATTGTATATTCATTTTCTCATCTATTCACCTAAGTACAAAACAAGTGATCATTTGGAAATGGTTAATCTTGCCAATAGAATTGAACAACTTTAGAAGAAAACAAATTACTTGTCGAATTTGAAAACAAATTACCTTCTAAGCACTCTAAAGTCAAAAGTTCATTGCTTAATGAAAATGACTCTGGAATAAAAAAGAACACTACACATATATAATCAATTGATATTTACACCAAACAAATTACTAAATGATGTTTTATATACAATTTATCATTTAATAATGATTAATTAGTATTTATTTTCACTTGGCCATAAATCAACTAATGTTGTTTAATGTAAATATTTTTTTTTATATATATATGGATAAGTGTCATCCATCGAATTGTAAATCTGAAAGAATATTTGGACCACAATGGACAAAACGTGCTCCTTTTTTTTTTTTGACAATTGTAGAAAAAAATCAAATTAATAAGTAATATTATTTGTCTGCTAACTTATTGTAGCCTTCAAAGGAAGAAGCCAAAGATGCAAAAATCCTTTATACTTTGTTCTCTAGGAGAACACATGAGAACCGTGTGAAATGTCATAATAATACTCCATCACAATACGAAACATGAGTTATAGTGCAGTAGCGAGATTGTTCGCACTCTTAGTTAAAAAAAATTAATTCGAGCTCTAGATATGAAGAAATCTTATTAAAAATGTCACCTCTAAAAGGTCATATAAGCGTGATTCAAATTTATTCAATCCTCCAATATATACTCTAAACACCGAGTGAGAAATCAACTAAATATTCCATCACAAGAGCTCATTAATGTCATGCATGGCTGCCTCATCTTCTTTTTTTGTTTTATTGTTTTGAATGGTCCAACTAAAACCTAACAATATGCAGCTATTTTCTACGTCAATGTGTAAGCCACGTGAGGATTGGTCAATGGAATCTTAGTCAACTATCCTTTTGTCTTTGATCAACCTCCTTATTGTCCATCGTAGGGTATGTTTAATTTTGTTTTCGAAAATGTTTTCTAATTTTCTTTTAAGTAATTAGTCAGTCAAAATGTTTGATTTTTTTTTTATCTACAAAAGTAAGTTATTTTAGAAACAAAGAAAATTACATTTTTAATAAAAAACAGCAAAAAAAGTTTCACAAATGACATTTCATATCTGATTATCTTCTAAAGATATGAGTGTTTTTTTAAAAATTAAATTGGCTAAGTCTTTTTTTAATTTCATACTCCAAAAACAGCTTTTAAATATTATTTATCGATTTTCTTCAAATCTCAACTAACTCTTGTCCAAACGCCTACTAAGTCCACTTGAATTTTCTCTTTCTTGCTCTAGGTCTTTTTTTTTTTCTTTTGGTGTGGGGAAGGTTTATTTGATTACTTTGCATATATAGCTATATGAAGTGGTATTTTAAGTATTTTATTTTATTAAAAGTATAGGTAGGGTGGCAGTTGCAAAGTGAGACCAAGAAATATGGTCTGGTGGAAAATGAGTTTAATTTTGGAGCGTCATACATATTTGACATTGACATTGCAATTTGCATGGGAGGAGCCCTTAATAAATGAGAAAACTTTAATTGTTGTCCTTACTTTAGTCTTCCCTTCCTTTTTATTTTCTATTTCATCTTTGAAAATTTAGACATATATTATATATAATTACATTTTATTATTTATTTGGACTTAAAGCGATAAAATAGTCCGATATGATGCCTCGATATCGATTCTTGTAGAAGACATGAATTATTCGATAGTATATATATATTATAATATAGCTTCAATATTGGGCTTATTTGGTTATTGATATTTAAGGGCTTGATTTGTTGGAAAAACAAGTTTTACATCTCAAAAGTTTTTCAAGTTTGTAAGTAATTACTTTAATTTCAAAAGTGTATAGTTAGACAATTTAACTTGGTGTAAACTAATGACCAAGTAATAACTCATTATTACTTTGTCTTGTGCACATTCGATATATTGATGTGACACATAATTTTAAAGGTGTCTAAATGATCATTTTGTAAGTTGGAGAATTCAACTGATATGGTGAAGACAAATTGAGGTGTCAGTTGACTTGACACATAAATTTTGAAGGTTTCTTAATGATCATTTTGTAATTAGAGCGTTCAACTGTCGAGTTAAAGAGAGTGTGTATTAAGTTGGCAATTTTTTCATATTATATCTTTTCAACTTCCATGTACCAACTTGTAAAGAACATTAAATCTTAATAAAATAAGCTGAATTAAAATACCAAATCTCCTATGTCAATGGAAATACAAGGTGAGGGATTATATCATGTGAAAATAGAAAAAAGGAAAATTGACCAATAAATTAATGTTTTTTTTTTTCTATAGGCTAGCTATTAGCTGTTTGGCTACATTTTTTCCATGAGTAAGACTAATGAAGAAAGCACTTCATCTTCTTTAATCAAAACGTTTCCTTTTAAATTTTTCTCAATAAATTAATTTGTTTTACAAAAATAATTATATTTGAAAGAAATTATAGTATATAAATTTAAAAGTGGTATACTAGCACTTAAAAAGCTTTTCACAAATATTTAAACTATGTAAGTTTGATTAACGTAACTGCTTATGATAAATGTAGAATAATTATTTAAAATACACTGAAACCTATATTATAATTAAATAATTTATTTAATTTACATCCAAAATATGGTCAATCAGTGCTAGGCCACAGTCAGCCCCACACATTGGTACTACTATAATTAAAGAGTGGAGGAAAATAATAGCCCATGCATAGACTTTGGTGTAAACTGTTCTTGGGTAGGTTAGTTTTAAAATATTGTCTTATTTATATTACTGGCAGTTTTAGTCACATTTGTCAAAAGTGAATATCTTATGATATTACAAAATGTTTAATAAACTTTGACATCTGAATTAAATGGGAATTATTAAAAGCAAAAACTTTATCAGATAAAATTAATCAGAAACCCAGAACAGACAACCAAAACAAGCAAAAAATGCACACGTAGTTACTTAAAATTTATTAAATATAAATTTATTGAGTTATTCGGATTATATTAAATAAATGAATATATTAGTCCAAATAATATTATGGATTAATATAATTCATTTAATTATTTAAATTCAGATAAATATAAATTTAATTAAAGTCCGCTCCATAAAGTCCATATGATATTCATTTAAATCTGATTGGCCGAAGGGTGTCCTATTCCAATCGCAACTCCTCTATTCTAAAACTATAAATAGGGGTCTTATAATTCAGAAAAGAGGACCAAAAATTTTAACAAGAAGTTAGAGAAATCTCGTGAATTAAAAGCTGCAGATTTCTCTGCAAGTTCAAGAGTTCAAGAATTCAAGTATTCAAGAACGATAAAAATCAAGAACGATCAAGGTCAAGACCGCTGATTTCAAGATTAAGCTCAAAGCCCTATAATTCAACTAGAATACAAGATCAAGATAAAGTTTATGATCAAGACCAAGATAACCTATGGAAAAGCAAGATGAAAGATCTATTGTTCGTGAAGAAGATGCATCTTCCGTTTTTTTCTGCTCATAAACTCGAGAATGTGACCGATGAAAATTGGGAATTTGAGCACCAACAAGTATGTGGATATATAAGACAATGGGTTGAAGATAATGTTCGCAACCATATTGTGAATGAGACACATGCTAGAACATTATGGGAAAAATTGGAGACACTTTATGCTTCAAAAACTGGTAATAACAAGTTGTTCTTGTTGAAGCAATTGATGACCTTTAAATACAAGGAGGGCAGTCCTATTCTCGATCATAAATGATTTTCAGGGTATTCTTGATCAGCTATCAGGAATGGGTGTTAATTTTGATGATGAAATACAAGGACTTTGGCTTCTTAATACTCTACCAGATTCTTGGGAAACTCTTCATGTTTCATTAATAAATTCTGCCACTGGTGGAAAGGTGACTATGGAATATGCAAAGAGTGGTGTGTTGAATGAAGAGGTTAGAAGAAAATCTCAAGACACATCTTCACATTCAGATGTTCTATATACAGAAGATCGAGGAAGACATAAGACAATAGATCCGAGGAGTAGAGGTAAAAGCAGAAGCAAGTCAAAATTCAAGAATCCAAATATTAAATGTTATCATTGTGAAAAGAAAGGACATATTAAAAGATTTTGCAAACAATTGAAGCAAGATCTTAAAGAAGGGAAGAAGGAAGAAAACAATGAAAATAATGTTGTTGCTGTTGTCCAAGATGACATTCTCTTCGTTTGTGATAAAGACGTCATAAATTTTGTATCTCAAGATACAAGTTGGATAGTAGATTCTGGAGCCACATCACATGTCACACCAAGAAAAGACTTTTTTTCATCTTATACTTCTGTCAACTCTACGGTGTTAAAGATGGGTAATGCTGGTGAAGTTAAGATGTTTGTTCTTGGCACTGTTTGTTTGAAAACCAATACTGGTTCAACGTTGGTCCTTCAGAATGTCAAGCATGCTCCGACATTCCGATAAATTTGATCTATGTAGGACAACTAGATGATAATGGCTATCATAATGACTTGTGCAATGGCCAATGGAAGCTCACCAAAGGCTCATTGATTTTAGCTCGAGGAAGAAAGCATTCAAATTTATACGTGACACAAGAATCGATTCTTGGTGACTCTGTAAATTTGGTGGAGAGCGAGGCTTTATCAGAATTGTGGCACAAGAGGCTTAGTCATATGAGCGAGAGGGGGATCACCTATTTGGCTAAGAAGAATTTGCTTGCTGGTATGAAACAAGCAAAGGTGAAAAGATGTGTTCATTGCTTAGCAGGGAAACAAAAAATAGTTTCTTTTCACAGTCATCCTCCTTTAAGAAAGTCTGAGCTATTGGAGCTAGTACACTCAGATTTGTGTGGTCCTTTTAAAGTGAAGTCAAAAGGTGATGCACTTTACTTTGTTACTTTCATTGATGATCGTTCTCGCAAGATTTTGGTATATCCTTTAAAATTCAAAGATCAAGTGCTTGATGTGTTTAAACAGTTTCAAGCCTTATCTGAGAGACAAACGAGAAAGAAATTAAAATGTATTCGCACTGATAATTGTGGTGAGTATATTGGTCCCTTTGATAACTACTGCAAATCGCAAGGAATTCGTCATCAGAAGACTCCTCCAAAGACTCCTCAATTAAATGGTTTGGCAGAGAGGATGAACAGAACTTTAGTTTAGAGAGTTAGATGTGTGCTTTCAGAGGCTAAACTTCCAAAAAAAATTTGGGCTGAAGCACTTAACATTGTTGCTTATGTTATCAATTTGTCTCCTGTTGTTGCTTTAGATGGTGATGTTCCAAACAAAGTTTGGTTTGATAAGGATGTTTATTATGATCACTTGAAAGTGTTTGGGTGTAAAGCTTGTGTGCATGTTCCAAAAGATGAGAGGTCGAAATTGGATGTTAAAACTAAGCAGTGCATCTTCATTGGTTATGGTCAAGATGAGTTTGGATATCGCTTTTATGATCCAATTGCTAAGAAGCTCATTAGAAGTCGTGATGTTGCATTCTTTGAAGATCTAACTACTGAAGATATTGACAAGACTGAGAAACCAGATTCTCAGACTGATGAGAGCTTAGTTAATGTTGATCCAATTCCTATTATTGATACATCTTCTGCACATGAAGGAACCCAAGAGAATGATCAGAGTGTAGAACATATAATTGTTCCTACTGATGATGTTGTGGTTGATAATCAACCATCTCATGTTGGGATGACCGCTTCGGATGCTCTAGAAACCTCTTGTAGAAGATCTACTAGAGAGAAGCGAAGCTCAACACGTTATTCTCATGATTAGTATATTCTATTGACTAACATGGGAGAACCTGAAGGTTATGATGAAGTCATGTTAGATACTCATAGAGATAAGTGGAAAGAACTCATCGTAGACAAACATGAGTTTATAGAAATGTGGCAGGCAGGAAGCCTGTCAAAAGTTCCTCCACTTGAAGTCCATTTGACCCTTGGCTGAAGGGGGAGTTTGTTGGGTTATTGCCCATGTTCCAGCCAAAGGCCCATGGACTAATCCTACTTGGAAAAGGATTCGAATTATTTTCTTTATTTGGTTTCCAATTCTATTAGGAAAACGATTGGAATTGTAATCCTATTTGTAGTTGGTTTTGACTTTGTAAGGAAAAGTACAACTCTATAAATAGAGGATGGTCTTGAGAGAATAATTCAATTTCTCATTGGTATTGTCATTGAAAGACATTAGGACATAAGATAGTTTTTTGAGAGAGCTTTCAACAAGAGAAAAGAGAGAAGAAAAAGGGTTCTTTTGCTGCAGTTTTTTTCTCCGACCAGCAACGTTCATATCGTGTTTCCCGATTAACTAACCGTTGGATAGGGCTAAAATTTGGACTGAGTATTTCTGATATCTTGGTGGTTGATTTGAACGGTGAAGATTAGATTCAGAGGTCAAAAAGATCATATTTTAGGTCCCGAACAGAAGTTGGGTTTGGGGGGTGTTTCTTTCTATTTATCTTTTGTTGGTGTAGCTATTGTTTGATCTATTTTGGCACTTGTTGTGTAGCCATTAGAAGAATATTTTTAAACTCTTATTGGTATAGTGAAGCAATTCAGATCTTGTCGATCCCGTGGTGGTTACCTTCGATTTGAAGGGTTTTTCCACGTTAAACTTGGTGTTCTTTATTGTTAGATTTTCATTTTCATTTTTTTCGTCACAACAAGTGGTATCAGATCTAGATTCAATGATGGAGTCAGGTTTAGTGATTTGATAATTGATGATTGAACCAGGTTAGAAAGAGGTGTTCAGCTTGGCGGGTGTAGTTCTAGCTGCAACCTTTTTGACAGTAATGAAGATTATGTTGGAAAAATTATTTCAGAGAGGTTCTTTGTGTTGAGACATAAATTTTGCAAAGGAGATTATGGAGAGGAGAAGCAAGTTGTTGAAGATTAAGTGAAGAAGGTGGACAAATTTATTTTGTCAGAAATTCAGGCCAAGGGGGAGATTTGTTGGGTTTTATTTGCCCTGATTTCTTACCATAAATAGGTTTTCCTTTTAGGAAAAGGTTTTGGATTGACTAATCCTTTTTCTTGTAGGAAAAGGTTTAGGACTCCATAAATAGAGACATGTTCCTTCTAACTTAATCAGCATTCACAATGTAGTGTTAAGGGCTTTGAGAGTTTTGGTTAGGGGAGAATTTGTGGGTCACAAGCATGATACGTTATCACTTGTGTGAACCTCCCATGTATTCCGAGTGAATTGGTTGAGGTTGTTTCTCTCTGTATTTTGTACTTTCATATTTATAGTGGATTGCTCATCTCCTTTGTGGACGTAGGTCGATTGACCAAACCACGTCAAATCTTTGTGTCTTTTGGTATATTTCTCGTTATCTTCTTACTCGTGGTCTTTCGAGGTTTGCATTGCTAGTTTCCGCGTTTACACCTGCTTATTTACGGTCCTAACACGATCAAGGTCAAGACCACTGGATTCAAGATCAATCTCAAAGCCCTAGGATTCAACTAGAATACAAGATCAAGATAAAGTTCAAGATCAAGACCAAGATCACCGGATTCAAGATCAAGCTCCACGCCCTTGAATTCAACTAGAAAGTCAAATCAAGATAAAGTTCAAGTCAAGATCAAGATCAAATTCAAGTCCAAGTCCAAGTCCAAGATCAAGATCAAGATAGAGATCAAAATCAAGTCCAAGTTCAAGTCCAAGATCAAGTTCAAGATCAAGTCCAAGTTCAAGATCGAGATAAAGTTTAAGTTCAAGATCAAGATAAATTCCAAGTCCAAGATCAAGATCAAGATAGAGATCAAGATCAAGTCCAAATCCAAGATCAAGATCAAGATAGAGATTGAGATAAGGTACAAGTTCAAGTCCAAGATCAAGATCAACATAGAGATTAAGATCAAGATAAATTCCAAGTTCAAGATCAAGATTTAAAGCCCTTGAATTATATTTGAAAGGCGAATTCAGAGGAATCATAAAGATTGTAACACTCGCACTTGTAACAATAAATCAATTGTTGCTATAATTTTCCGTTCTTGATTATTATTTTCTCGACACGAATTTTATTGTCTACAAATTCTGGCACACCCAGTGGGAAAATCTCTACCTCTCATCTCAACTTTTTAAGCATTAAAGAATATCAAAATGTCTTCCACTATAGAAGAACAACTAGCAAGCTTAACTAAATCAATTGAAGGCTTGAAAAAGTGCGCACACGAACAAGATGCTAAACTTTCCAAACTAACAAATAAGATGGATAACATGATTGAAAAAACATCAAGTCAATAACCTCTGAAGTTTTCTAAAATTCAAGATGAAGGAGAGTCTTGTATAAAGCAAACAAAGATCAAAGAGATTCATATCTCAGCTGAAGGTTTGATTCCAATTGATCAATTAAAAAACTTTATCATAGAGGCTATCGAAGACAAATCTAAGTCTTCATCCAAATTTTCTCCCATACATGCAAATTCATATACACAAAGGATTGATAACTTGAAAATGTATGAGGGTTATTAACCTCCTAAGTATCAACAATTTGATGGCAAAGAAAATCCCAAACAACATATAGCGCACTTTATTGAGACTTGCAATGCTGATGGGGCGTATGGTGATTATCTTGTTAAAGAGTTCGTTCGGTCTCTCAGAGAAAATGTCTTTGATCGATAAACAAATCTTGAACCTAATTCTATAAATAGTTGGGAGCGATTGGAGCAAGAATTCCTTAATTATTTCTATAGCACGAGACATGTCTTTAGTTTAATGAAACTTACAAAGGCTCGTCAAGGTGAAGATGAGTTAGTTGTTGACTTTATCAATCGCTGGAGAAGTCTGAGCCTCAACTGCAAAGATCGCCTTAGTGAAATTTCTAGCATTGAAATGTGCATCCAAGGTATGAATTGGGGTCTTCACTATATTTTGCAAGGATTAAAACCCAATAAATTCGAAGAGTTGGCAACTCGTGCACATGACATAGATTAAGCATGACTTTAAGAGAAGATCAACAATCTTCTGTCTATGGACCACATGAAAATGAAGATATAGAAAACTCCAAAGTGGGGGCAAGTCTGCATCCGAAGACGACTTTGAAGAGTCAATGTATATCTAAACGCTCCTTAATGCATGAGCTTAAACTGCAAGTTACAATGCTCCTTGAAACACGAGCTTAAATTGTATGTCCCTTAAATCTTCAAGTTAGAGTTAAATCTTCAAGTTACAATGTTCCTTGAAACACGAGCTTAAATTGTATGTCACTTAAATTTATGGATTAATAAAATAGATTTAATTATTTAAATTCAGATAAATATGAATTTAATTAAAACCCGCTCCATAAAGCCCATATGATATTTCACTTAAATCTGATTGGCTGAAGGGAGTCCTATTCCAATCGCGACTCCTCTATTCTAATACTATAAATAGGGGTCTCATAATTCAGAAAAAGAGGACCAAGAAATTTAACAAGAAGTTAGAGAAATCTCGTGGATTAAAAGCTGCAGATTTCTCTGCAAGTTCAAGAGTTCAAGAATTCAAGCATTCAAGAACGATAAAGATCAAGAACGATCAAGGTCAAGACCGCCGGATTCAAGATCAATATCAAAGCCCTTGGATTCAACTAGAAGTCAAGATCAAGATAAAGTTCAAGTTCAAGATCAAAACCATGACCACCAGATTCAAGATGAAGCTCCAAGCCCTTAAATTCAACTTGAAAGTCAAGATCAAGATAAAGTTCAAGTCAAGATCAAATCCAAGTCCAAGTCCAAGATCAAGATCAAGAAAAAGATCAAGATCAAGATCAAGTCCGAGTTCAAGTCCAAGATCAAGTTCAAGATAAAGTCCAAGTTCAAGATCGAGATAAAGTTCAAGTTCAAGATCAAGATAAATCCCAAATTCAAGATCAAGATCAATTTAGTGATCAAGATCAAGTCCAAGTCCAAGTCCAAGATCAAGATCAAGATAGAGATTGAGATCAAGTCCAAGTTCAAGTTCAAAATCAAGATTAACATATAGATCAAGATCAAGATAAATTCCAAGTTCAAGATTAAGCTTTAAAGCCCTTGAATTACATTTGAAAAGACGAATTCAGAGGAATCATAGAGATTGTAACACTCGCACTTGAAATAATAAATCGATTGTTGCTATAATTTTCCGTTCTTGATTATTGTTTTCTCGACGCAAATTTTATTGTCTTCATCACCTTTACGTGTGAATTTTCCTTAAAATCCTTCTTCTTCTTTTTTTTAAAAAGAAAAATTCACATTAAATTTAATAATGAAAAATTATTAAAAATTTAATCTTGACAAAAATACTACTCCACTTTTAACAAAGTAAAATATCAAACCATGTGATATTACACGATTGCTTTTAAAGTAGGGAAAAATGTCAAAAATATTCCTTAACTTTGGTATATTAGTTGACTATACCCTTACCGTTAAAATGAAGTTATTTTTACCCCTCTTGTTACTAATTTGATCATTTATGCCCCTACATTGATGGGAATCCCCAAATTGACTTAAATTAACCCAAATTCTTTTAAATAACCCATTACCATTTTAAACCGATTCCCGACCCATCTAAATTCTAACCCAATAAACATTTTATCCGTTTTCATTACCCATCGAAAAGCCTCTCAAGAACTTCAAGCTGCTCAGGTGTATTCCGGACATACTTTCCGTTATCCAACAGTACCATTCTTGCAGAAAGCCATTTTTCTTAAATCTTACAAATTGAAATGTCCTTTATGGATGAAAACAAATAAGCTTCAGTACTCTGCTTCTTCTACCCTTTTGTCTTCACAACAATTCAACTCTTTTTTAGCATTATTCTTCTTGGAAGCTCTGAACAAAATGAGAATGTCTTGAAGTATCCTTTTCATGGTAATACTAAAAGAGAAAATCAATTTACCGAACTCATGAAACGGCACTAGACAACTTGTATCTTTAGATTTCAGAGCTTCCAATAAACTACTAAAGATACACACCTTCCTTACTTATCTTTCACCATTACCTAAAAAAAAATAATCCAAGTATTTCTCAACGTGTCAAACATTTCCTCTTAATCTTGAAACAAGATAAAAAAGTGTGAAAAACACTAAAAGATCCAAGATTTAGACTTCAGAAGATAAAAATAAAACAAACCCAGAAATAGATCTTCTTATGTACCTAAAAATTGGAGCATTTAAGTGTTTCAACAAAAAGTGAACAAACCCCATACAAAATTTTCAAGGACTACCAAGGAAGATCTTGTAGGCATGATGAAATATTATTAGAAGACGAATCTTGGAGTGATTAACAACGAATGGAATTGGTTAAACGGGGTTAAATGTTTATTGGGGGATTTGAGATCTCTTAAAATAATGGGTAAGAAAAACAGGTAAAATATTTATTGGGTCAGGTTTTCAGACGGATCAGGCATGAACTTAAAAGGGGAATGGGTTATTTAAAAGAATTCGGGTTAATTTAAGTCATTATGGGTATTTTCGTCAACATAGGGGCATAAATGATGAAATTAGTAGCGGTAGGGGCAAAAATAATTATTTTAAGTTAAAAAAAAATTATTTTAAGTCAAAAGTTAAAAGTTGGGGTAGGGGTGCTTTTCTTTTTTTAGCTTATAAGCTCTTTTAAGTTGACCAAATTTTTACCTTTTTGCCCTTATTTCTTTTATTTTTATTTTTATTATTATTATAATTATTAGTATATTAATATTTTATTATTTTATTATTATTTATTTTATTACTCTTTATTATTTTTATTATTATATATTATTATTATTATTAATATTATTATTATATATTATTATTATTAGTATTATTAATATTTTATTATTATTATTATTTATTTTATTATTCTTTACTATTATTATTATTATATATTATATTATTATATATTATTATTATTATTACTTTTATATTATTTTATTATTATTATTAATATTTATTATTATTATTATATATTATTATTATTATTAATATTTTATATATTATTATTATTATTATTTATTTTATTATTATTTATTATTATTATTATTATTATTTTCATATTGTTATCTTATTATTATTATTTATTATTATTATTATTATTATTATTATTTTATTTATTATTATTATTACTATATATTACTATTGTTATTATTATTATATATTATTATTAATATTTTTTTATTTTATTATTATTATTATTATTATTATTTATTTTATTATTCTTTATTATTATTATTATATATTATTATTAATATTTTATTATTTTATTATTATTATTATTATTTTATTATTCTTTATTATTATTATATATTATATATTATTACTTATTTTATTATTCTTTATTATTTTTATATATTATTATTATTATTATATATTATATATTATATATTATTATTATTATTCTTTTCATATTATTTTATTATTATTATTATTATTATTTGTTATTATTATTACTATATGTTATATATTATTATTATTATTATTATTATATATTATATATTATATATTATTATTATTATTATTATTATTAAATTAATCAACTTTTATCATGTTAACAACTTTTAAGGGTATTTCAGACATTTTGATTAAAAAAGTGTTTATCAGCACTTATTTGCCAAACACATCAACAACTTTTTTTTTAATTTCAGCACTTTTATCCAAACGCATAACTGCTTATTTTAAAAATAAGTTTCAGCACTTTCAAAAGTACTTTTTAAAAGCTGATTTTTTTAAGCCCATCCAAACGGGCTCTAATAGTAGCAATTTAACATATTTGTGATTGTTCGCCTGGGGTCTCTTTAAGATAATTTTTGAATTACCTTTTAGAAGATACTATTTGTTTTAATTTATGTGATAGTGTTTGATTGGGTATAAGATTTAAAAAAATAAAAATATAATTTTAAAAATTGTGATCGAAATAGTACTCTCTTTAGTTTATATTAAGTGAATTATTTAGATTTTTTCATAAATCAAAATAATTGAATTATTCAATATTCGAGAGAATTGTTAAGATTTTTGATATATATTTATTCTTCATTAGTGAGGTTTTAACTACTTTTCAGTTTCAAGAATAATAATTTCGGAATAATTAAAAAGGATAATAGTGTAAAGTAATATTTGATCTATGTCATTAAATAAAAATTTTAAAGCAGTATCTCATATTTCAATATTTCCCTTAATATAAGTTAAATATTTCCCTTAATATAAGTTAAAAGAGTAATATTAAGTTCATGTGTGATTAAAAATTATCTCTCGTGGTAGGACAACAACCTGAAAATATTTCAGCAAAAGAAGAAATAACCTAGCCAATTGATCCAAATAATTATTCAGGAATCCATATAATTGTGTCCAACTCTCCAAGTGGTTCAAGCTGTATAGTTTTCATCCTATATGAGGTAATATATATTAATATTGATGTTTTATTCTAATTTTGACATTGAGCTTAAACTAACTATTAGGGTTGTATACTTGAATGTCCCACTTTGTTAATAATAACAGTGACATTAATAAGTTTATGAAGTACATTTACAACATAGAAAATGGTAGGGCACAGGTTTATTAAAAGGTAGGGAGCAAGGACATCAATTTATTTACCAAAGAAAAATTAAAAAGAAATATCTCATTAAAATTAGAACAAACATTTTAACATTAGATTGATTATTCTTAAATAATCAAACTTTATTTTTTGTATGATCTTAAATCAAAATATTTTTTAATCTTGTGGTCTTAAGCATATTATGTGGAAGTTCAATTTAAAAATTAATATTAAATAAAGAAATATTATTTAATATTTCGAAACGTACTAAAAATGACAAGTAAATTAAAAAAATATAGTATAGCTTTTTGTTAAAAAAACTTATAATAATTTCACTATTACTAAAATAAAATAAAAATTGGGCTCTTCAAATTTTGGAATTTAAGGCGAATGCCTCATTTTTAAAGGATTGACTCAACTCTACATATTTTTATACTTAGTCTTTCAGAATGGGAAAAAGAATTTGAAAAATATTTCAATTTTGATCAAAATTGTTGTACGTAAACTTTATGGAGGACCTTTTATCTCCTAGACTATTTAATAGTATATTTTAAAGGTATATATGTGCCCATTGAATACATTATTATTTATAATTATGCAATATTGTTGTGTCCACGTGGACACATATATACTTTAAAACACACTATTAAATAGTGCAAGGGTAAAAAGTCATTTCCAAAGTTTGGTATGGTAACAACAATTTCGGTCAAAGTTTGTATATATTTCAGACTTTTTTCCTTTAGAATGACTCAATTAGTTTGGAGGGTGATCATCCAGATGGATGGTCCCTCAATGTTTTCAGAGTCAATATGTCTTACTTAGTGCAGTTTACATTTACTGTGTTATTCATAGTCTATTATAAAGTGGGGAATGTGCACATAGTGTTCGCCACAGAGTGTCCATTCAAAGGATAGGAACTGTGACAAAGATTGTAGCAGTTATGATTTATCATGGAGTTTTGAAACAAAAAATAACAATTTATCTTTAAAATATTCATTTTATTATATTTGTTCAGCATTATAAATTTTAAAAATCTTTATTTGCTTTTTAAATTTTATCTTAAATTAAACTAATTTATATAAATTGAAATAGAGGGATGAAGTAGCTAATAACCAAGTCGCAAGTGAGGTGAGAATTTTTTGCTTAAAACTAGTTGACTTTGTTGTCACTAGCTATAGCTACCTTTTTCATTTTCATCACGCCTTACTAGTCGGGCCGGTGAGTTTCATCTTCTTCTATTTCTTCTCTCTTTTTCTTTACTTTAATGCGAACAAGTCAATCTCAGTCTTGACATTTTTTATATACTTGGTCCCACTCCCCCCCACCCTTGACGCACCACCTTACGTTATTATTTTATCAAAAAATCTTCTCTTTTGACCACACCTTTTTTTTTTAGTCTTCATCTCAATCTTTTATATACCCTCTTCCCATTTCATCTTCAAAAAAAAAAAAAAAAGTCTTCACAATCATCTTTTTTTTTTCTCTTCAATATTGTTACATAATTAATTAGTTTCTTATGGATAATGGATGGGGACTTACACTTGAGAATAAGCCATTTTTCGGGTTTAATTATATGATGAACCGTAGAGAAGAGCAATTCGTAGCTGATCATGACAAAAAAGAAGTTGATTTCTTCTCTCATCATAATAGGAAGGTTATACATCATGATTTTATAAAGAAGGAAGATTTGAATACTACTACTATTACTACGCCATCCGAATTCGTTGTAAATGTGAGTAATTCACAATCATTTAATTTATCGCAAAATAGACAGACTCTTATACTTGTATGAGTTTGTATTGTAAACCCTTTTATTTATTCCTTTGTCATCTAAACCTCTGAACTCATCATCAAATGTTGTGTTTCGATGAGTTCAGAGATTCAAATGATAAATGGATATAAGGGTGCATGATACCATTTTGTTTTTTGTAAACTAATGATTTAATGTATGCCTGTAGACTGGTTTGCAACTTGTGACTGCAAGTGATCAATCAACGGTAGATGATGGGATTTCATCGTCGGAGATAATACTAGAAGAAGAAAGAGCTAAAAATGAGGTAAAGGACTGGACTATAAATTAAATTATGGCTTCAGTTCATTTTCTTATTGATTTTACTACATATATATATATATCTAATTTCAGTTTCTCTTAATAAACAGTTAGCACAACTACAAGTTGAATTGAGAAGAATGAACGTCGAAAATCAACGTTTGAGAGGGATGCTTACCCAAGTCACCAATAATTATACTGCACTTGAGATGCATCTTGCTACACTCATGCAACAACAACAACAACAAAACATTTCAATAACTCAAAATACACATGACCACAATTTTCAGATTGTGGAAGCAAAATTAAATCAAGAAAAAATAGTTTCAAAAAGATTCCTGGAATTAGGTCGAAGTGGTAACGATCTATCTCATAATTCCCATTCTTCATCAGAAGAAAGAACAGTTTCTAAATCACCTCGAAACGATACACAAGTTACAAGGCATAAAGGTAAAGAAGAAAGCCCGGAATCTGAAAGCTGGGTACCTAACAAGGTCCCCAAATTGAATTCCTCAATGCCAATTGATCCAACAGCAGACGCAGCCATGAGGAAAGCTCGTGTCTCTGTTCGTGCCCGATCAGAAGCTCCCATGGTACATATTCAGCACTTTACTAATAGCACTATAATTTTATTTTATTTTTTACATTCCATATGTTATTGGAAACAAACAAAATTTATGTAATAGTTGCAATATTTACAGATTAGTGATGGATGTCAATGGAGAAAATATGGACAAAAAATGGCGAAAGGCAATCCATGTCCTCGAGCTTATTATCGCTGCACCATGGCTGTTGGTTGCCCAGTACGAAAACAGGTACCCACCAATGATATATAACTCTATGAATAGTGCGATAAGTTGAGGTTATTCTAAAGAAAAATGTTTTAATTGTATAATTTTTCAGGTTCAAAGGTGTGCAGAGGACAGGACAATTTTGAATACAACTTATGAAGGTACACACAACCACCCCTTACCACCCGCGGCGATGGCTATGGCATCGACTACATCAGCTGCAGCAAATATGTTGCTATCAGGTTCGATGCCAAGTGCAGATGGTGCGTTAATGAATCCAAATTTCCTAGCAAGAACTATGCTTCCATGTTCATCAAGTATGGCAACTATTTCAGCATCAGCTCCATTCCCCACTATAACATTGGACCTACTCAAAACCAAAACTCGTTGACTTATAATCAAAGAAGTACTCAAATTTCTCAATTTCAAGTTCCTTTCCAATCAAGCCCTAAACATCCGAACTTTATTACATCAATGCCACCACCACCAATGCCTCAGGTTTTACATAACCAATCAAAGTTTTCAGGCCTACAAATTTCTCAACAATTACAACATGTTCAAAACCACCAGCCATTTTCCGATACGCTCACCGCCGCCACTGCCGCCATCGCCGCCGATCCCAATTTCACTGCCGCTCTGGCCGCGGCTATCTCGTCCATAATTACTGGTCCTGGAAAAGAACAGTAGTTTTGATATCATCTTTGTAAAATTGTTAATTAAATCATTAGTACCGTAATATTATTAGTAATTTTCTTCGTTCTTTGATTTACGAGGCTATTTTGGGCTGAAACTTGAGATTGAATATATACATGTTCATATTATTTTTCTTTGGTAGAAGGGTTTGAGGAGATGAAGAAGAGTATATTTTCGTTCTTCCAAATTTTGTTACCTTCAAAATAGGCAACTTTCACATATAGCAAATAAAAAATTCATATTTGTATGCTATAGCAAAGTTTGCATAATTGCGCTCCATAGCAAACATAGAAACTGTATAATTCGCTATACATATACAGTTGAAGCGAATTGTATAAAACGAAGTGTATAAAACGAGAAAGAGAAAGACACTTAGGCAGAGACTTGTATAAAAATGAAGTGTATAAAACGAATTGTATGATTATAAGTGTATAGAACGATTATATACAATTTGAATTTGTATAAAATGAGAAAGAGAGAAAGACAAAAGAGACTTGGCAGGGAATATACAATTGAATCGAATTGTATAAAACGAGAAAGAGAGAAATTAGATACAATTTGAAATTTGTATAAAACGAGAAAGAGAAAAAGGCAAAAGAAATTGGGCAGGGGAGTATTTTTGTATAATTATAAGTGTATAGGACGAAAATATATGTATTTGCATGTGTATATACCATTTTCTCACGCTTTATACAAACAGAAACGCAATTTATACATTTCGCTTCTGTTTGTATAAGTGAGAAAGGCGAGGGTGGCGAGCGAGATTTGGGAGAGTGGCGAGCGAGATCTGGAAGAGGGGAGAGAGGGAAACAAAAATATATGTATTTATACAATTTCTTCTGCTTTATACAATTAGAAACAATTTTTATACACTTGTGTTTGTATAAAAAGTGAGGAAGCGAGCGAGAGATTGGAGGAGAGTGGCGAGCGAGATATTCGGGAGAGAGGCGCCTGACAATTTTTTGCAAACGTTTGCTATGGAGCACAATTAAATTAAATCCTAGCTACTCCATTTATTTTAGGTTATTAGTTTACTATTATATACAATTATCCCTTCAAAATACTATGGTATATCGTAAAGAAATAAATCTTGAGTTTAACTAACATCAGAATTAGTTCAAGAGGTTAGGATTTCTAAGCCATATTAAATTAAGGATCCCATTCATTAGGGCGTTCAAAATCGAACAAAAATTCAATATTTCAAATAGAAAAAAATGTTATTGGGTTACCGTTAATATTATTGGTTTAACGATTTTGGTAATAATATTAAATTTTTTAAAATTGGGTTATCAGTACTTAACGATTTGAGATTTCTCTTAATTTGTTAACCAATAACCCAATAGTAGATTAATTAATTATATTTCTACTTTTCGATATATATGTCATTGACAACTTAGAATTTAGTTTCATATTTTCAGTTATGAGTATCTCAAACTCTAAGTTATTCTACAAGGTGTCAATATTTCTTTTGAGCAAGATGCAACCTATCAACTGAGATACATGATTCATTTGAAATGTTAAATTTTTTTTTAAAAATTCAGTATTCAAATATGAAATCTCTATCAACAATAAATTAAATTTTTCATCTATCAACCCAGTAGACGCGGTTAGTCTTTAAATTGGAGCACTCAAATAGGCAAGTCACTATTATATCAATTTTAAATTTCTTGATCGAACGTGTAAGTTGTGACTGAGAGGTCACCGTACTTATTACACCTTATAACAACGTTTACCAACTACCTTATCGATCCACATGCTTCATGTGATGATAAGCTGCACGTAAATATTTATTTATATTGGGTGATATATAAAATCATGCAACTTTATTATAAGTAATTTCATAACGTGAAAATATTTACTAATATTTAAATATGATAATGCGGTAAAAGATATGTAAAAATGTACATCATGCATCTATTAATTTGATATAAACACTTGAGATGTATAAAATCGGCCTATTTTTTCCTTTGATTTTCTGTTTTCTTAAAAACATTTAAATATTTATTTCCGTTGAAAATAATTCACTTATGAATATGAATAAAATTTGGTATAGGTTCATCTATTTGTTTGACTCAATTACTCTGTCTTCATTTTATTTGATTCTTATTTACTTGATACTTTTCTTACAATTATTTTATTAATTTATTTAACAATTTCATATATGGCAAACATAATTAATAAATAACGCTCTATAAGTATAATTTATCTAATTATATTTTAGGGCAACTTTCACATATAGCAAATAAAAAATTTATATTTGTATGCTATAACAAAGTTTGCATAATTGCGCTCCATAGCAAACATAGAAACTGTATAATTCGCTATACATATACAATTGAAGCGAATTGTATAAAACGAAGTGTATAAAACGAGAAAGAGAAAGACACTTGGGCAGAGACTTGTATAAAAATGAAGTGTATAAAACGAATTGTATGATTATAAGTGTATAGAACGATTATATACAATTTGAATTTGTATAAAATGAGAAAGAGAGAAAGACAAAAGAGACTTGGCAGGGAATATACAATTGAATCGAATTGTATAAAACGAGAAAGAGAGAAACTAGATACAATTTGAAATTTGTATAAAACGAGAAAGAGAAAAAGGCAAAAGAAATTGGGCAGGGGAGTATTTTTATTGTATAATTATAAGTGTATAGGACGAAAATATATGTACTTGCATGTGTATATACAATTTTCTCACGCTTTATACAAACAGAAACGCAATTATACATTTTGCTTCTGTTTGTATAAGTGAGAAAGGCGAGGGTGGCGAGCGAGATTTGGGAGAGTGGCGAGCGAGATTTGGAAGAGTGGCGAGCGAGATCTGGAAGAGGGGAGAGAGGGGAACAAAAATATATGTATTTATACAATTTCCTCTGCTTTATACAATTAGAAACAATTTTTATACACTTGTGTTTGTATAAAAAGTGAGGAAGCGAGCGAGAGATTAGAGGAGAGTGGCGAGCGAGATATTCGGGAGAGAGGCGCCTGGCAATTTTTTGCAAACGTTTGCTATGGAACACAATTAAATCAAACCCTAGCTACTCTATTTATTTTAGGTTATTAGTTTGCTATTATATACAATTATCCCTATATTTTATATGAAGCATTAATTAAAGTATCCATTATTGACCACATGAACCTTAGCAGTGTATATTTATATTATTTCGATCGTGATGCTTTGAATTAGCAGTAGGTGATATCCAGCATATCTATCTAGCAGTGGATGATATATTGAGCATGTCTAACTAGCATAGTATCAATGCAAAAGTAAAATTCCTGCTCTTATGCAATAGAGCGCAAATAATCACACCGGAGAGGTAACTCTTATTTGGCAAGTCGATTCGGTGCAATGAGCTCGACCGAGAAGGCAAACTCCTTATTTTCGTTGGCAAGGGTTTCTGACTTGAGACCTCCAAAATGGAAGTTCCAAGTCCAAACCACCGGATCCTCCCCCAAAGCATAATATGTAAATAGTGCATGTGAGCTAATGCTATCTTCAGATATTTTAGTAACATTGTGTCCGATTTGAATATGATAAAATCTGATAAATTTTTTTAGTTTTGTGGAGGATGAAGACTAAGAGCGTAAACTTCTTTGTCAAAAAGGTTGCCCATAAGGGAAGAATAATTCATGCATATTATTGGAAAAAGATTAGGTCCACATCATTGAATGAAAAAGCTCTTAGTTTCTACACTAATAAATGTGTAAAAATGACAATGTAATGTCAAATTTGTAATTTATTTCAAGGCCAAGTTGCCATTTGTTGGGCCCAATTTTCTTAATTGTTCTTTTGCATAGAGGACCCCATTATTGACTCTAGCCATTTTTGAACTTCTTTGCGTTTTTGGACTAAAATCTCATTGTTGAATTTTGCTAGAATTAATGAAAGATTCAAATTGACTTGTAGTCAATAGGAGGCCATTGCAAGTCTTTAATTACTTGAATGGGTGTATTGAATAGCCCATTCAATTTGCTATTTATATATTTATTTAATTAGGGCTATAAACTTTGAGCAACATAGCTACTTTATAATAATGTACTTAAAAGATTAGAACTGGTTTTGTAGGTTAGTTACAATTTCTTATTAGTTTATTTCATTTATATGTGAAATCTTCATTTTTATAATAAGGGATCCAGAAATGTCCTTTTTTTTTTCCAATTCATTTCATAAGGTGGTCAAAAAATATTAATTGGGAGACTTCACATTAACGGTAATACTGTTCAATATAGTTGTTCCCACAAAATAATGTTAAGTTTTCAGTTATGCTAGACTATGTAACATAAGTCGGTGCAATTTATATATAAAAAAAGTTTGTAAAGAGATTTCAAGTTATATCAATATTTTTTTGCCACAATGTTTATTGAATTATAGAGAGTTCAAAATAAATGAACAATAAGTCTTTGACTAATATTTTTGGGTTCTAGAATCAAATCAACCTAACAAGTAACAATGCTTAAAGTATATATACTCAGGCTAGTGATCCTTAGATGAATGTTTATATATATATATATATCACTAAAGTAGCATTAAATGTGTAAGATTTTCTAATCTTAGCTTACTCGTTGTCGTATTTTGTATGTTTTCATTTTTATTTTATAGCATAGAGGCAGTTCAATAATATATGTACCATTTAAGATTTATCATATTTGCAATACAAATATTTTGTTAAGTTGTCACGAGCTTATTCATCGGTCCGTGAGCATCTACTCTAACACCCTAGATGTGAACTTCACCCAGAAATACAACCAGATTCATTGATCATCATATTAACAAGTCAATTGAAGAAGACGATTTATCGAGAAGGAAAATTGATTGGAGAAGAAGAAAACTGTTACATTGCAAAGTGAAAAAATTCAAGTAAAGAATCTGAAAAACTCCATTAAAGGATCTAGGGATAAACTGAATTTTGAAGAAGAAGAAAAGAAATCTTATTCCATACATCACGAGTATTACACTTGTTCCTTTATATACTAATGTTTCAGATACCAATTCAGTCCCAAAATACATTTCCTAACTAACTCTAATCCACCACTAACCGATGACAACTCATTCACTAACATATCATTTATTTTACTAACTCTGTACAGTAATACCAACTAACAGTAATAACAGAAAATGGGAAAGTTAACACTCCCCCTCAAGCTGAAGGGTGCAATATGTTAAGCACACCTAGCTTGCCTAACAGATGAAGATGTTGAGCTTGACTCAATCCTTTGGTTAATAGATCAGCAACTTGTTGTTGTGTGTGTACATACTCTGTTTGAATTAATCCAGTCTTAACCTTATCTCTAATGAAATGACAATCTATTTCGATGTGCTTGGTTCTTTCATGGAACACAGGATTTGCAGCTAATTGAATAGCAGACTTGCTATCACTCCATATTTTGATTGGCATTTGAATGAACACATTGAGCTCATTGAACAACCCTATCAACCATGTTACTTCTGCTTGCTACTGTTGAAGCCATACTTCTGTACTCAGCTTCAGCTGAGCTTCTAGACACTGTCTGTTGTTTCTTGGACTTCCAAGACACTAAAGAATCTCCAAATTTTACTATGTAGCCTGTCACTGACCTCCTAGTATTAGGACAAGCAGCCCAGTCTGAATCACACCAGCATGTTAATGTTGTGGCTGGTTGAGCCTTCAGCCATATGCCTTGACCAACTGTTCCTTTTAAGTATCTCACCACTCTGATAGCTGCTTCCCAATGAGACCTTTTTGGATGTTGCATAAACTGACTTAGTGTTTGCACTGCATAGCTAATGTCAGGTCCTGTAATGGCAGCATACATTAATTTCCCTACTAATCTTTGATAGGCTGAATGATCTATTAGTACATCATCTCCTTGTAGTCCAGCAGTCTGATCAAATTCTACTGATGTCATTCTCAAGTTGGTCTCTAATGGTGTGGTTACAGGTTTTGCACCACTCAATCATGTATCAGAAATAAGCTCTAATATGTATTTCCTTTGATTCAGAATAACACCTGTTTTGGACCTTAACACCTCAATTCCCAAAAAATATTTGAGTTCTCCTAAATCGTTGAGTTTAAACTTCAGATGCAATGCTTCTTTTGCTTCTCTGATTAATGACTCATTATCACCAGTAATGAGTAAATCATCAACATAGATCAAGACAACAACCATCCCCTCTGGCTTCTTCAAGGTGAACAATGAATAATCATGAGAACTTTGAATGAAGCCTGCATATAATAAGGTATTGGTCAATTTGATATTCCATTGTCTAGATGCTTGCTTGAGTCCATACAAGGATTTAAGCAATTTACAAACTTCGGTTGACCCCTGAGATCTGAAACCTTCAGGCATCTCCATATATACTTCTTCATCCAAATCTCTTTGTAAAAAGGCATTGTACACATCCATTTGGTAAAGAGACCATCCTTTAGAAACAGCTACTGCAATAACACTTCTAACAGTTACCATTTTTGCAACTGGTGAAAAATTATCATGATAATCCAATCCTTCTTGTTGACTATAGCCCTTGGCTACAAGTCTAGCTTTAAACCTTTCTATGTCTCCATCAGCCTTGTATTTGATTTTGTAATCAATTTAGAACCAACAGTGTGTTTGCCTAGAGGTAAATCAACCACCAACCAGGTCTTGTTATCTTCAAGGGCTTTGATTTCCAACTTCATAGCCTCAATCCATCTGGGATCTTTACTAGCTTGACCAAATGTCTGAGGCTCTACCAAATCTGAAAATTTTGCTAGGTAGCTATGATATTTGGATGACACACGATCATAACTGAGATGGTTTGCTAGAGGATATTTATTATGCTATCCAACTGCAGGAGCCATGTAATATTTCATCCATATGGGAGGTTTGGTATGTCTAGATGATTTTCTAGTAGAAATTAGAGGTAATGGTTCTACTGTATCAATAACTGATTCTTGGATTAACATCTCCTCATTCTGAATATGCAACATCTCATCAGAAACACCATTCAAACTGGTGGAAACCTGTGTGTCTGCATGTAGACAACCCTCAGCTACTGTACCTTCTGAACCATCAACTTCTTCAAAGCTATCAGATAATAAGACAGGAGCAGGTGCCTGTGAAAGTTGTGGAGTGGCAAAAGGAAAGATGTGTTCCTGAAATACAACATCTCTATTAACTAGGAATTTCTTAGTGTGCAAATCCAACAACAAGTAACCCTTCTGAGTTTCTGAGTATCCCATCATGATCACAGGTTTTGCTTTTTCTAAGAACTTGTCATTTCTCGGAACAATAGAAGCATGACCAAGATAGCCTATAACTCTCAAATGGCTGATATTGGGAGGCTTAGAGAATAATATTTCATATGGACTTTTATTATGAAGAATTGATGATGGTAGTCTGTTAATCAGATACACAACTGCTTGAACACAATTCCCCAGAATCTAAGAGGCATACAAGACTGAAATCTGATGTCCCTAGCTACATTCAATATGTGTCTATGCTTCCTCTCCACGACACCATTTTGCTGTGGTGTGTGAGGAAAACTACTTTGATGTATAATGCCTAGGCTTATAAACAACTCTTTGCACTGAGAGTTGAAAAACTCTGTTCCATTGTCTGACCTTACTGTCTTGATGATGTGCCCAAACTGATTCTTTATCAATACAAAGACTTTATAGCTACAATAGTTTCAGACTTAAGCTGTAATAAATGCACCTAAGTATATCTGCTGCAATCATCAACAATTGTAAGAAAGTAGTATTTCTTATCAAATGTGGGAACCTTATATGGTCCCCATAGATCCATGTGTACAAGTACAAAGCATTTAGAGGTTTTGGATGCACTGGTAGGAAATGACAATCTAGTCTGCTTAGCTAATGGACAGACTGAGCAACTAGTAAGTAAATTAATGTCTTTATTGTTATGTAGTAGGTCTAAACCTTGCAGTACTTGATTCGAAGGATGACCAAGCCTTCTATGCCACAATTCACAATCCTGTAATGATACCCCTGCAACAATTTTCTGATGATTTTGAGATTCACATTTGCCATTCATGACAGAATCATTTCTGAATATGTACAGGCTCCCTTCTTCCCTACCAATCCCCTTCACCCTGCCACTGTAAAGGTCCTGAAATATACATAATTCATGGTAAAAGGAAACAAACAAGATAGTTCCCTGGTTAACTGTGATACAGACAATAAGTTGAACTTAAACTCAGGTACACACAATACATCTTTAATCTCTTCGTTGTTAAACAAACATGTTTCTTCCTATGTGTGATATAGAGGCCTTATCACCTGTAGGTAAGTTCACCTTGTCTTGGTGAGAACTAGCTGTGCATTTACTATTTTTCAACAAATGCTCATTTGTTGTAATATGATGAGAAGAACCAGAGTCTACTATCCAACAATGAGAGGCAACATTAGATGAAAAATAATTTGTCATACCTGTCATGTTGACCTGCTTCATGTCCTTCTTATCCTTCCCTAACATGTCCATTATTTTTTTATATTCTCCATCAGTAAATGCATGTCCTCTGGCAACAAAAGCATTGTTTACTTCATGATGACTAGAAGAAGCTTCTCCAGAATTATCTTTGGATATATTGTTAGCTTCTCCAGAATGATTGTAGCCATGTCCTCCAGATGAAGGATGCATTGGACCTGACCTTGAATTATTGAAACCAGACTTTTTTCTGTGTTTCCAATCTGCTGTATAACCAATTCTCCTTAGTGTGTCCAGTATACTGACAATATTCACATCTTCTTCCCTTATGATTCTGACCTCCCTGATTATGATTGTTACCTCTGTTAACACTCATAGCTACTGGATCAGGTACATTATTAGCAATGGCTACACAAGTTGTTTGTTGTTGAAGCTCATCCTATATAATCATGGCATAAGCTTGATTAATAGAAGGAGTAACACCTTTTAGCAAAATCTTTCTCTTAGCCTGTTCATACGACTCATTCAAACCACTAAGAAACTGAATTAGTCTAAGCTGATATAGGTGATCTGCATATTCTTTGGATTTTAGACACGCACAACTAGGAGAAGGTACAAGTGCATCAAATTCCCCCCACAAATTCTTCAATTTAGTGTAGTAAGTTGAAACTGAATCAGTACCTTGTGAGAGTGTGTTGACTTCCCTACGCAGCTGATAAATTCTCAGTCGATTGACTTTGTCGAACCTTTATTTCAAGTCCTCCCAAACTGTATAAGCACTGGTAGCATACACTATTCCACTCAGAAGATCTTCACTGACTGAATTCATCAACCATGACAATACAATTGCATTACATGTTTCCCACTGTTCATGTAATTCATCTCGATACAGAGATCTACTGCAAGCTCCTGTAATAAATCCAATTTTCCTCTTTCCTGTCAATGCAATTCTCATCGATCTACTCCACACACCATAATTTTCAGGGCCTGTGAGCTTGATAGGAATCAAAACTGCACTTGAAGCATCCGATGGACCTATATAAAGAGGATCGTTTGGATCAATTCGTACTGCCGCCATTGTTGTCTTCTTCACAGCTCTATTGTAGTGTAAACACTACTCTGATCTACTTCTACTTTGATTTACTGGATCACTAGTACAACCTGCTCTGATACCATGAAAAAATTCAAGTAAAGAATCTGAAAAACTCCATTAAAGGATCTAGAGACAAACTGAATTTTGAAGAAGAAGAAAAAAAATCTTATTCCATACATCACGAGTATTACACTTGTTCCTTTATATACTAATGTTTCAGATACCAATTCAGTCCCAAAATACATTTCCTAACTAACTCTAATCCACCACTAACCGATGACAACTCATTCACTAACAGATCATTTATTTAACTAACTCTGTACAGTAATTTTTACTATCTTTAGAAAAATCACTTTTTGAAATGTTTAAGTATAAAACAATTGAGAAAAATACTTAGAAAAGAGTCGCCATTAATTTTTTAAAGAAATTAAGAAACTTAATTTAAAAAGATTTTAACAGATTAAATCTCAATAAATTTAGAGAAAATGGGTAAGAGGTTCTTATTTACGCTTCAAGAAGGTTTTTAAGGCATTTGAAGCGTCCGCTAACATGCGGTTATCCTATGACTTAGGTTAATTTTTTTTTTTTTTTACTATTCTTAGGAACATGATATAATATACGAATAATGATTAACGACATTCGTTCAACTTTAAGAAATATTTAAACAAAGATTANTTGGTAATAATATTAAATTTTTTAAAATTGGGTTATCAGTACTTAACGATTTGAGATTTCTCTTAATTTGTTAACCAATAACCCAATAGTAGATTAATTAATTATATTTCTACTTTTCGATATATATGTCATTGACAACTTAGAATTTAGTTTCATATTTTCAGTTATGAGTATCTCAAACTCTAAGTTATTCTACAAGGTGTCAATATTTCTTTTGAGCAAGATGCAACCTATCAACTGAGATACATGATTCATTTGAAATGTTAAATTTTTTTTAAAAAATTCAGTATTCAAATATGAAATCTCTATCAACAATAAATTAAATTTTTCATCTATTCAACCCAGTAGACGCGGTTAGTCTTTAAATTGGAGCACTCAAATAGGCAAGTCACTATTATATCAATTTTAAATTTCTTGATCGAACGTGTAAGTTGTGACTGAGAGGTCACCGTACTTATTACACCTTATAACAACGTTTACCAACTACCTTATCGATCCACATGCTTCATGTGATGATAAGCTGCACGTAAATATTTATTTATATTGGGTGATATATAAAATCATGCAACTTTATTATAAGTAATTTCATAACGTGAAAATATTTACTAATATTTAAATATGATAATGCGGTAAAAGATATGTAAAAATGTACATCATGCATCTATTAATTTGATATAAACACTTGAGATGTATAAAATCGGCCTATTTTTTCCTTTGATTTTCTGTTTTCTTAAAAACATTTAAATATTTATTTCCGTTGAAAATAATTCACTTATGAATATGAATAAAATTTGGTATAGGTTCATCTATTTGTTTGACTCAATTACTCTGTCTTCATTTTATTTGATTCTTATTTACTTGATACTTTTCTTACAATTATTTTATTAATTATTTAACAATTTCATATATGGCAAACATAATTAATAAATAACGCTCTATAAGTATAATTTATCTAATTATATTTTAGGGCAACTTTCACATATAGCAAAAAAAAATTTATATTTGTATGCTATAACAAAGTTTGCATAATTGCGCTCCATAGCAAACATAGAAACTGTATAATTCGCTATACATATACAATTGAAGCGAATTGTATAAAACGAAGTGTATAAAACGAGAAAGAGAAAGACACTTGGGCAGAGACTTGTATAAAAATGAAGTGTATAAACGAATTGTATGATTATAAGTGTATAGAACGATTATATACAATTTGAATTTGTATAAAATGAGAAAGAGAGAAAGACAAAAGAGACTTGGCAGGGAATATACAATTGAATCGAATTGTATAAAACGAGAAAGAGAGAAACTAGATACAATTTGAAATTTGTATAAAACGAGAAAGAGAGAAAGGCAAAAGAAATTGGGCAGGGGAGTATTTTTATTGTATAATTATAAGTGTATAGGACGAAAATATATGTACTTGCATGTGTATATACAATTTTCTCACGCTTTATACAAACAGAAACGCAATTTATACATTTCGCTTCTGTTTGTATAAGTGAGAAAGGCGAGGGTGGCGAGCGAGATTTGGGAGAGTGGCGAGCGAGATTTGGGAGAGTGGCGAGCGAGATCTGGAAGAGGGGAGAGAGGGGAACAAAAATATATGTATTTATACAATTTCCTCTGCTTTATACAATTAGAAATAATTTTTATACACTTGTGTTTGTATAAAAAGTGAGGAAGCGAGCGAGAGATTGGAGGAGAGTGGCGAGCGAGATATTCGGGAGAGAGGCGCCTGGCAATTTTTTGCAAACGTTTGCTATGGAACACAATTAAATCAAACCCTAGCTACTCTATTTATTTTAGGTTATTAGTTTGCTATTATATACAATTATCCCTATATTTTATATGAAGCATTAATTAAAGTATCCATTATTGACCACATGAACCTTAGCAGTGTATATTTATATTATTTCGATCGTGATGCTTTGAATTAGCAGTAGGTGATATCCAGCATATCTATCTAGCAGTGGATGATATATTGAGCATGTCTAACTAGCATAGTATCAATGCAAAAGTAAAATTCCTGCTCTTATGCAATAGAGCGCAAATTATCACACCGGAGAGGTAACTCTTATTTGGCAAGTCGATTCGGTGCAATGAGCTCGACCGAGAAGGCAAACTCCTTATTTTCGTTGGCAAGGGTTTCTGACTTGAGACCTCCAAAATGGAAGTTCCAAGTCCAAACCACCGGATCCTCCCCCAAAGCATAATATGTAAATAGTGCATGTGAGCTAATGCTATCTTCAGATATTTTAGTAACATTGTGTCCGATTTGAATATGATAAAATCTGATAAATTTTTTAGTTTTGTGGAGGATGAAGACTAAGAGCGTAAACTTCTTTGTCAAAAAGGTTGCCCATAAGGGAAGAATAATTCATGCATATTATTGGAAAAAGATTAGGTCCACATCATTGAATGAAAAAGCTCTTAGTTTCTACACTAATAAATGTGTAAAAATGACAATGTAATGTCAAATTTGTAATTTATTTCAAGGCCAAGTTGCCATTTGTTGGGCCCAATTTTCTTAATTGTTCTTTTGCATAGAGGACCCCATTATTGACTCTAGCCATTTTTGAACTTCTTTGCGTTTTTGGACTAAAATCTCATTGTTGAATTTTGCTAGAATTAATGAAAGATTCAAATTGACTTGTAGTCAATAGGAGGCCATTGCAAGTCTTTAATTACTTGAATGGTTGTATTGAATAGCCCATTCAATTTGCTATTTATATATTTATTTAATTAGGGCTATAAACTTTGAGCAACATAGCTACTTTATAATAATGTACTTAAAAGATTAGAACTGGTTTTGTAGGTTAGTTACAATTTCTTATTAGTTTATTTCATTTATATGAGAAATATTCATTTTTATAATAAGAGATCCAGAAATGTCCTTTTTTTTTTCCAATTCATTTCATAAGGTGGTCAAAAAATATTAATTGGGAGACTTCACATTAACGGTAATACTGTTCAATATAGTTGTTCCCACAAAATAATGTTAAGTTTTCAGTTATGCTAGACTATGTAACATAAGTCGGTGCAATTTATATATAAAAAAAGTTTGTAAAGAGATTTCAAGTTATATCAATATTTTTTTGCCACAATGTTTATTGAATTATAGAGAGTTCAAAATAAATGAACAATAAGTCTTTGACTAATATTTTTGGGTTCTAGAAATCAAATCAACCTAACAAGTAACAATGCTTAAAGTATATATACTCAGGCTAGTGATCCTTAGATGAAATGTTTATATATATATATATATCACTAAAGTAGCATTAAATGTGTAAGATTTTCTAATCTTAGCTTACTCGTTGTCGTATTTTGTATGTTTTCATTTTTATTTTATAGCATAGAGGCAGTTCAATAATATATGTACCATTTAAGATTTATCATATTTGCAATACAAATATTTTGTTAAGTTGTCACGAGCTTATTCATCGGTCCGTGAGCATCTACTCTAACACCCTAGATGTGAACTTCACCCAGAAATACAACCAGATTCATTGATCATCATATTAACAAGTCAATTGAAGAAGACGATTTATCGAGAAGGAAAATTGATTGGAGAAGAAGAAAACTGTTACATTGCAAAGTGAAAAAATTCAAGTAAAGAATCTGAAAAACTCCATTAAAGGATCTAGGGATAAACTGAATTTTGAAGAAGAAGAAAAGAAATCTTATTCCATACATCACGAGTATTACACTTGTTCCTTTATATACTAATGTTTCAGATACCAATTCAGTCCCAAAATACATTTCCTAACTAACTCTAATCCACCACTAACCGATGACAACTCATTCACTAACATATCATTTATTTTACTAACTCTGTACAGTAATACCAACTAACAGTAATAACAGAAAATGGGAAAGTTAACACTCCCCCTCAAGCTGAAGGGTGCAATATGTTAAGCACACCTAGCTTGCCTAACAGATGAAGATGTTGAGCTTGACTCAATCCTTTGGTTAATAGATCAGCAACTTGTTGTTGTGTGTGTACATACTCTGTTTGAATTAATCCAGTCTTAACCTTATCTCTAATGAAATGACAATCTATTTCGATGTGCTTGGTTCTTTCATGGAACACAGGATTTGCAGCTAATTGAATAGCAGACTTGCTATCACTCCATATTTTGATTGGCATTTGAATGAACACATTGAGCTCATTGAACAACCCTATCAACCATGTTACTTCTGCTTGCTACTGTTGAAGCCATACTTCTGTACTCAGCTTCAGCTGAGCTTCTAGACACTGTCTGTTGTTTCTTGGACTTCCAAGACACTAAAGAATCTCCAAATTTTACTATGTAGCCTGTCACTGACCTCCTAGTATTAGGACAAGCAGCCCAGTCTGAATCACACCAGCATGTTAATGTTGTGGCTGGTTGAGCCTTCAGCCATATGCCTTGACCAACTGTTCCTTTTAAGTATCTCACCACTCTGATAGCTGCTTCCCAATGAGACCTTTTTGGATGTTGCATAAACTGACTTAGTGTTTGCACTGCATAGCTAATGTCAGGTCCTGTAATGGCAGCATACATTAATTTCCCTACTAATCTTTGATAGGCTGAATGATCTATTAGTACATCATCTCCTTGTAGTCCAGCAGTCTGATCAAATTCTACTGATGTCATTCTCAAGTTGGTCTCTAATGGTGTGGTTACAGGTTTTGCACCACTCAATCATGTATCAGAAATAAGCTCTAATATGTATTTCCTTTGATTCAGAATAACACCTGTTTTGGACCTTAACACCTCAATTCCCAAAAAAATATTTGAGTTCTCCTAAATCGTTGAGTTTAAACTTCAGATGCAATGCTTCTTTTGCTTCTCTGATTAATGACTCATTATCACCAGTAATGAGTAAATCATCAACATAGATCAAGACAACAACCATCCCCTCTGGCTTCTTCAAGGTGAACAATGAATAATCATGAGAACTTTGAATGAAGCCTGCATATAATAAGGTATTGGTCAATTTGATATTCCATTGTCTAGATGCTTGCTTGAGTCCATACAAGGATTTAAGCAATTTACAAACTTCGGTTGACCCCTGAGATCTGAAACCTTCAGGCATCTCCATATATACTTCTTCATCCAAATCTCTTTGTAAAAAGGCATTGTACACATCCATTTGGTAAAGAGACCATCCTTTAGAAACAGCTACTGCAATAACACTTCTAACAGTTACCATTTTTGCAACTGGTGAAAAATTATCATGATAATCCAATCCTTCTTGTTGACTATAGCCCTTGGCTACAAGTCTAGCTTTAAACCTTTCTATGTCTCCATCAGCCTTGTATTTGATTTTGTAATCAATTTAGAACCAACAGTGTGTTTGCCTAGAGGTAAATCAACCACCAACCAGGTCTTGTTATCTTCAAGGGCTTTGATTTCCAACTTCATAGCCTCAATCCATCTGGGATCTTTACTAGCTTGACCAAATGTCTGAGGCTCTACCAAATCTGAAAATTTTGCTAGGTAGCTATGATATTTGGATGACACACGATCATAACTGAGATGGTTTGCTAGAGGATATTTATTATGCTATCCAACTGCAGGAGCCATGTAATATTTCATCCATATGGGAGGTTTGGTATGTCTAGATGATTTTCTAGTAGAAATTAGAGGTAATGGTTCTACTGTATCAATAACTGATTCTTGGATTAACATCTCCTCATTCTGAATATGCAACATCTCATCAGAAACACCATTCAAACTGGTGGAAACCTGTGTGTCTGCATGTAGACAACCCTCAGCTACTGTACCTTCTGAACCATCAACTTCTTCAAAGCTATCAGATAATAAGACAGGAGCAGGTGCCTGTGAAAGTTGTGGAGTGGCAAAAGGAAAGATGTGTTCCTGAAATACAACATCTCTATTAACTAGGAATTTCTTAGTGTGCAAATCCAACAACAAGTAACCCTTCTGAGTTTCTGAGTATCCCATCATGATCACAGGTTTTGCTTTTTCTAAGAACTTGTCATTTCTAGGAACAATAGAAGCATGACCAAGATAGCCTATAACTCTCAAATGGCTGATATTGGGAGGCTTAGAGAATAATATTTCATATGGACTTTTATTATGAAGAATTGATGATGGTAGTCTGTTAATCAGATACACAACTGCTTGAACACAAATTCCCCAGAATCTAAGAGGCATACAAGACTGAAATCTGATGTCCCTAGCTACATTCAATATGTGTCTATGCTTCCTCTCCACGACACCATTTTGCTGTGGTGTGTGAGGAAAACTACTTTGATGTATAATGCCTAGGCTTATAAACAACTCTTTGCACTGAGAGTTGAAAAACTCTGTTCCATTGTCTGACCTTACTGTCTTGATGATGTGCCCAAACTGATTCTTTATCAATACAAAGACTTTATAGCTACAATAGTTTCAGACTTAAGCTGTAATAAATGCACCTAAGTATATCTGCTGCAATCATCAACAATTGTAAGAAAGTAGTATTTCTTATCAAATGTGGGAACCTTATATGGTCCCCATAGATCCATGTGTACAAGTACAAAGCATTTAGAGGTTTTGGATGCACTGGTAGGAAATGACAATCTAGTCTGCTTAGCTAATGGACAGACTGAGCAACTAGTAAGTAAATTAATGTCTTTATTGTTATGTAGTAGGTCTAAACCTTGCAGTACTTGATTCGAAGGATGACCAAGCCTTCTATGCCACAATTCACAATCCTGTAATGATACCCCTGCAACAATTTTCTGATGATTTTGAGATTCACATTTGCCATTCATGACAGAATCATTTCTGAATATGTACAGGCTCCCTTCTTCCCTACCAATCCCCTTCACCCTGCCACTGTAAAGGTCCTGAAATATACATAATTCATGGTAAAAGGAAACAAAACAAGATAGTTCCCTGGTTAACTGTGATACAGACAATAAGTTGAACTTAAACTCAGGTACACACAATACATCTTTAATCTCTTCGTTGTTAAACAAACATGTTTCTCCTATGTGTGATATAGAGGCCTTATCACCTGTAGGTAAGTTCACCTTGTCTTGGTGAGAACTAGCTGTGCATTTACTATTTTTCAACAAATGCTCATTTGTTGTAATATGATGAGAAGAACCAGAGTCTACTATCCAACAATGAGAGGCAACATTAGATGAAAAATAATTTGTCATACCTGTCATGTTGACCTGCTTCATGTCCTTCTTATCCTTCCCTAACATGTCCATTATTTTTTTATATTCTCCATCAGTAAATGCATGTCCTCTGGCAACAAAAGCATTGTTTACTTCATGATGACTAGAAGAAGCTTCTCCAGAATTATCTTTGGATATATTGTTAGCTTCTCCAGAATGATTGTAGCCATGTCCTCCAGATGAAGGATGCATTGGACCTGACCTTGAATTATTGAAACCAGACTTTTTTCTGTGTTTCCAATCTGCTGTATAACCAATTCTCCTTAGTGTGTCCAGTATACTGACAATATTCACATCTTCTTCCCTTATGATTCTGACCTCCCTGATTATGATTGTTACCTCTGTTAACACTCATAGCTACTGGATCAGGTACATTATTAGCAATGGCTACACAAGTTGTTTGTTGTTGAAGCTCATCCTATATAATCATGGCATAAGCTTGATTAATAGAAGGAGTAACACCTTTTAGCAAAATCTTTCTCTTAGCCTGTTCATACGACTCATTCAAACCACTAAGAAACTGAATTAGTCTAAGCTGATATAGGTGATCTGCATATTCTTTGGATTTTAGACACGCACAACTAGGAGAAGGTACAAGTGCATCAAATTCCCCCCACAAATTCTTCAATTTAGTGTAGTAAGTTGAAACTGAATCAGTACCTTGTGAGAGTGTGTTGACTTCCCTACGCAGCTGATAAATTCTCAGTCGATTGACTTTGTCGAACCTTTATTTCAAGTCCTCCCAAACTGTATAAGCACTGGTAGCATACACTATTCCACTCAGAAGATCTTCACTGACTGAATTCATCAACCATGACAATACAATTGCATTACATGTTTCCCACTGTTCATGTAATTCATCTCGATACAGAGATCTACTGCAAGCTCCTGTAATAAATCCAATTTTCCTCTTTCCTGTCAATGCAATTCTCATCGATCTACTCCACACACCATAATTTTCAGGGCCTGTGAGCTTGATAGGAATCAAAACTGCACTTGAAGCATCCGATGGACCTATATAAAGAGGATCGTTTGGATCAATTCGTACTGCCGCCATTGTTGTCTTCTTCACAGCTCTATTGTAGTGTAAACACTACTCTGATCTACTTCTACTTTGATTTACTGGATCACTAGTACAACCTGCTCTGATACCATGAAAAAATTCAAGTAAAGAATCTGAAAAACTCCATTAAAGGATCTAGAGACAAACTGAATTTTGAAGAAGAAGAAAAAAAATCTTATTCCATACATCACGAGTATTACACTTGTTCCTTTATATACTAATGTTTCAGATACCAATTCAGTCCCAAAATACATTTCCTAACTAACTCTAATCCACCACTAACCGATGACAACTCATTCACTAACAGATCATTTATTTAACTAACTCTGTACAGTAATACCAACTAACAGTTGTTATGCCGTAATTTTTACTATCTTTAGAAAAATCACTTTTTGAAATGTTCTAAGTATAAAACAATTTGAGAAAAATACTTAGAAAAGAGTCGCCACTTAATTTTTTAAAGAAATTAAGAAACTTAATTTAAAAAGATTTTAACAGATTAAATCTCAATAAATTTAGAGAAAATGGGTAAGAGGTTCTTATTTACGCTTCAAGAAGGTTTTTAAGGCATTTGAAGCGTCCGCTAACATGCGGTTATCCTATGACTTAGGTTAATTTTTTTTTTTTTTTTACTATTCTTAGGAACATGATATAATATACGAATAATGATTAACGACATTCGTTCAACTTTAAGAAAATATTTAAACAAAGATTAATTTTTTTTTATTATTATTTTAAGAAAATGGAAACTTAATTAGAATTCTTGAAATTGATTATAAGTGAATAGAACTGAATTAGATTATTATTATTTTTAATCATTTCAAAAGATAATAACATCAAACCAAATTGATCAACTTGAGCATGAAAATCCATTTTAAATTAGTAGAAGAATAAAAGCTTCGTCTAACTTAAACATTTTTTTTTTTAAATATGGTAAAATGGTTAAGTGAAAAACATTAAAGAATATATCTTTTAAATAGATTCGACTTGACTAAAGATATTAATTTTACTTACTTGACATAAAAATAAATGATTGCAAAAGATGTTTAAATAGTAAACCAACATAAAAAAAAATAACTCATCTTTTGGGGATTTAAATAAGTTAATTACCAATTCTAAAATGAGAGATAGATGAAACTAGTCAACATAATCAAACAATTAGGAGAGTGAAAGAGATAATGAAATTGGGCCCCTTTTTTGGGCCAATTTTGCTGCAGATTTTTGGGTTTTAACCCAATCCCGTTTTTGTATACATTGGTTGTATATCAGTGTATATCAACGTGTATACCAACTCTTTGCGTGTATCTCCTGCTTCCGAACACCTGTAATTTACCTCATCTCTGTATTTTCACATTTTTGGCTGCATATATGCTGCCATGAACTTGTATATAACTGTATAAACATTGTATACATCATGTATACAGCCCATTTCTCAGCCTTTGAATATTTATCAATTGATTTGCAGCTATTCATTGTATCCCCGTAACCTTTAACAACTTCCGGATATATAGGGGGCTGACTCGAGGAATGGAGAAGACAAAGATCGAGCCTTTATGGCTCAACTCGGAAAATGCAAGGTAGATGAGTACACCATGAACTCGAAAGAGGTTTACATGCGCACAAAGAGAATGAAACGAATTAAAAAAAAATTACACTAAAGCTTCCAACAAATACATGATCAAATAATTAACTCACAATAAAGATAAACACATAAATTATTTAAAGAGATGAGAACATTAAGGGTGTTTATATGGTATTCACATGAGAGATGATTGTGGAAAATAATCGAAGACGGGACAAGCCATTTGGGAAAACTTCCTAACTAAACAAAAATACATAATATCAACTAAAGAGATAAGACAAGATCAAAGATGAACTAAGCAAATTGATTATCATGCACAACTGCATAAGACAACAAGGCCACCGAGGAAAATTATCATTTTAAGTACAACTTGACACTTTTAAGAACTTAACAACTATAAAGAAAATTCCCAAGTTAATGGACAAGAAAGATCTAACACATTGCAAAACCAAACTAACTACACATTTTAAAAGTTCATGTCATCAGGTAGCATTCCAAAAGGCAACTAACTTAAAGGACACACTTTCAAAAAAAAAAAAAAAAAAAATTATAACAATTAAATCATAACTAGCTAATGCCCATCTAATCATGAAAATGGAAACCAAAAAGCCATTTGGACCAAAAAAACTTATCATGTCAAATGACTTTAAGAAAAGGAATGACCCATCATGTTTTTGTTTTTCATCTAATCAAATACAAATTTGCACATGCTCTCAATATTAAAAGGAATAAACTAGAAAACATTGCTTTAATTCATACAAATAAACGGATGGAATCTTAGGCCAAAACATTAAAGCAAACGTATTTTAATTGGCACCAAATACAACAAACAATTAACTAGTGGATCAACTATCATCATAGAATAAGCAAGTAAACAAATATACTAAATTAACTCAAATTTTGAGAAGAGAGTAACTAAGCCAACCTAATGGAATAAACATTCAATTACTTCAATTGGTTTAAGATAAAGAAAAGTTGCTTTTTTTTATTTTTATTTTATTCTTTTTTTGAACAAACTAGTCACATAAATAGATCACATTTCTGAACATAACGACTCAAATTGAAGTACCGCCAGGAGATATCATAAATTAAGACACAAAATAATTTTCATAATAGCTAAAATAATAACACAAAGAAATCACTATAATCTAAGCAAAACCGAACTGAAGTCAGGAGGAATACTACTTCGAAAAGCTTAAACAAGAATAAATAAATATATATATATATATATATATATATATATATATATGAATAGTGTCGAGAATCTAGCAAGAACATTACTAACTACTGATAAGAACAAGATGTTGGTTGGCATAAAAAATAAATTCTTCATCGGAACAGCAACAGCCAAACAAAACAAAGGTTTCACAATCTCATAGATATTAAGTCGAGGTAAATGAGTTGAAGAGGTTACCTTTCTGTGAACAGCAAACTGAGGACGACGAGCTTGACTGTGAAGAACTCCACCACTATTAGCCGATTTCAATGAGGGAAGTAAATTAATGTTTGGATTTTTTTTTTATTTTTTTTTTAGCTGCTCTTCTCTAAAATTTTCCTTATCAATTTTTTTTTCTTCCGAAAAAATCCCAGATCCAGATCCCCTCAACGTTTATGGAAGGAGAGTATATATAGGAAGAAAACTGACTCGATTAGGAGGAAAACGGGCAGATCTTGAATGAGTTTAAATTTCAAATTTGTACCAAGATCCCTAAATCTCTGTTCAAAATCAGGAAAAAAGTTGACTCTTGCGTATGAGAGAGTACTGTTGGTGCAATTTCCGGGTTTGGTAAGCCGTGATTTGCTGCTTGATTTTTTGGGGAAGAAGACATGAAGATGAAGAAGAAGAACGTACAGGGTATGTGGGTTTTTGGTATTGCAGGAAGATTAAAGTGTGGGTGGACCCTTTTACTTTTGGGTTAAAATTGATGTATTGCTATTGGGCTTGATATTTAAAGGGAATGGGAGTGGGCTACTGAAAATGTGAGTAAATGGGCCCAAATTTTTCTCAAAGTAGAGTTAAGTTGGAAGTCTAAGATGAATTAAATTTAAGAAATAGCAAAATTGTGTTACATTAATAAATTTGGCTAAACCTTTATAAGACAAATTAATATTAATTAATTAACGAGCTTCTTAATCTTAACAAAAAAAATAAAATAATTAATTTAATCGTAAACTTAGTGATTAAAATATAACCATGATTTAAACTAAACTAATTTAAACGACTACTTACTAAATTTAAAATATTTTGAGATGTTTTTATTTTTATTTTTTTTTAATAATCATAAAATATACTAATTGTATACATAATTATGTATATATATATATATATATATATATTATCTAAAAACTTTAAGAAACGGCAAAAATTATTCAACATAACGCAAACTTTATATTTTTCCTAAATTCACAAAACTAATTATTTTAAGTTGTTTGAGAATTTAAGAAGCTCATGAATTAATTCCTATTGTGGAAGGCCAAAATTGGGTGTCAACAGCTGTCCCTCGTTTGACTTGGATTGATGAAAGAAATTCGAGGCAAATGAAATTGACGAATCCAATTTTGAACGATCACATCTTCATCTTGGGGAAATGTTATTCTGGTATGGACTTTTAGGAATTTTGGTCGAACCTCGGTAGCAGGTTTCCTACATACGCTTGATTTAACGCACGATTATTAAAGAATTCAAAAGTCATTTCGATACCAAATTATGAAGGAACCGGAATGCTCGAGAATAAGATTTGAAAATAAATATTGGAATACAGCCGAGTTTTCAACACTGAACCCGCCTACATATCCTCAAACCTTGGGAATCAGGCTGTTTGTAGTTCGACTCGATTGGTTGAAAAGGAAATCTATTATGCAAGATAACCTTTGGTTTTGGAGGAGTGACAAATAAAACGAGTGTGAAAAAGAGGCTTGCAACCTCTTAGCCATGAATGTGGAGCTCTTCACATCCATAAGTAAGAACTTACATGGACATAATTTCCAAAGTTCGTGGTGCACTGTCACTCAGATTAGAAAGTTGCCTCCGGTGAGAGTGAAATGTTTCACGGATGCAAAATTGAAACAGATGAACTAAAAGAAAAACTCACACGCCTTTGACAGGGGTGTGGTTTGATTGTAGTGGAAGTTGCTCGTCAGCTCGCGTCCTAAGAGTTTGATACTCCTCTTTGGACTATGTCCCAGTTCGCTGCTAAGAAAAAGTTCCACGTTGTGCTGCATCCTTTTTGATGTCGTCCGCACCTGTGGTTTGATTTGAGAATTCATCCTCTTGGATGCTCTCGTCAGATATTGAAACAAACTTGTTAGTAGAAAAATGTAATTTACATAGGGAGGTGTTATGTTTTACCCTCTTCGGCACACATTTCCATCAGTTTTGACACAATTGATATGATGCGACATGATGATAACTTTATCGATAATGTAATATTGTTGATGACGAACTTCATTGATAGGATGTTGCTGTTACTTTGATAATGAATATATTGATGCTTGATCGATAAGATGATGTTGCTACATTGATGATCCATTGGAAAGATGAATGTTGATCCATGGTGGGATGATGTTGTCGAAGCTTGATTGGTAAGATTATGTTTATCTTTTGGCGTTGGAAGAAGCAATGACTCTCTCGGCATTTTGAAGATGATGGCCCTCTCGGCGTTTGAATATGCAATGGCCCTCTCGGCATTTGAAGATAATGGCCCTCTCGGCGTTTGAAGATGCAATGGCCCTCTTGGAAGCTTGAATGCAATAGCCCTCTTGGTAATTTGAATATGATGGCCCTCTTGGCAGTTGAAGATGCAATGGCCCTCTCGGCGGTTTGAATATGAAATAGCCTTCTTGGCAATAGAAATATGATGGCCCTCTTGGCAATTTGAATATGATGGCCCTCTCGGCAGTTTGAATATGCAATAGCCTTCTTGGCAATAGAAATATGATGACCCTCTTGGCAATTTGAATATGATGGCCCTCTCGGCAGTTTGAATATGCAATAGCTTTCTTGGCAATAGAAATATGATGGCCCTCTTGGCAATTTGAATATGATGGCCCTCTCGGCATTTTGATTATGCAATGGCCCTCTCGGCAGTTTGAATATGCAATAGCCTTCTTGGCAATAGAAATATGATGGCCCTCTTGGCAATTTGAATATGATGGCCCTCTCGGCATTTTGATTATGCAATGGCCCTCTCGGCAGTTTGAATATGCAATAGCCTTCTTGGCAATAGAAATATGATGGCCCTCTTGGCATTTGAATATGATGGCCCTCTTGGAGTTTGATTATTGTGTATGTTGAGAATGATTTCTTCACTCGTTCACATCTTCTGTTTAAGGTGTTGTTGCTCGTATTCTGAACCGCTGCTTTTCTTCCAAATAACTTAAATGACTTTTCTTTTTCTACAGAAGAGTTGTAATTTCGGGGAGTTACTCGTCCTTTTGAATTCTCCATATTCATTTAATGGAGGAATATGATGATCCTGAGGCAATCTTATATACCTGCATCCACAGAAAATTGTTAGTTTTTACAAACTGATCTGTGTGATTTTCTTCCAGTCGCCTTGCTTCTTATCTTGCTATCTTTGGAAGTTTGGTTGACCCTACGAATCGCAATAGACAAAAGACAAGATCATATTTAAATTAAAACACATTGCTATGTATGAATTTTTTTTTAGAAAGATAGTTTTGAAAGAAAATCTCTGTCAATTTATTGCCATGACATG